>CM021105.1:577639284-578178869 GCA_007115665.2 Sequoiadendron giganteum
TTTATCTCTCTCCCACTCCCTCTCTCAGGTCTTCCCCCCACCATATAACTGAATAAATTCTTTCCCTCTCAAGTCTGTCTCTCTTGGGTCTCACTCCCTCCCATGCTACCTACACTAATCAGTGTCACTCCAATGCCCTCTCTCACAATCCCTCTCTGTCAAGCCTCACTTACCTCCCACCCTACTTTCTTAGGTCTCTCCTTCCCACTCCCTCTCTCCCACTTTGACTCCCTCTCCTTCTCTCAGGTGTCTCCCTCCCACCCTCTCTCCCTCTCTCTCTTAGGTTTCTCCCTCCCACGTTATGTCCCTCTCTCAAGTCTAACCCTCCTACCCCTTCTCTCTCTCTCCCACTCCATCCCTCTCTCTCTCTCACTCCCTCTATCTCTCTCCCTCTCTCTTAGGTCTCTCCTTTTCAAAAAAACATATTTGGCGCTCTCCAAATTTGGCAAGCGCCAAATGTATTTTACCTTGAAATAGTAAAATAAGGCTTCGCCTCATGATTTAGGGCCACATTCTCATGAATTTTTCTTGTTCAATGCTTTATCCGAGTTAGAAATGCATTTTTTTATGGAGTTGACTTCATATTGTACCAATCTATTCTTGATCCATCACCTTTTTACCACCAATCTGCATGGTAGACAATGTAGAAGAAGAAATTTTGAAGTTTCTACTTCATTTTTTTACATTATTTGAGGTAATATATTCATTTTGGTAAATTGAAATGTTTATATTTAGTATATTTGTTTTTTTTTTATAATATAAACTAAATTTCCTTAATGATTTTATTAATCATAACAATTGGACATAGAATTCAACATTGAATTAGATGGGATTTTCATAAAAAGTTCAATTTTTATGAGTTTAAAGAGCAAAAAAATGAAAAACATGACATTTACTTAACATAAATTTACTTATGAATTCTATTTGCATTTCTTATAGTAGTCCATTTCTAGCATGGCTAGTGGAATTCACTGTATTTCATTCTTTTTCAATTAATTTGGAAAAAAATTATTTTCATCTAATTTGGAAAACCTAATAGCTTTCATCAATGTTAATGCAAGTGTCCATTAATTTTTTTTTTTTTTTTAAAATTCACCTTCATCACATGTGCTTAGATAAATTCAAGTGAGTTGACATAGTTGTTAATGCAATTTTCCATTCATTCATACCATTTACCTTTCTAATAAATAAAAAAATGAGAAACTTTGTGCAATTGAGAATGCTTATTGTCTTTCTAAGTTACCTCATTGCCAAAGAAATAGTGAATAATTATAAGATATAGCATCACAAACCCTTCTTTGAATTCATATTCTTCATGACTTCATTGACAATCAAAAATTTGGTTTTGAGAAAAACAAACACAAGAGTCTCTAGTTTTCATTTAGGTGGCAACAACTTATACCCTAGGTCAGTGATGCAGAGCAGGGAGACAAAAATTTCAACAATCATTTAATTAGATCAGTTTCAAAAAATCTTCAATCTCAAAAACCTCAATTCAATGTTGAACTGACCAATTCACATCTAAAACAAAACAAATATCATCCATAAATAACAAGCTATGCTTTTCAAGATGACTACCATTCTAAACCTCTAGAAGATTTTAACAAATCCCACCATATGTAAGTCTATTGCTTGAAATATTGTATTCATAAAACAGTCACTCCTAACATAATGAAATAAACTCAATATTACTAGAAACTCTAATCCATGAATTTTTCATCATAACCTTTATAAAGTTCAAGTTCAATAATGCTAGTCAAAAGGTCCACAACTTCAAAATCAATGTTCCAGGCCTCTAAAGCAGGAGCACCTTGTAAGCTCAATTTTGTCAAAAATGTCATATTTAGTGAGCATGGTCAAATGCTAGGATTTTAGTTAATGTTGAGTATATTGTGTTCAGTAAGGTCAATTAGACCATTTTATAATGTATTTGGAGCTAAGGGAGTTCAGTTGTGTCATAGCTTGCAATTTGGCTAAATGTGGTCAGAAAAGTTGTAGAGTTCAAGGGAGTTGGAATGAAATCAAAATATGTTTAATAACCTTCAATTCCTTGAAGGAGAGGTTGTTGGTTGATTTGTACCCCATTTTTTATCAAGAAGAATGTTATTTTCTAGAAATTTACCAGTTTCTCTCACTTTTCTTATTGTTGTAGGCCTCGACGGACTCTAAGATGATATGAAACTAGTTGGATGTTGTATATTAATGAATTATATTTCATTTTAATCTATTTATATGTTCTAACTCTTTGTATAGTGAGAGTTATATTGTTTTTACTACTGCTACCTACTTTCACAATGTTCTTGGATTGAGGGGTTTCATTATGTAATTTGACCCATTACACTTTTTCTACCTACTGTAACTTGTGGAATGGGTCCTCTAACTTTTAAAATACATGGCTAACCTATTTAGAATGTTGTGGGGTCAAGGTTGGGTGTTTGGGATGATGTTCTAGGACTGTAGTAGGGTCTTTTCATGGTGAAAATTAGGGCTTCAAGTGGTGTTTTCACAAAATATGGGAAGGAATGTCCATGTAATGTATTATTCACCATGTGCAGGGTCTGGTAAGTATTTTTTGTGCTTTGTATGGGTCTAGCAGGTCCAGGAGATAGGAGTTTCATTAAAACCCCAAGTATGTTTCTTGAAATTGAGGGTTTGGTGTATTAGGGGTCTAAAGGTCTTGGACCTAGAAACAAATCAGGAAATTGGAGGTTTTGACACATAAAATACTTTTTTTTGAGGATTTTGAGTGAATATGTAGTGTTTAAAAGGTACTCTCTTTGTAAATTAGGCCAATTGAATAGCCTTTTCCAAGGTGGGTCTATTGGAAGTCAATGTTGGTCCAAAGGAGTTGATATTGGGGTTTACCTATGTTTTATAACTTACAAATGGGTATCTTAATCATCCATGATTTTGTCAAGTGTTTTGGAAAATCTTGGTGAAAAGGCCCTTGAACCGGGTTACCTATGCTACAAGGGAAAGCTTGGTAGAAGTTGGGATTTTCAGTTGAACATCTGGTTTTGCTTTGGAATCTAATTGATTCTCATTGATTTGTTGTATTGAATGGTTTCCACCTCTCTCTGCATCAAAAATGGTGTTTCTTGGTAAGTTAAGTGATCAAGTTGTGTGTAAGTCTATTAAGAGCCTTCCTCTAAATCTTTGAACAAGTTCATTGTGGATCCCTACATGTACTGCATCAGCCTCTAGGTACTTTGCCAACTCTTCAAACACACTCAAAATCCCTACTCTAATATCTAACCCTACAGACATCTAACTCCATCATGTATGAAAAATATTGTGTAGCATAGATATGTTTGATAATTCCAGACAACTCGCTGCCTTCTTTCATAAAATGCTTTGGTGTGTTTCATATTTAATGCAATGTAATCAACGATATCAATATTTTTGTAAAATGCATTACTTACTTTTGTTCTATGTGTGTTTGTGAACATGTAGCATTGAAGGTCATGCCGAGGAAATGATCAAAGCCTCTAACACCAGAAGAACGTGCAGCTAAAAATGCAAGGAGAAGAGAATAAAAAAATGTAGCTCGTGAAGCAAAGGAATTGCAGCCCATACAACCACAAATTCTTGTGCAATCTAAGAGAGATGTCAAATTGGAAAAACAAAGGGCACGAATCAAGAAAGTTCATGGAAGGACAAGAATGGATACAAAAGTTGGGGGCACATCATCAACCATAGGTGAAGCTCAATGCACATCTCCAATTGAAGACACATTGACAACAACATGTGGTTTTCCAGGTACATCAGAAATCACATCTCCAGTTGAAGACACACCATCAAAAACATTACGTTTTGAAAGTACATCAACAAACACATCTCTATTTGAAGGCACTCCACAAACAACATCTCAAGTTGGAGGTACAACATCGTTTACATGTCAATCTCAAGGTATGTCATCAATTGCACCTCCAATTGAAGGTACACGATCTATCCCCGATTTTGTTGACCTTCCCAATATTGACACAAATTTACATATGAGAACTCCTCCTAGAGTTTTGTATAGAAAACCTACTTTTTTGATTGATATTGATTCCAATGTTTTGAAATGGATGCCTAATAAGATTCCAAAATTTACATGTCAAAGATATGCAGAAAGGATATGGAGTTTGTTTTTTGCGAAGCTAAGTGAGGGTGGAAGATGCCAACTATTTGTTGAAATGATGAGGCAACTCAAATTTAGGCCCACCATGAAGGCTCTTGGGCTAAGATTTTTGAATGACTCAAGTTAAAATTCCATTGTAAATAACTTGATGAGTGCATATGAGAGCGTGGGTTCCACCTCATGCACGAAGGATAGTTGTGTCACACGACGTGTGATGACAAAAACACTATTAATCAATCAAACAAGGAACAAGGTGAACCTTACAAAGGAAAGTAAGTCTTTGAAAATAAGTAGATCATCTATAATGAGAGCCAAAGGAAGGCGTTAAAGAGTGGAGGATCCAAATAGCAATGATTTATGGGCATTTTCGGGTAGAGTGCCACGAAAAGACACAAGAATTGCTCAAGGCTTGAGATCTTTAATTGTGAATTATTGGAAGGATAACACAAGGACCTCTCCTAATCAAAGAGATGTTGTAAGAAGGAGAATTGGTAGTAAAAACCATGAGCCACATCCAATGCATTATTTGGATATGACTCAAACCCAATTTTTTGCTGATTTTGTACAAAAGTTTCCTGAAATTAAAATATGTCAAAGGTATTTTGAAATGCTAAAGCCTTTTTATGTCAAAATAAATCACACACGCACTACTTGTTGTTGTAGGGTTCATATTGATTTTTCTAACCATTATGATGTTTATCGATGTATATGTGTAGATATGCATATTGACAATGTTTTGCAGGAATGTAACATAATGCCTCCACCTAAATCGTCAAGGAAATTTTTGTCTTCCATTTTATGTGAAAGAGAGGATGGTCAAATTTTTTACAAAAAATCATGTTTGGATGGCACATGTGATCATTGTGGTGGCATGCAACATTTTCCAATTTGCCAACACATGGCTAGTACACACACAATTGGAGACAAAATTGTGGAATTTGGTAAATATAAGACAGTTGCATATAGTCTAAAAGATGGGAAAGAAGCAAAGAAGTGTGAATTGGTTAGTGATAAGATTCTAGTGTATCAGTTTATGGGCATTTTTCATGATCATGTGGTCTATGATTATGCAATGCATACACACAGAGCACAATGGTTGGACTCACAGTTTAGGTTATGCAAGGACACATTTCCACTTCGTCATATCGTTTCAGTTGTCGACTTTGCTAAGAACTACACACTACAACCACATAACAAGGTGCAATCACAGTACTACAACTCCATGCAGGTTGCTATATTTGTGCATATAGCATTCATTCATGCAAATGATAGTATAGAGGAAAATAGGAAAGTATTGAGGGAGTATCACTTTTACATCAGTGATGATCGCACACATTCTACAGAGTTTGTTTAAGGTTGCTTTCATATGTTCTATGCTGATATGGCTAGTAAGGGCATATCATTTAGTCAACATATCATATGGTTAGATAATTGTACATCACAATTCAAGAACACCAGAATGTTTTATTGGTTGAGCAGGATGCATAGGATTAGTGGTGTTCAACATATGTGGAAGTTCTCAGAGGTCGGGCATGGAAAGGGGGAGCATGATGGAGCAGGTGCATGTATCAAAAGAGCCCTAGCATGAGAAGAGTTAAAGTACACAAACAGTGTAAAGTTGATAGATGCAAGATCAATTATCCAGTGGTGCAATGGTGCAATGGGTCCAGGGAGTGAAGGTAATTCTTTAGTTCGTAGATTTTTTCATTTAGTAGATGATACTAACATTGCAAAATATGAGGATTGTTGTACATTAACAGGATCGAGCGAGCTACACTCTTTTAGAAGCTCCAATGCAGGTACATGGACTATCCATAGAAGGAAGATGGCATGCTTTTGTTATGCATGTACACTTCAATCATGGAATGATTGCGAGTCAACAAAGTGGGTTGATGAATGGTCTGTAAGAAGTCTAACCCCACTTGACACTTATAAGCTTCTGATGGCTCTACAAATCATGGAGATGCAATCATCCATTGACTTTGATCATGTATCGGACCTACTAGAATCGGGTAATATATCTTACTTACAATTTTTATTATGTTGCTTAGTAAATAAATCTAACAAGATGAACATATCAATGCAGGGCACGTTTATGCAGTGATTGCAGATGAAGACAATGAAGAGGGTACAGATTATTACCTGTGCCATTGTATCGAGGCCAAAAAGAAATTGGAGTCCCCAGTTATAGACAGAGAAAATATAGAATATCCTACAGGTTCGGTGGTTGTTACTGGAACATGGCTTCAAAGGTATCTAGTTAAGAATGTTGCAGTTTGGTTGTTTGAGGACTTTGATATGCATCAAAAAATTCTTCACTGTTCGAACCTTGTCATCACCACCAATGTTCATTTGATCAAATATAAGGGTAGACCTGCAAACAAGAACTTGTGGAAAGTGTGTGAGTTTGACCACGAGGCAATACTCAACACAATAAAGAGTAGAGCAGACCTAGATGGTTCACTGGATTTATTTGTAAGTATGCACATTGAATTTGTAAAGTCATGTTATTGATCACTCTTTTGGACCAACACCTTGCAATAAGGATTTTTCACCATTACTGTTTGATGTCATATGCATTTACGACTGTCATTGATCCTTTTCTAATTGTGACTGTCGGTAATACTAAAGTTTGTCAAAGTATATAAGAAAAGAACATTGGTTGGTGGTGCAAGTGTTCAATGGTATGAGAAACATCGGTTGCTGGTGCATTTTCTGGTTGTCAATCTTCTCTTTCTTTTCCATCTCCTAGATTTATCAGATTCTTATATGCTACATGTTTTATGTTAAGCCTCTCAGTGGTATATTTGAAATTTATACGTAGGGTCATCGAGAGATGATAAAGTAGCGAAGGGGCACATCACCATTGTAGGACCTTCAATCAACCTCCTTATCTAGCATGCATGAAGGTGATAGTAGGTCTTGTCAGCTGTATCACTGACATTATTTAGTTATTTCTCTTTTAATGATTTTTATGTGAGTCTATGTCTAAGATTGAGAGGCTTTTGCAAGTGTTTTGGAATGCAAATAGCTGGGCTAGCTAAGGTGGAATGGAAAAATGAAACTGGGTAGCAACACCTTTCATTTCTTCTCAAGTACAATATATTTCATGATTTGTGTTGGAAATGGGAGGATTATTTCCCTGCATGTATTGCTACAAGTATTGACAAATGGGAATATTTTCCAGATATTCTTCCATCAATATTGTAATATTTGTCATTGACTTAGTGTATTTTTTGATATACTAAAATTATGAGAAATTAATACATGCAAATATGTATATTCCTTAATATATGCCTCAATTAAATGTGTATATTACATTTAAAATTAGTTGTAATGCTTCATGGTTTACATTTAAAGTTGTCTTCAAGGAAAAACGTGTGGATTTATTAGTAAGAATAAAATAATGTTTAATATAATTGTAGAAAGAAATATAATTAGTAAGGTATTTTGAACATTATGCAATGAGGAAGTTGCAAAATATGTTAAAATATGATACAATGTAATAAATGGTCAGTCCATGTCAAGATGGGTGAAAGCAAGCTTTTTATTGTTTTTGAGTCTAAGGTCTTAGGAGGAGTTCAATAAGTGATGCATACCCAAGGTGGAGATCAAAATAAAATGAAAAATAAAATATGATCAACCCAAAATCCAAAGCAAATTCAAAAGAACTTCACAAATCCACTTGTCAGGTACACTCTTTTTACAAGTAATGCTAAACAGCTTCAAGAGACTTTTCACCAAACTTTCCCAAAAGAATTGTCAATTAAATGATGGATTTAGATACCCATTAAGGACTTACACAATATACTTCAAGATCAAGTATAACTCCTTTGGACCAGTTTAGACTTCCAATACACTCACCATGGGAAAACCAATGAAAAGAGGTCAATTTAACAAAGGAAGTACCCTTAAAGCTTATAAAATCACCTTGGAACATTGGGGAAGAAAATTAAATGGCCCAAAACCACAAAATCCAAGACTAGTTTGCACCTGTACAGTCAGAAACACTTCCAACTCAAAAAAACCTCCTTTTCTAATGCAAAAACAAGGGTTTTGTCAAAATCTTCATTCCCAAGCTTCAATAAACAAATAAATGGTCCAAAAAACTATCATAGGGTATTCCTTGACATTTTAAATGCTTACAAACTCAACTTCATCAACATTTCATTGAAAAGAACTTCAAAACTATGACTTTTCAAGGGAAAATTTTTATTTCCAGCCCTATGGCATCACACAATCACCACAAGAATGCTTTATTCTGATATAAAATGAATTGATAAATCTAGAATAATATAGTTTTCACCAATAAACTGAATTACAAGAGAAAACAGTGGGTGGATTGGTCACAAACTCATTATTTTGGTTTCAAACCCTACACAAAGGAAAAAACAGGGTATACACTGTATTTTTTGAATTTCTCTTACAAAACAAAAGATTAGAACTCCAAAATAAGTGAAGATCAAAGAAAACTCACAAAAATTCAACCTATAAAGATTTAAAATCATGATTGGGTCTGTACAGTCCGTACAACAACAAACAATTTTGAAAAATAGTGAAAAAACTCAAAAAATGCACCAAAAAAATGTGGTATTATTATTCTATGAGTTTATTACACCTTCAAAAACCTTTATTCAAGCCTGAGAAGGCCTCTTATAACATTTAAAATCCATAACCACCTTAAAACCAACCAGCTTGCACCTAATTACCCTTTAAATGACTCTAATTTTGCAAATCAACACAAATTTGACAACATTTGCAACATTTTGCATTTTTACAATTATTGAACTTTTAAGAATCTAAATACCTTTAGACACCTGAAATATGGTAATATAGACCTTATTTAACCCTTATTAAGACTTCTAGACTCAAAAACAACAAAATCCCTTCATTTACCCAATTTGACATCTTTGACAATTTTGACAATTTTTTCAAGTTTTCACACATTTTGCAATGTCTTCATGGAACAAAGATGAAATCACCTTCAAATGAAATTTTAAACCTTTTGAAATCCTATTATTGACACCACAATTTGTTGGTTCTCCTGCAACAATAAGGTCTAAAAAGACCATTTTTAATGCACTTGAGTGCTTGGGAGGTCATCTAGGGAGAAAATGCAAAATGTTGCTTAAAGGTTGTCACCTTGCAATTTTGGAACATAATGAATTGTTAGAGTTTGAAAGTCAGTTATTGGAAGTTGGTCAGTTTTTTTGAGTGGAGAAGTCTTTGAATCTTTTTTGGAACTCGTTGGAAAGGTTGGTGAATGTAATCTTGAAAAAAAATCAATAAGATCTTGGTGTGATTTCCTTGGAAAATTGTGGTTTTTACAGAAAACTATGTATTTCTTCTTTTTAAGAACTTTGTACAAAAAATAGATGATTGTATAATGTGTGGAGTGAGTGGGCAGCAAGTCTGACATCCTTCTCAAGTTGGTTTGAAAGTATTTCTTTCATTTTTGTGAGTTTTGTGGCAAGATTTCTCCAGGCGGGTGTTAAACCTAGATTTTGTGTTTTGAATAAGAAATGAATTATTGAAGCCCTCCACCTATTGTTTCCTTCATGTGGTTTGGTGGAGAGGCTTTCTATAATAGGTATTGAGTGTGTTCAGGTCCATCCAAGGTAGGGAAAATGAATGGTGAGTCTTGGAGTTGCTGTCCTAGGCATTTTATTGCCTAAATTGCATAAAAAGGGAGCTTTTTTCCTAGGGTTTGTTGAAAAAAAAGGGAGTAGTGAAATATCTTTTAATTTAAAGCATATTGGGATTAAAAAAAGGTATTTGAGTTGGTGGCATGGTCAAGAAAGGTCTCCAAGTGAGAATTTCAATAAACCTTGGGAAAAACTAGGAAAATGGAGGGTTTTGGAGTTGGCCCATTTTGTGGCACTTTGTCGGCCTAAAATTTATGGAATCCTTCTATTTGGAGTCTAACTAGGAGGTCTGAGTGGTTTTGGTGGGTTAGTTGAAAGTTTGTAAATGGGCTACTTTGGAAAAGAGGGCTAATTCACTAGCCTAGGACAGGGGTATGTTATTGAATCTTCACCTTCCCAACCATTCCTACCCAATCTAACTACGTAGAAATATTTTAATAGGTCCACCCATGCTTAAGGAACACTCACTTGACCATTCACAATATGACTTATTCATTCCATAGGTCCAACCCACCAATTTCCAAGGGAAAACACACACCTCCAGCCCTTCCTTTCATTCTTCAAGTCAAGGGATCATCCTTCCACACCTCCTACTCATAAAATAACATTCCCTACACTCAACTACATCATTCCACCAAGTTACATTTGATGAAAATAGGTTGGATGATGGTTATGCCATTAGAATAACCCCAAACCCTTAAGGTTGTTTAAGAATGTGCTACGAGCAATTTGATGAATTAAGGCACTAAGAGATTAAACCAAACCTTGCCAAGGCACCAAACACAAGTTAGAACATTTATGTACTATTTCTAAAGGGAATTCAATACATATAAGACCTGTTCGGCCTGTACATAGGTAGGGAACTCAGAAAAATCAGTAAAACTATGAGAAAATAAAGTAATTTCCAAGCTTTATTATTTTCCCTCAAATCCAACAACCACAACTCAAGCCTCTCCAAGATTTACATAGAATTTCTCATCCTCCTGTAACTAATCAATTCCCCTAACCACCAAGAAACCAACTTTTCAAAACACATAACCATTGCAATTACAAATTTGTTGCATTATGCAACTCACAAATTTGCAACTGTATCACTTTTCTTACTAACTAAACTAATGACTCCATTATGTCATTGAGATACAATATTTCATGTTGCCTTTTAGGCTTTCAAACTCACTTGTTGACACATTTTTAATGCAAGGGTGCATTTTGACCATCAAACATGGAGATTTGTGACTAGGTGCCTAGGTGCTCTTGCACCACCTACCTTGTTAATCCTATCGAATTGGCAAGCTAGTGAGCTCACTGGCTTGCCAAATCCATAGGGTTGACAAGGTAGGGGTAGTGTATGCCTCATAGAAATTGATGCAACCTAGGTCATCTCTAACATACCTTAGGGTATGACATTCAACCAAACAACTACTATGGTTCAATCGACTCGATCGCTTAAGGGTGTAAAGTGCAAAAGGGCAACAATATTTGACAGGGTATTACTCATAAACCGTGGTGATTACAAAATCTCTTTCTGAACCTACGAGATCATGTTAGAACCCTCTATAATAACCTCTCTCGGTTATTGCTATCTCATAGGCATTTTCCTGTGCTGGCGAATTTTCACTCGGGGAAAAAGTTGTCAAATGCAAGGAGTTGAAAGTTGCAAAGTGGTGCAAATTTTGTTTTTCAGCTCTTGTGACCAAATGAACTATTCCAATGCATCCAAATATGTATGTTTACACTAGGCATGGTCCTCTTTTTCACCCAAACACGCAGAATTGCTCTGAGCTACGTTCAACCAGATCGATCCCTTAAGGGTCCAAAGTGCAAAATGGCTACGGACTTTAGCATGCTATTAATCGTAAACCATGGTGATTAAAATATCTCTATCTGAACCTATGAGATCATGTTGGAACCCTCTAAAATAACCTCTCTCGGTTATTGCTATCTCAAAGGCATTTTCCTGTGCTGGCGAATTTTCACTCAAGGAAAAAGTTGTCAAATGCAAGTAGTTGAAAGTTGCAAAGTGGTGCAACTTTCGTTCTGCAGCTCGTGTGACCAAATGAACTATTCCAACACATCTGAAGAGGTATATTTACACTAGGCATGGTCCTCTTTCACACCCAAACATGCGGAATCGCTCCGAGCTACGTTCAATCGGATCGATCCCTTAAGGGTCCAAAGTGCAAAATGGCTACGAACTTCAACATGCTATTACTCAGACACCGTGATGATTAGAAACTTCTCATCTAATCCTACAAGATCAAGTTGGGCCCCTCTACAATAACCTTTCTCGGTTTTCACTATCTTGGAGGCATTTTCCTGTGTTGGCGAATTTTCACTCGGGGAAAAAGTTGTCAAATGCAAGTAGTTGAAAGTTGCAAAGTGGTGCAACTTTTATTTTGTAGCTCGTGTGACCAAATGAATTGTTCCAAAATGTCTAGGTGGGTACGTTTACACTAGGAATGGTCCTCTTTCACACCCAAACATGTGGAATCGCTCCGAGCTACGTTCAACCGGATCAATCCCTTAAGGGTCCAAAGTGCAAAATGACTGCGAACTTCAACATGCTATTACTCGGACACCGTGACACTTAGAAAATTTTTGTCTGATTGTACAATATCATGTTGGGCCCCTCTAAAATAACCTTTCTTGGTTTTTGCTATCTCAAAGGAATTTTCCTATGCTGGCGAATTTTCACTTGGGGAAAAAGTTGTCAAATGCAAGTAGTTGAAAGTTGCAAAGTGGTGCAACTTTCATTTTGTAGCTCCTGTGACCAAACAAACTATTCCAATGCATCTAGGTGGGTATGTTTACACTAGGCATGGTCCTCTTTTGCACCCAAACACATAGAATCGCTCTGAGCTACATTCAACTAGATCGATCCCTTAAGGGTTCAAAGTGCAAAATGGCTGCGAACTTTAGCATGCTATTACTCAAACATCATGATGCTTAGAAACTTCTCATCTAATCCTACAAGATCATGTTGGGCCCCTCTATAATAACCTCACTTGATTGTTTCTATTTCAGAGGCATTTTCCTGTGCTAGCGAATTTTCACTCGGGGAAAAAGTTGTCAAATGCAAGTAGTTGAAAGTTGCAAAGTGGTGCAACTTTCGTTTTGTAGCTTGTGTGACCAAATGGATTGTTCCAATGCATCTAGGTGGGTACATTTACGCTAGGAATGGTCCTCTTTTGCACCCAAACACGGGAAATCGCTCTGAGCTACGTTCAACCGAATCGATCCCTTAAGGGTCCAAAGTGTAAAATGGCTGCAAACCTCAACATGCTATTACTCAGACACCATGACGCTTAGAAACTTCTTGTTTGATCGGAAAAAAATAAAAAATCGGCAAAAAATGCTTTTAAAATGTGCAAAAAACACAAATAAAATCGTGCTGATTTTCATGTGAAAAAAGACAATGAGACCATAGCTTGTTGCTTACTATTATGCTTTGATAGAATTTTACCAAGCATCCATAGCTTGTTTGAAAGCACCTATATTAGGCTTTTAGCTATAGCAGCAAGGCAATGAACTGTTTGATAAAATGCTTTGGTAGACATGTATGAAAAATGTCGTAGCATAGACAAGGCGGTGAACTGTTTGAAAAAATGCCTCAAAGAAATGCGGTCTCATGGTGATGGAATGCCATGAAAATCCATAGCCATAGGAATTCGTCATGGCATTCCATCACCATGAGACCACATTTGTTCGAGGCATTTTTTCAAGTGGTTCACTGCCTTGTCTATGCTATTGCTTTCTATTATGCTTCAATAGATTTTTTCCAAGCATCCATAGCTTGTTCGAAAGCACTTGTTTTAGGTTTTTAGCCATAGCAGCAAGGTAGTGAACTGTTTGAAAAAATGCTTTGGTAGACATGCATGAAAAATGTGGTAGCATAGACAAGGCAGTGAATTATTTGAAAAAATGCCTGAAAGAAATGCGGTCTCATGGTGATTATTGTCATTGCACTCCATCACCATGAGACCACATTTATTTGAGGCATTTTTTCAAATAGTTCACTGCCTTGTCTATTGATTGTCATGGCCTTCCATCACCATGAAACCACATTTCTTTGAGGAATTTTTTCAAATAATTCACTGCCTTGTCTATGCTATTTCTTACTATTATGCTTTGATAGAATTTTTCCAAGCATCCATAGCTTGTTCGAAAGCACCTATTTTAGGCTTTTAGCCATAGAAGCAAGGCAGTGAATTGTTTGATGAAATGCTCTGGTAGATATGTATGAAAAATGTCATACCATAGACAAGGTAGTGAACTATTTGAAAATATGCCTTAAAGAAATGTGTTCTCATGGTGATGGGATGCCATGACAGTCCATCACCATAGGCATTCATCATGGCATTCCATCACCATGAGACCACATTTCTTTGAGGCATCTTTTCAAATAGTTCATTGCCTTGTCTATGGCTTGTCATGGCATTCGATCACCATGAGACCACTTTTCTTTGAGGCATTTTTCAAACAATTCACTGCCTTGTCTATGCTATTGCTTACTATTATGCTTTGACATAATTTTTCCAAGCATCCATAGCTTGTTCGAAAGCACCTGTTTTAGGCTTGTAGCCATAGAGGCAAGGAAATGAACTATTTGATGAAATACTCTAGTAGATATGTATGAAAAATGTCATACCATAGACAAGGTAGTGAACTATTTGAAAAGATGCCTCAAAGAAATGTGTTCTCATGGTGATGGAATAACATGCCAATCCATCACCATAGGCATTCATCATGGCATTCCATCACCATGATACCACATTTCTTTGAGGCATCTTTTCAAGCAGTTCACTGCCTTGTCTATGGCTTGTCATGGCATCCCATCACCACGAGACCACTTTTCTTTGAGGTATTTTTTCAAACAATTCACTACCTTGTCTATGCTATTGCTTACTATTATGCTTTGACATATTTTTTCCAAGCGTCCATAGCTTTTTCAAAAGCACCTATTTTAGGCTTTTAGCCATAGCAACAAGGCAATGAACTGTTTGATGAAATGCTCTGGTAGATATGTATGAAAAATTTCATACCATAGACAAGGTAGTGAACTATATGAAAAGATGCCTCAAGGAAATGTGTTCTCATGGTGATGGAATGCCATGATAGTTCATCACCATAGGCATTCATCAGGGCATTTCATCACCATGAGACCACATTTCTTTGAGGCATCTTTTCAAACAATTCACTACCTTTTCTATGGCTTGCCATGGCATTCCATCACCATGAGACCACTTTTCTTTGAGGATTTTTTTCAAAAAGTTCAATGCCTTGTCTATGCTATTGCTTACTATTTTGCTTTGATAGATTTTTTCCAAGCATCCATAGCTTGTTCGAAAGCATTTTTTTTAGGCTTTTAGCCATAGCAACAAGGCAATGAACTATTTGATAAAATGCTTTGGTAGACATATATGAAAAATTTAGTAGCATAGACAAGGGAATGAACTATTTAAAAAAATGCCTCAAAGAAATGTGGTCTCATGGAATGCCATGACAAGCTAAAGCAATTGGCAGCTGCTCCTAGTTATTAGTTATGCAATGTGAAGTAATTACATATCTACTTAGGTTGACTTTGTAAAAAGCTATATTGTAATTGAAATTTTGTCATCTATTAACATCTAGTTATTCGTTATGCAATGTGAAGTGATGATTTGAGTTTGAAAGATGTGCAATGCATGAATATAAACTACAAAAATCTATTTTCTATGTTTCATTAGTTAAACTCTTTATTTTATTTGCTCTCTATTTTGTTTTATTTGGTTTGCCGATTTATTCCCCAAAATATTTTTGTTGCTATGACCAAAACAATAAATACCAATTGAGATTGTACATAGGGCTTGAACATTGGTCTACCATAACACAAATAGAAAACAAAAAGGAGTGGATATACAATGTTAAAGAAGAGTGAAAGCACAACTAAATTTATCATTTCAAAGAAATTTTTTTTATGCATTTTTTCAAATAGTTCACTGCCTTGTCTATGCTATTGCTTGTACTATTATGCTTTTGATATATTTCTTCAAAGCATCCATAGCTTGTTCAAAATAACTTGTTTTACGATTTTAGCCATAGCAACAAGGCAGTGAACTGTTTGAGAAGATGCTTTGGTAGACATGTATGAGAAATGTGGTAACATAGAAAAGGTAGGGAACTATTTGAAAAATATCTCAAAGAAATTTGGTCTCATAGAATGCCATGATAAGAAAATGCAATTGGCAGCTGCTCCTAGTTATTAGTTATGCAATGTGAAGAAATTGCATAATTGCTTAGGTTGACTTTGTACAAACTATATTGTAATTAAACTTTTGGCATCTATCAGCATCTACTTATTAGTTATGCAAAGTGAAGTAATGCTTTGACTTTGAAAGATGTGCAATGCAATGTAATCAACAACATGAACATAAATTACAAAAATCCATTTTTAACAATTCATTAGTTAAAATATTTATTTTATTTTCTATCTATATCTCTATATGCTATGGAAATACCTTGCAATTGTATTTAAAAGGCTTAATAGGTCAGTTAGGTGGTATTTGCAAAATTAAGTTGTGAATGAATGGTAATTAAGAGAAAATTTGGAAAATTGCCATCTTAGAAGTCTAAAAAAGGGTGGTTATGATGGTTGATCAGCTCAAGCGGTAGTTGGAAGGTGGTATCAAGATATATTGCTGTAATAAATCGATTTGAGGGTTGATTTTGTTCAGTTTCTAATAAGAAAATATACTTTTGAAAATGTTGATCACTCATTTCCTTTGTTTTCCTGAATTTTCTTTGCCTTGCATAGGCCCGTACAAGACTATCATGACTTGACACTTTGGATACTTGATTGCATATGTGCTTACTCTCTTTGCATCTATTCTGAAGGTTTAAATCCACCATTGGTGTGTGTGGGATCAACAAACTTGGTTACTGCTTTGTTTTCTGTGTTAGGGGTTTTGAGGGCAACACCATGACACATTAGCCAATCCACCTACTATTCTGACCCTGTGGCTTAGTGGATTGGCCTGTACCATGATTAGTTTGGTGTATGAATACTTTGGAGGCCGAGAGAATGAATAAACTCAGTGGGTTGTGAAGTTCTAATGCTGTTTAGGGGTGTTTCCGCCATGAAAGTAGGGAACTCAAGTAGTGAATCTGAGAAATACTAAAAGGAATGGGATTGTGAGTGTCTCTTAAGCTAGGGAAAAGGTATTGTGGGGTGTTTGGACCTTTGGAAGGATTGGGGGAGGTATGGAGTTATGAGTTTCTTTAAAACCCTTATTTTTGTGAAGGTTTAGGAGGGTTTGTGAGTAGAGGAATAGAACAAGTTCTTGGGGCTCTTAAAATGGGAGAATTCCAAGTTTGGTGAGCATCCCTAAGACTGTTTCAAGTTTCCTTGGTTTGGAGGTGAGTTTGTGAGGGGTTTCCTTTGGAAATTAGGCCTAATTGTGAAGCCTAGTGAGGGAGGTGTATTGAAAGTTCATGTTGGTCCAAAAGAGTTACTATTGGTTTTGGCATATGTTGTGTAACCCTAAAAAGGGTATCTTAATCCACCTTTAAATGGTCAAGTGTTTTGGAAAGGTTGGGAGAAATTAGGCTTGGACCGGGTTTTGAGTGCTACAAGGGTGGATTGTTGGGTAAGGTGCTGAATGAAGAGTTTGGTTTGATGGGGCTTTGAGGTTGTGTAGATTTCTCAAAATAGGTTGTATTAATCTTGTTAGGAGCCCCTTGAAGGCAGGTTGTTAGACTAATTGGGTTTGAGCCTCCTTGCCTCTGCATCGGTGAGGCACAAGTAATTGAAGCATTCCAAAGGATACAAACCACCACAAATGGAGCTTATTTATACAATACGCTTTAGATGGGGCTTATTGAGCATTCGACAATAATTAATTAAGCATTAGATGTAAAAAAAATCCATGCCTACAACATTCAAGCATACAACTTACACGATACACATGATAACATCATTCAAGAATGGTAGTAGCAAAATAAGAGTTTCTTTAATCAAAAATCCGAAAGGCTATACAATGATATATATTGATAAAAGTATATAAATATATCCCAAAAAACCATATAGGCTTAGTACAAAGGAGCCATATGGAAATAAAATATCACATACTTATATCAATAGTACAAAACATATGTTACAAAATGCCACATAGGCATACAACAAACAACACTAATACATAGTCATTTCCCTCTAAGGGAAGGAAATAGATCTCGTGTTGCCTTCAAAATTTGGCTGGATGGAGTGACTGTTGCTTCTCTTTTCTTTCAAACACGCTCGCTACTCCTCCTCTCTTCACTTTGGACCTTCAACTGATACAATTAAAAGTAAAGATGTTAAAACATAGAAATTGAATTGTGGAATGACATATAACAAAATATATAATTACTTACTGCATACATATATAGTCATTATGCACATTTACAACATCACCACATCCATGATCTGGAGTGACAACCACCTGTAGCAGCCATGAAGATAGAAATTAAACTACACAAAATTATCGTGAAAATTTTCTATAATAGACCATAAAAGATAAAATATAATGTCAAATCAACTAATCTATTCCATACCTCTCTCAATGGATCAAAACTGGCTATTGCTATAGCAACTCCATGGTCCATCATGACACCAACATCACCAGGGCTATCTCTTATCAACATCTACAAATGAAACAATATCTCAGTTACCATGTTGATATAGGAGAACATAATGTGACACGATCAAGGAATACTTGAATGCAATGTTTGTGTTTCTCATCAATTTTTTAGATTTGTATATACGAAAAATTACGAAAACTAGCTAACATAGATTTACAACACCATTAATGAATAAAGGCTACCTGAGTGTACGTTGTTTGAGGATATGAATCGCGAGGTGTGGAGGAAGAAGGTGTACCAAGAAACTATTTGAAATTCAAAGCATGTTATGAGACAAACATTCAAATATAACATTCAATTGTTTAAATGCAATAATAATACCTTTAATACTAGTTGCATACCTGTGAACTCATCATCGAGAATGTATAAGGGTCTGTAGGAATAGAGTATCCCTCATGAACAGTGCGGCCCTGAAATTTCGTCATATCAAAATTCTTCTTATTTAGTTATTCTTAAATTTTAAAATATATTTTAATAAATAACATTAAAATAAATTGCTAAATTTTACCTGTGTCAATGCCGAATGTATCATTCAGAATATCATCTATGAAAGCCATCACCTCTACAACTGACATAGGCTATGTAGCTGCATCACGAGCACCCTGATAATCATATGTGCAAACAACACCACAAGCGCCACAATGGTTAAAATTGACTTCAATGATTCATGCCTCTTAGTTGACCAAAAATTCATTTGCTCGCTCATTTCTCCTACATGAGTTAAAATTGACTTCAATGATTCAACAATCCCTCTCCTATAAGGGTGGGTTTCGACATGCTCGGTTAATCTTGCAATTAATTGTTGAATGTCTCTTTTATTGTTTTTAATTTGATTTTGAATATTTTCTTGTGTTCCTTGAGGATGCCTATGAATTGATGGAGGCGTTTCGGGTTGTTCTTGTATAGGAGGCTCTTCATGAGGGGGTGATTGTGAATTCTCAATGTTTTGAGGTGGAGATTCATTCCCTAAGAATTAAAACAAAGTTTTATTATAAAAATATATTTAAATTTGCATTCCAAATCAAATTTGAAATAAATAGAATAAAAATACACACCTCTTTGTGATCTTTGACCTCTCTAACATGTTGGCGACATCCTCATGGAAAATGGCAAGCTAAGGATGCAAACAATGGAAGAGATTTGGTGAATGCGAGTTGCAGACCTGAAATCCTCTTCCTCAAGTTGCAGGTTGAAGACAGAATGAGGCTTTGAAACCTGAGTTTTGCTTTTTATGTCTAAAAAGACATTTGGCGCACCAAATTTGTCATGCGCCAAATGTCTTTTTAGCCATTTGGTGTGCGCTAAAGATCTTATTTCAGGGTTTTTTTGATCTTTTTTTCAATTTGGCACCTAAATTGTGTCACAGATTGGTGCACTTACCCATGTATCCTAAATTTTTGCCCGATTGGACCTCGTAAACACATTTCTTTGGATTTAACCTAAGTTGATATTTTTCAAGTCGTGTGAAAATCTTGTCCAGGACTGCTAGGTGACCACTACATTCTAGAGATATTGAGGGAAGGTCATCAACATAATCCTCTATAAGTACGTGCATATAATCATACAAATAGTAGTCGTGGCCCTCTAGTATGTAGCTCTAACATTTTTAAGTCCAAATGGCATGACATTCCACCAGAAAGTTCCCCAAGCGCTTGTGAAGGCTATCTTCAATTGATCTTTAGGAGAAATTCTTATCTAATTATAACCTGAGAATCCATCCATAAGTGATAGCATTTCATATGGGAAAGAATAAGGTCTACTATGATGTCAATGTTTGGTAAAGGAAAACCATCTTTAGGAAAAGTTTTGTTGAGATATCTAAAATTTGTACATATTCTGATTTGACCATTTGGTTTTGTGACAGGAACAAGGTTTGATATCCAATTTGCATAATCAATTGAGCATATGAATCAAACATCTATGAGGGTATGTGTAGGATCATGATGGGCCAAAAAGTGGTGATATGTAAGTGATATGATGGCCTATGTGTCTGGCAACATATTTTTTACCCAAAATTGATGAAACAAAAAAGGTTTTAAAAGGAGATTTTGAGCTTTTCACCAATATAAATTATGCTTTACTTTGAATTTAATAATTAATTATTATCCATTTTCTATTTGAATTACGACCAAAGTCCTGATTGATACGCTGATTGAAAAAATCTATAGCTTTCAAACGATATCACATTTTTTGAATTTGAAACATGCATCACATTCTTTGCTTCACATACTATAGGATTAAAAAAATTTGAATTTCATGAAGTTTTAACCAAGTTAAGGTGGTCAGACATACTAGTTTTTATATTTTTTAAAAGTTGTAATAAAAAAATCATAATTAATTATTTACTTGGAAAAAAGTAAAGAAAAAATATGCATCACATCGGGACATGAGTCCTCTACTTATATCTAAAATCTTATAAAAAATATTATCATTTTATTGTGGTTAGGGTGGTAAGACATACACCTACTTCTTATTTTTTCCTTGAAATTTAAGTACTAATGTATTGAAATTTCAAATTTTCACCAAATAAATTTTTATTTTTTAAATAAACCTAGTAGTTTAGAAACTACATTCAATTTTCTACAGATTCTATTCTTACATATTTTTGAAATAATATAGATAACTTATTCAAATTTTTATGTCAAGTTGCCTAACTCTGACTTTCTGATTTTTTAGTACCACTTAAGGGCCTATTTTTTCCACGATGATCCTGCACATACCCAGGAGTTTCTTTAGTTCCACCTTGACTAATATTATAACCCGTGGGTGCATTTTTCTCAATTTTTGTTTATATGGCTTAGAATTTTATAATAGTGGCAAGTGATGTAGCCAGTTCGGGATCCAATCTAGGCATATTAGCATATGACCATGCAAAATTAACTTGTCTTTCTGAAAAGAATGTTGTGAACTCAGGATTTTCCTTGGTGGTCAAAGATGTTGCCAATTGTATGATTCTAGAATTGTTTTGTGCACCAATGTTTACTTCTTTTATTTCTTCTATAAGTAATGTCGATCTCTCTCGGTCTATAGGGAGATTTTCTAGTCCTCGATCCTCAAGTGCCTTAGAGAGGTTTACACCTTCAGATATGTCCTTTATTTTTACTTTTTCATGGTGAGCATGCACCTTTTGGTTTTCACCTGAAGACCTATTAGTTTTATTTTTACCTTTTTCATTTTCACTTTTGCAACTAGAGGATAGGACAACCTCACCAAAGTGTGCTACATAATCGAGTTTTATGAAAAATCTAGCCTTATGATCCCAACTTGGTATTCCTTCATGAAGTCCCATGAACTCAACAACTGCTTCATCATTCTTGAATGTATATAAAATTGGTGGTTCTTGTTGATCCCAATCTATGAGTTGAGGGTAGACAGGGGGTAAGCCATCATCGTTATTGTCAAGGGTCATGGTGCAGGCAGATAGGGTAAAGATGGAAGTAGAGTCATCAGGCTCCCAAGAGGTAGCATCAATGGTTTCCCAAAAGTGTTTGATCCACTTTTCTCTATTCAAAGGGACTTTTGGATGGGGAGTTGGCAAATTTTTTGGGGTTCACCAATGTAGGATGGGGAAAAACCAAGTTAGCAAAGACTAAGTGACAACCACAACACAAATCTAAGCTAAACCCCAATCTCAACAAGAGAAAATAATCAAATGAAGAAATCAAAATGAAGAAAAGCAATAAAGCACTCCCCATTGAAGTTGAATAACTTCTCTTGTCTCTCCTTCTTTTGCAAATATGCCCTCAGATTTGAAGTAGACTTGTACAAATACTTGCAAATAGTAAGCAAGAAATTCAAAGATGAATGACTGCTAAGGTCAAAATTGAGGAGAAATGATTCTTTTATAAACAACCATTCAAACGGATGAACGAGATCAATCTTCTAGAAAGATGCCAAGATCAATGGTGGAGGATTGATGTACCAAAAAGTGGTGGGCTAGGGATGATTATGATGTTGACGGCTATGATGTTGACAACTATGACAAAGACAACTATGAAAAAGATGACTATGACAAAGACGACTAAGATTAATGAGAAAGTGGAGGGATAATGGATGCATTAAAAATTGAAAAATGATTAATTCATAATAAAGGAATATTTGGTCAAGTGGAGGATGAATAATTCATTCAAATTATTTATTTGAGGAAAAGGGCAATGGGAATTTAATTAAAACAATTTGCATAATTATTTTAATTAAATGAGAGGAAATATGAAAAGGGAACATTAAATAATTAAATTGAGTTATTTATTTAATACAAGAGACACATGGAAGAAAATTAAATAATTTTGACAATTATTTAACAATGGAAGAATTAAAAGGGGGCTGAATAGTTAAATAATTATTAATAATTACGTAACCATAGATGAAAGATGACAAGAAAATAATTAAATAAATATTAATTTATTGAATTATTGAGGAAAGGGGAATATTAGCAATGCAATTAATTTATTTAATTGATCAAGGGAGAATAAAGGTTAGGAAGTGAATTAATTAAATAGTTAAGCATTATTTAATTAATAGAGGAATATGATCAAGAATAATCAAAAAATAAAAATTATTTAATTATCAGAAGATGGAGACCAAGAAAAATGATGCTCGCAAGTTTAAGACATTTTTAGTGTCTACAAGACAAGGTAGACAATGATGTCCTTCCAAGTGGGTGCTCACTTGTGTTAGAAGGAGGGCTAGTCTATAAACAAACCACCTTCTATATAAAAGCCCCAAGTGGGAAATCCTAGGTAGGAATTTTCAAACCATTTCCCCCAAAGTCACCTAAAATCATCTCACTCTATGAGTTGGAGAAAATTTTGGAAATCAAAATAATGGATTTTATATAATTAATAGGGCCATTGAAAACATGGACCATCTGCTAGTTGGAAAATTATTTTGTAAAAGGCCCAATATTAATCTTGTGCATTGCTAGACCACTACCAAATCAAAGATCAAACGTCACTTTGAGGTAAGTGTTCTAATGAAAGGCCTCTTCTTCTATATTTTTCTCTTTTCGATGATAGTACCAAGGCCTTAATAGGTCCTTGATTAATGGATAAATCCAACCTTGTGTTATGAAAATGGAAACTTGGATTTGAACCCTCAGCTAACTGTTAGAGTTATCATGCATTAGCTAATAATTAATTAATCTTTAATTGATTATTAGTCTAATTTATTCTTTGCACTTAAGCTAAACTTAGGATTGCTTTATTAATTGAGTTAATATTGGATCATTATGTCTCATCTCATGTGATGTATACACTTGTCATGATCTGATCCCTTTCTCATTTAGGGATTTTCTCTTATAAGCATTCAACCCTCTTTGTAATTATCTCAGATATTATCTGGAGCTTTCATATCTTCTTGAAAGTCTCTTGTAGCTTTTCCTTGTTGATGAATATTACACATATTGTTTGTAGATCTCTTGCATGGAAGGTGTCTTTGGTTGTTTTATGATCCTATAGCTCATAGTTTTGTGCTTGTCTCACAATTCTAACATGGTATTAGAGCGTGGATTCAATGAACCCCTTCTCAATTTATGAGATTTTCTTTCTTCAATGAGGGTTGCAGGTTTCAAATCTGAATGCCCTTTGCTTTTTTTTGCAAATTTTGGAGGTGCAAATTTTTTGAAGCATTTTTATGTGAAAAGGACCTCACCGTTGGATCTAGAGCTATTGAGAAAGTCAAATTTGACTTTTGTTTTGCCTGATTTCAATTCCTGACACCAGATCTACAAGGTTTTGAAGCGGTTGCTCTTTTTCTGGATCCGAAGGGTAGCTATATTTTTGGTGCATTTTGGCACAAAACGAACATCACCATCGCACTTAGAAGGCCCAAAAACCTTAAGAACACCTGTCAAATCATCAAAATTGGTGAAGTTGACTTCTAAGGCAAAATATTTTTTGCCAGGAAGGTCTACGGCCTTTCAAACATGCGGATCAAGGTAAATTTTTTCAATTTTTTTTTCCTGCAAATAAAAAAATCCATCAAAAAAAATATCAAATTAAAAAAGATATTTTTTACAACCTCCGCAGGTTTTTGTTTAAAAATTAAATTTTATTAAAAATTTTTTTTGGACCCCACTATGGGGCAGGGTACCCAAGGGGTACCACCGCCTGCCGTAGTGGCAGGTCAACGACCCCTCAGTCCCCGCCACCAATGTGGGGGGTATGGGGTGGTATCGCCCCTGCCACTATGTGGCAGGTGCGAGCCCCACCTTGGCCCTCCCAACAAAAAAAAAAATAATTTTTTATTATTTTTTCAAAAAAATAATGATTTTTTTTTATTATATTTTCTTAAAAAATAATAATACTTTTTATATATTTTTACAAAAAATATAAAAGTTTTTTGGGCATTTTTTTTAACTTAAAAAAAATGGTTTATTTTTTGCTTTTTTTTGCAAAATAATGTAAATGCAGCCTACCTGGAGAAATTTTTATTTACAAAACTAAAATTGGTAGACCTTCAGATTTGGAGGTAATTTTGCTAAATTTGGTGGAGATCTCTTTTGCCCTTCATAGCCCCTCTCCATTGGGCTTTTCAGTTTTGCACCTCAACTTCTAGAGGCCATATCTTGGCCATACGGTGGTCTTTTTGTGTGTAATATGTTTTGAAATGGGGTGAAATTTTATGCTCTTCGCAATGATGTAGGTATTTTCTATTTTGGACTTCTTTTTTTTTTCTAGAATTATGTTTTTGCAGTGTTGTTGCTATTTAGTTATCGTTTTGGAGACTTTGATGGGCCATATCTTCTACACTAAGACATATTTTTTGGTGCCACTTTTTTTGAAAGTGCATGTTTTTTTGTGTACTTTATCATGGTGCTACTAGTTTCCTCCTTTTCTATTAGAGAATTGTATTTTTAGCATGTGGTCCTTTTTTGGACATTATGAGCTCCCATTATATGATTTTGTAAATGCATAGAGATATAGTGCCTCTGTATTGTACCTATATTATGGGATCTTTCACATCACTTTATGCCTTATTATACTCACACTGTGATATAAAGTGCCATGGGGATTGATGTTTGCCTTTGTTTTTCCTTCATACCTTTCTCATGCATATGTGCCTTGGTTTGCACACCCTTTATATTTGCTTGTACTTTCATGTCTACACATTCAAATGTTCTTGGTTCTTTATCATGCACTACATTTCGACATTTAGTTTCAGTGTACCTGTCATACCTCTCCCTTGTCAGCACTATGGGGGGGTTTCAAGTTGGAGTGAGCTATGTATATAGTATTTGTTCCTATGTACTAGGCAGATGTAGTGGCTGGTTACCCATGCATTTCTGTGAGATGGAGCACTTACCATATAGACACTCTTGCATTCTTGTTTTGGAGACAACCTTCCATTTTCACTTGATAAGTTATTTGAACTATTGGTACTATTTCCATCTGTATCTTTGAGTTCTTTGTGTTTGCCTTTGTTTGCCATCTGATTTGAGTAGTGTGATTGAGGGAACTCATGCAAATTATTTTCTTCTTGATCCTGATCATCATATGTTTTAGTGGAGGTTCTTCTTTCAACATTTCAACAGTCATTCTTTGATAGTGTTTGTAGCTTCTTCATGCTTCAGTGGTGTTCTTTATGTTCATCCTCCATTCCTATCTTTTGGGACAACATTGTCTTGTTTGGAGGCTTCTTCAGTCCTTCACTTGGCTTTTATCTTTGTTTGGAGTAGAGTTTTTCCATGAGGTTTTTTCTATTTCTCCACATTATAGAGATCTTTTGTTTGTACATGGGTACCTTATTTGGCCTTGTTTGTTGGGACCCATCATGCATTAATTTTAGGGTTTTTAGCTACTCCCTAAGTTCATCTTAAGGGGGGGTGTTAGAGTTATCATGCATTAGCTAATAATTAATTAATCTTTAATTGATTATTAGTCTAATTTATTCTTTGCACTTAAGCTAAACTTAGGATTGCTTTATTAATTGAGTTAATATTAGATCATTATGTCTCATCTCATGTGATGTAGACACTTGTCATGATCTGATCCCTTTCTCATTTAGGGCTTTGCTCTTATAAGCATTCAATCCTCTTTGTAATTATCTCTCAGATATTATCTAGAGCTTTCATATCTTCTTGAAAGTCTCTAGACTGTAGCTTTTACTTGATGAATATTGCACATATTGTTTGTGGATCTCTTACATGGAAGGTGTATTTGTTTGTTGTTTGATCCTATGGCTCATGCTTTTGTGCTTGTTTTACAATTCTAACACTAACCTTTATATGATGACATGCACCTAGGAATATTTTCCAAGTCTCCCTTTGGAATATTGGGATGAAGACATAATTGCAAGGATAACCAACTCATTTGGATTGTTCCTCACATTAGATATTACTAAAAATATATTTAGATTGGGGTTCACTTGCTATTGTGGCAATAATACCATTAACAAGGTCCTACCCACTACCATATCCTTGGAATCTAAGCTATGGAATTGGGTCCAAAATATACAATATGAGAACACAACATTTTATTGCAAAAAATATATAATTTGGTCACATAATGAAGTCTTATCCTAAGGTTCCTTTCAATATTAAGGCTCAAGTGAATTAGTAGAAAGTAGAAATAAAATTCCAAACATGCAAGGAGGAGGAGCCCCAAAAGTAAATTTTACTTGAATCAAAATGCTACAAAGGGGATCTTAAATAGAGAAGATGGCAGAATCTCTAGAGTTTCATGTAGTAGAGTCTCTAGTTGCCCCAATAGAAAATATCTTAGAAAGAGGAGAGATCTAACCCATACATCCTGAAATGGTGATCATAGAAGATCCCTAAGGAGAGGATAAAACTACCCACTCTTAGGCTACAAATGAAATTAGGGATGCCCCTACAATATGAAACATATTCTTATATTATCTTGAATCTCTCTAGTCTTAAGAAGGAGGGGGGCAAGATTCTAAAAATAATGGAAGGGACTTAGAATTTTATTTCATACTTTTTTTTGGGGAAAATCGGGGTTTTAAAACCCTTTTCTTACCAATTTTTGGAAATAGAATTGGGAATGCATTGTGAATGGATTTGGATTAGAATTATTTTTTATTGTATAGGAATGGGAAGGGGATTGTATGTGTGAGTGGATTCTGTGTATCTCCTCATATTTTATGAATTGTGTGTGAATTAAATTTGCAAATGAAAAAGAGGAAAGTGTTGATTTCTCCCTCCTTGTCCATTATTTTTTCTATTTTATGCAATGAGTATCATTAGCGGAACATAAAATTGTTGAACACACTGGAATACTAAGAGGGGGGGTGAATCAATACTCTATGAAATATCAAACCCTCCAGAATAATTAGACACTTTAAACTCTACCACATAAACAAGAACATGAAAGATGAAGAAAATGCACAATACAACGCAACATTGGACATACATGAAAAACCCACAGTGAGAAAAGTTGTTAGGAGATACTAGCCTAATCCATCCTCACAAGATGAAAAAAATTACAAATTTGTTTTAGAGCTACAATCCAAGGAAGCTACAACTCCTTGATTATAGTTTTTAGGGTCACTCCCAAGGAAGCTACAACTCCCTAATTATACAACTTTGTTTTAGGGATACAAACCAAGGAAGCTACAAATACCTAATCTAAGCACACATGAGAGAATGATTATAGAATGATAGTCCTTCCACTATCTGAAACTGATAATTAAGCTCACTCCTTTTGATGATTGCAATTCTACTTTATCACTTCTTTTCATGATTGTAATTATGCTTTGTCACTTCTTCAAATGTCTTCTCAGCTTCTTACTATCTCACTGCTTTCAATAATCAAGAAGTCTTGCCTTCGGCTCACTTCCTCTAGAAAAAATATAAGAACACTTCTTCACTTCCCTTTTGTCACAAAGATATGATCAAAATGAAACCAGAAAAGATCTATCACAACTACTCTTTCTCTTTTAGTTTCTCATACAATTATCATCATGAATATACACACACTAACCTAGATCAACTAGGTTTACAATTTATACATGATATTACATTGATTACATTACATGTTGGTCTATAACAACAAAAATAATACATCTCCAAGTTGGTCAAGGATAAAACAATCAACATGAAATGTGTAGAGGGAAAGACCCAAAAGACTACACACAACACCAGGAAGAGGAAAATGCCTTATGGATTCCAAGACACGCTTAACCTAGTTTTAAAAAATATTCACACCTTTGATCTCCTATTAACATCATTTGCATGCTTTGCAAATACAAATTAGGTCAGCCATAACTAGAAGACATGTAACTCATAGTTTGTTGGCCTTCACAACATTGGTGGTGAAAGGAAAAGAAAAGGTGCGGAAATGCTTTCCTAATGCTAAAACCTCAGAGGAGAAGTGCAAAAAACCATCATTTAAAACTTTCTTGCATTTAAGATGTACAAAACACAGTATAACAGGAAAGACAAAAATAAAACATACATAGAGATAATACCAGATATACGTGGGAAAACCATTTAAGGAGAAAAACCCACCACACCAAGAGAAGTCACTTTGTATTACAGTAAATAGATTACATACAAAGTTCACATACCTCACTCTGTGATAGTTAGCTCACAGTAGCAGACTTCAGTTTGAACACACTCACTATTATAATGCTCTTACAAAATACAATGAATACCTCACCGTCACCCTTAGTGACTATTACAATCATTCAAGTGTTACTTGTTACAATCAACAACCAATTAGGTTTCTTAATTATACACCTTCTCACTGACAGACAAATCTGATCTCTTCTTGTCCAAGTCACCCCGCAATCACGCATCAGGCCACCCTGCATTTAATTTTGCTTCCTATAATTGGATCCTATCACTCATTGAATTGAGCCTTGCAGTTAATGCATTCAACTCTTCAAGAAACCAACCAATCAATTGTTGATTTACAACAACGATGTAAAATAAACAAGTATTATCGTGCCACATGTCGTAACATTACTCATCCATCACTTTGACTATCAAGTCAAATCTGCCATCCAAGCATTGATCATCTTCTACTGTGCCACCACAAGCCTATCGACCAACTCTCCTAGTAATGCGGTGTACTGCGCCACTACTCAGCCAAGACAAGGCCTTTGCGATTTGGTGGTATACACACCGGACTACCGTGCCCAAGTAGAGAGACCATTGCGGTATGGTGGTGAGTGTTCAACCACTAGTCCACCACCTTCACCACGCCACAGATGAGCCATGTGTAACCCTCCACATTATGGAGGTAACTATCTACGTCGAATGTCACGACTTACTGCACCACTACAACATGGCCAAAAGGTCATCTCGGTATGGCAGTAAGGGTTATCGCTGACTGCCACAATCTACTATGCCATCGCGCCTTCTCTGAGCAACTCCTGCGGTACTAAGGTAAATGTTTTGGTTGACTGCCCAATCCACCGTACTACTGCCAGTGAAGGAGAGTGACTTTGTGGTTTGGCGGTAACACCGCCCAACCACAGACCGAATGAAAGAGGCTCATGGTAAGGCGGTAAACCACACAACCGCGCCTCCAAATAATGTTCCCAAGTGGTAAAGGCCAAAAATGAAGAAAATCTACCAAGTTAAATAAAGGTTCCAAGCCAGAAGATGAGGCACCTATTTCCAACAAGCTCCCACTTGATGAAGACTTACTGGCTTCCTATAGACTTCAAATTTATTGATGATCATAGGCCCCAAGGCCCATCGAACTTGCACACGACCATCTAAACTTGTTCATGCTCATTGGCTTTGTCAATGCATCTACAAAATTCTTCAAAGTATCCACCTTCTCTAAAGAGACCTTTCCATCCTCCACCATATCTCTCATGAAGTGATACTGCACATCGATATGTTTCGTCCTAGCATGGAAAGTTGGATTTTTTGCCAAGTAAATGGTACTCTGACTGTCACAATAAATGGTAATCTGCCTTGCATCAAAACCAATATCAAAACACAAATGACTGAGCCAAACTGCTTCTCTCCAGGTGTGTATTGCTACCATGTATTCTGCCTCCATAGTGGACAAAGCGACTATAGCCCGTTGCTTGCTCATCCAGCTAATCGCACCACCATTCAACATGAAAGTATATCCATTGGTGGATCTTGTGCTGTCAAGGTCCACTGCCCAATCAGAATCTACGTATCCACGAATACTAAGAGTCATCTATGATCCAACTAAATTTCCATGGTAACATAGAGCATATTCTGAAGTTCCCTTTAAATATCTAAACACTCTTTTCACAACATCCTAATGTGTCCTTCCTGGCTTTTCCATAAATCAGCTAAGTACTCCCATTGCTTGGGAAATGTCTTGCCTTGTACAGACTATCACATACATTAAACTACCAACAACACTTGAATAGGGAACCCTGGTCATGTCCTCCATCTTAGTAGCATATTTTGGACAATCTTTAACAGATAACTTTGTTCCTTGTAAAACTAGAACAACTAGTTGCCTGCAATCATTCATACTGAATCTCTCAAGAACAATGTTAACATACTTACTCTAGCTAACCCAAAGCTTTCTACTCGTTCTGTCCTTGGTTATTTCCATCCCTAGAATATACCTTGCTTCACCCAAATCTTTCATTTTGAACTTTGTAGACAGCTGAGACTTAAGATCAAAAATCATAGTCGTACTATTTCCTATGATCAACATATCATCGATGTATAAGGTAATAATAAGAACATGATCATTTTCAGATTTGTAATACACACAATGATCAGATTTTGATCTCACAAATCCCATAGACAACACAAAAGTGTCAAACTTTTAGTACCACATTCTAGGTGATTGTTTCAAACCATACAAAGATTTCTTTAACTTGCAGACCAGACTTTCTTTACCTTTCTCAATGAAGTGCTCAAGCTGGGAAATATAGATTTATTCTTCCATCTCTCCATGGAGAAATGCTATCTTCACATCCATCTTTTCAATCTCTAAGTCATACGCAGCTACAAGTGACAACAAAAATCTGATAGATGTTAGCTTAGCTACATGGGAAAATATTTCTCCATAATAAATTCCCTCTACCTAGGAATACCCCTTTGCAACCAACCTCGCTTTATACTTTTTAGCACTGCCATAGAGACCAATCTTCTTCTTAAATACCCATTTATAACCAATAAGTTTTCGCCCTTCAGGCAAAGGCACCAAATTCTAGGTTTCATTCTTTTTCAATGATTCCATTTCTTCATTCATGTCTTTCAACCAAGAATTTGAATTAGACATGCTAATTTCCTCTTTCACAGTCCTAGGCTCATAAGTGCTAGTAATCAAAGCATAGGCACAGTTAAAATCCAATATAAAGAAACCATACCTATCTGGTTGATGTATTTCACATGTAGATCTTCTCACTAGTTGAGGTTATGGTTCTTCTTCTTCAGAACTCTCAGAGCTGCTAGAGCTCTCCAAAGTTTCAGGTACACCATGTAGTTCCTCTTTTTCTAGAGTTTGAGGAATTTCAAATACATCATTCTTCTTTTCTCTTTGATATGTCTCTAACTGTGGATTAGCTATTGGAGGCTTCAGCTCACAAAATATCACACTTCTACTATACAAAACCTTGTTAGTATTAGGATTCCAAAGCTTGTATCCCTTCACACCAACACCATAGCCAATGAAGATACATTTAACAGCCTTGTTCTCCAACTTAGATCTTTTCTCATTCGACTCATATGAATATGCCTCATAGCCAAAGACACGAATATGTCTAAAAGAGGGATTCCTACCCACACTTCCAAAGGTGTCTTATCAACAAGAGCAGACCAGGGTGAACAATTTACCAAGTAACATGCTATAGCCATAGCCTCAACCCAGAACTTCTACTCCAGACCAGCACTGCTCAACTTACTCCTTGCCCTTTCCATTAGTGCCCTATTCAACCTTTCAACAACTCCATTTTGTTGTGGAGTATAAGGTGTAGTTTTATGCCTTTTAATCCCATGGTCTTTGCAGTATCTTTCAAAATTTGCAGAACAAAACTCACTACCATTATCTATCCTCAAGCATTTAATTTTATTTCCAGTTTGATTCTCTACCAAAGTTTTAAATTCTTTAAATCGACTGAACACTTTTGATTTACTCTTAAGAAAGTATATAAATTCCCTTCTCGAATAGTCATCAATAAAAGAAACATAATATCTAGACTTCGATAATGAAGGAACATTCACTGGACCAAACACATGAGAATGAAACTAATCCAGTACACCAGAAGATTTATGAGGACTCAAATAAAATGAAATGTGATGTTGCTTTTCATAAATGCAATGTTCACAAAAATCAAACTCAAGATTACAATCAACAAGCCCTTCAACAAGATTTTTATTTTTCAAGGTTTTCAAACCTTTCTCACCTATGTGTTCGAGTCTATGATGCCACAACATGGTCTTCTTTGTTGGGAGTTTCACCTCCAAGGCATTTGCATCCAAAGGAGCGTCAATATTCTTCTCTTCATGAGCAACTTTGCTTGACTTTACAGAGACGTTGTTACATGGAACATGACATGCATCCAACTTGTATAGAGTGCCAGTACATACACCCTTAGCCACCACCATTGCACCTCTAGCCATCTTACATCCTTTACTCAAGAAAGAAATTTCCTCACCAGCATCATTCAGCTTACTAACAAAAAGTAAGTTACGAGCCAAACCTAGTATGTGTAGTACATCACCAATCCCTTTGGTTCTTCTATCAGGGAATTATATTTTGACTCTTCCACAACCAACAATCTCTAGAGTTGAGTCACTCACCAGGTACACCTTTCCACCATCATACTTTTCATATTTAGTGAACCACTCTCTATGAGACGTCATATGGAAAGATGTACTTGAGTCAATCAGCCAGACATCATCTAATGCCTGAGTCGCCAAGGCTGCAATGAAGGCATCTACATCAATGTGAGAAGAGTCATTATCCAAAGAGTTACTCTTCTTCTTCTTCTTCTCCTTACAATCCTTTCAGATATGACCAGGCTGCCCACAGTTCTAGCATTTCACCTTGGAATTTTTACAAGGAGACTTTGATCTCCCTTCAGATTTGGATTTAGACTTCTTGTCATTTTTCTTTCCTTTCTCCTTCAATCTACCTCGAACAACAAGGGACTCTTTGTCCATCTCTGAAGACTTCCTCCACATTTCTTCTGATAGCAAGGAGGCAACCACATCTTCCATCTTGAAAGTAGTAGTTGTACTTCCAATAGCCATTACCAGATGATCCCAAGTGTTAGGTAACAAACATAAAAAAAGCATGCAGCGATCCTCCTCCTCTATCTTCACACCCACAGATGCCAACTGAGCAACACTCATATTAAATGAGTTCAGATGGTCTGCAACAGATGCTCCTTCTTCCATTTTCAAGGAGTACAACTTCTTCCTTAGGAATAACTTATTCACTAGAGAATTTCCCTGATAAATATCACCAAGCTTCTTCCATAATGAAGTTGCAGAGCTCTCCTCATGAACATTCAGGAGTACAGAATTGGCCAAACTAAGTTTTATCAAGCCTCTAGCTTTTCTATCTACAAGATCCCAATCTTCTTGTTTCATATTTTATGGCATATTTCCAGACATAGAATCCAGAGGTCTCTATCCACCAACATGTCTTCCATTTTGAGTTTCCACAACTCAAAATTGTCGCCATTGAAATTTTTGATTTCTACTCTCCCTGAAGTACTCACCATCTCAAATAGAAAAAGGTTCCGACTTTTCAAGACTCCCATTGAAACAGGATTAGCATAAAAAACTAGCCCTACTAACAAGGATAACACAACTAGCTAGGCTTTGATACCACTTCAAAGGAAAAGCAAAGGTGCAAAAACGCTTTCCTAATGCTAAAACCTCAGAGGCAAAGTGAAAAACACCATCATTTAAAAATTTCTTGAGTTTAAGATGCACAAAACATAGTATAACAGGAAAGACAGAAATAAAACATACATAGAGATAACACCAGATATACGTGGGAAAACCCTTTTCGGAAGAAAAACCCACCACACGAAGAGAAGTCACTTTCTATTATAGTAGACAAATTACATTCAAAGTTCACAGACCTCACTCTTTGATAGTTAGCTCAAAGCAACAGACTTCAGTTCAAATACACTCACTGTTGCAATGATCTTACAACATACAATGAATACCTCACTATCACACTTAGTGACTATTACAATAATTTGAAATTGTTACTTGTTACAATCAACAACCAATCAGGTGTCTTAATTAAACACCTTTTCACTGATAGACAAATCCAATCTCTTCCTATCCAAGTCACCCTACCATCACGCATCGGGCCACCCTGCATTTAATTTTGCTTCCTATAATCAGATCCTGTCACCCGCCGAATTGAGCCTTGCAGTTAATACATTCAACTCTTCAAGCAACCAAACAATCAGTTGTTATTTTACAAAAGCAATGTAAAATCAACAAGTATTATCGAACCACATTTTGTAGTGTTACTCATCCATCACTTTGACTGTCAAGTCAAATCTGCCATCCAAGCACTGATCACCTTCTACTATGCCACTAGAATCCTATCAACCAACTCTCGTGGTAATGCGGTGTACCGTGCTATCACTCAGCCAAGATAAGGCCTTCGTAGTTTGGTGGTATACACACCACACTACCACGGCTAGGTAGAGAGATCACCACAGTATGGCAGTGAGCATTCAACCACCAGTCCACCACCTTCACTACGCCACTGCTGAGCCATGCGTAACCCTCCGCGATATGGAGGTAACTGTCTACATCGACCGTCACAGCTTACCACGCCACCGTGACATGGCCAAAAGGCCATCGAGGTATGCCAGTAAGCATTCTCATTGACTACCATAGTCTACCACACCATCGCGCCTTCTCCAAGAAACTCCCGCAGCATCGAGGTAAATGTTCAGTCTGACTGCCCAGTCCACCGCACTACTGCTAGTGAAGGAGAGTGACTCTGTGGTATGGCAATAACACTGCCCAACTGTAGATCGAATGAAAGAGGCTCACGGTAAGGCGTTAAACCACACAACTGCACCTCCAAAGAATGTTCCTAGCGGTAAAGCAGTAAAGGCTAGAAATGAAGAAAATCTGCCAAGTCTTAAATAGAGGTTCCAAGCTAGAAGATGAGGCACCTGTTTCCAACAGGCCATATAGATGAATGATAAATCATTGCTTGCATTTCTCCTAGATGAGTTGGCCTGAACCATACAACACCTTCAAACACTCCATAAGCTCTACTCACACTTGAACTTGTGGTGCACATCATCAACATGCCTTAATTAGCTTCAAAAAGCATAAACCAACAAAACATTCATTCCATACCACAACCTATACTGGAGAAGCTAGACAACCCTTTTTGGAGTAATCAAGTTAATCACTTGATAATTAATTAATTAATCATGAATTAATTATTATGTCCCTTATTACTTTAGCTCACTCAAGCTAAACATAGGAGTGCCTTTTATTATTAGTTTGAACTAAATATAGGACAAGTTGCCTCATTGCATGAGATTAGAACACTTGTCACTATCTAGTAAAATCCTCATCTAGTGTTTTCTTTTGCATGATTTTATAAAGCTTGCACATTCATTGTAATCATTAGATCCATTATAGGGAGTAAAGTAATTAGGGATTTTCTTTGACCGTCAGTTTTGATCTAATGCCAAATTTTCACTAGAGTTTTTATTTGTTGTCGATTTTTTAGCACAACCAATTTTTTTTGAGGGGCCACTGAAGCTAGGTGGCCAATGGATTTGACCACCATCAATATAAGGAAATGGTTGATGTTTTGAAAAAAGTCATCTGGTGGGTAGTGTAGGTCAACTGCAAAGTGACATACCCACCAGGGAGTTTATTAGCATGGGGCATCATCAAAGATCATATTGTAGGGGTTATATGTTCTAGTGTTGATCTTGACACTATGTGTTCTTTATTAGACATTAAATATTCCCAAACACTTTGGAAATTTGGGAGATCTATGGAGACCCTCATATCTTTCCATACCCAGAGGATCCTATTGCAAACTATCTCATCTCTCTTGTAGATGTAGATTCCATACCCTTTGATGATGATACTTTAAAGGAGCTTGAGTATATCATAGTTCTTGCATGTTTTGATGGTTCAAAGACTTATCTTCATGTTCCCACTCTTTAGATTGAGACGTCATCAACATATCCTATTGTTCTTGATCAATAGTGCATCACCACACCTTTGGCCCTTATTGATTCAGTGCACTAGGAAATTCATCTTCTTCCATACACAACTACTTGGGATTCCTATCTTGTAGACATATCATCCTTGTTTGTAGAATCCTATGTTGTAGACTTGGAGGATTAATTTGAGGATATTCATCTCCTCTTTTGTTGAAAACCACATTAATGTTGATGGCCACCATTTTAATCACCTTTGTAGGTTGTTCTATATTAGTCTTCATAGGATCTTGGTGCAATGAAGATTTTGGCACCTTAATGCTTTCTTACTCTTCTAGGGTTTTTCACCTAAAGGAGAAAGATGGGACAAAATGCTTAGGGTTACATTCAAAGATTATGTGATGTGTGTTTTAATGGGGGTATGAATGTACCTAAATACAATTATGTGAATGTAAAAAACTAATAAAAGAGACTAAGTATTAATACAAAACCTATAATATAAATTATGTTTGAATACACATTGGGATACACAAGCATTAAATTAAATAACCTATGAAAGCTTATAAAACAAAACAAAAAACTATAAAACTGGAAATGTGTACTTGGAAATCTATTGCAAACTTGAAAGAACTTAGATACTTTGAAAAATCTGATTTTTATGTTTAGTGGGACACTTGTGCCAAGTTGGGCGACCTAGTCCTTTTTCAGGGTGATTTCGAGAAACTGATCCGAGGCCTGTTTCAGCCAAATGGGTATCTGGATCCATAGAAATCTCTAGAAGGTAGGCACAGTGGGAATAGGTCACCACAACTTGTGGGAATGTCCCTTTTTCCTTTTTGGGAGATTCAAAGGGGGAATCTGTAGACCTCAACTTTCACTTCTTCTCCTCATAATTTCTCGGACCTAAAACTACAAAACTCGACCTGTAGGTGTCTTTTTGTGAATTATTTTCCTTAGCTAACAAAGATGTGCCTTCAACAAGTCTTCAATCTATTTTGCAATCCTTCCAAAATACCTAAGTCTACAAACACACAAAGGGAGAGAAGAGAATGTCGATTGTTAGGGCATGGGGGCTTGCCTTGGTCAAACCCCTTTTAGATAATTAAATCAAGTGATGAAATAAGATAAGAAAGCATGAAACAATGGAGCAATGATGTTAGTAACTTTCCATGATGAGAGAACTTGGATTGTTGCAACGAATGGTTGTGGTTTCAACCCTTGAATGCTTCAGAAAAGGATGTCTTGTTGACCTAGAAGGTAAAAACCTAGCTTGCTTGAGAAGAAAGAATGGATGCGTTGTGAATAATGAGTGTATCTTATGAGAAATTAGGGGTTTTAGGCTTATTTATAGGTAATACACCTAAAAAAATCCGTTATTTGATCCTCAAGGCATATAGGAAGGAGAAATAGACCAAAACCCTAACTTTTCCCACTCAAAACTCCAAAAATGGCTCCAATGGGACTAGGTCGGCACCTTGGGTGACCTAGTCCACCTGGACAAGACTAATTCACCCAGATGGGTGACCTAGCCCTACAAGGGCCCTTTTGCTAACTGGATTGTCCAGGAGTGAAGAAATTAGGTTAATATGATGATTTTATCAGATATTTGATCAAATTAAGTCTTGGGATGCACAATAAGGGGTCATAGGGGCCTATAAATGATGATGAAAAGGGGTTTTTTAGGTCTAAAATCCATAGGAAAGGGTCCAAATGAGTGAAAAGTGTCAAAGGCTATACTTATTGGTGACACATTTAGCCCCCAATTTAGTGAGAGGATGAACTTGCTTCAAAATCACACTAAAGTATCCCAAGTGATGCAGATGGTGAAGAATGAGAAAGAAAAAGGAGGTGGTCAAGCCCCCAGGATTCAAGATTCTAAGTCAAGTCAGCATAAATATAAGAGAACACATTCAAGGGTGAATGATTTGTAGCAAAACAAGATACGTGATCATGAGATGACAAGAACTAGAGGAGAGAAGAATGAGGTGGAAAAGATGCACTCACTCTGGGGCCACAAAACATCAGGTTGTCTGTGGGGTAAGTTGTCCCAAAGAAGTGGTTTAGTGAGAAATTCATGCCAATGTGTTGGCTTTCCACCTTTTTAATGAGAAAGTAATGCTAGTGTATTGGCTTCCCATTATACTAACCCTACCAAGGTTACCTCACTTGATAACTTTGATAAGGAACCACAATGCTTGTGTTAATGCTTTTGAATATTATGTGAAGAAATTTGTTGAAGGGGATTTTTCTTTGTTCATGTAAGGTCTTCCTCTTAGGGAGAATTGTGCCTAATGTCTCCAAGAGAGGACAAGTCAGGGTGTCAGATCATTATCCATGGGATGCCTCATTTGCATCAGGCCACTTCAGTTGATCGTACACTCCTGGAAGGCATCAAACCCAATGACACCACCAAGAAGAGGACACATTACAAGAAAAAAATAAATCATGCCATGGAAAGATGTTGTATATGTATGCCCCCACTTTAAAGAGGTTTCTACACCATCACTATGAGAAACTGTTTTAAATTAGCTAGGGATAGAGGAAGAAAGACATGAGAGCCAACTTGGAAAGCCCTATGCCAAGTGATATGTTTCTGCGTAAGGCTGCGTCATGAAAAGGGGTAATATGTCACATGCGAGTAAACTTAAGACATGTCATCCACATCCCAAGCTTGCTCTTATAAGTTCATGAAAGGTTAATGAATAGTCAAAAGAGACAACACAAGTGACATACGAGGACAAGGCTACCTAACCTATTGCCCCCACTTAGTGCAAGACAAATTTGAGCTAGGAATGGATGATGGTATGTTGCTCCTCACGAGGGATGAAAAACATGAAATAGTGAGTATGCTATGATCCTACAACTATTACTCAGAAAGGAGCACAACTTATGTTATTTATGTGGGTAAAGAAACAAAGTTTCGAAAAAGTTGGCCTTTATGGTATACACTTTGTCATATATGTGGGTAATGTCATTGGAACTTGGGTGACATGAGAAGTTGTGCTTAGGTGGGTGAAGGATTAGAGGATTCTTAAGAGGTCCAATAGTAAATTGGGAGCTAATGGACACTTGTGTATGCATAACCTTAGCGGGCTTGGGTTGATGTATCTCTAAGAAAGGGAAATTGAGTATCATCTTTTTACTATTACCCAAGGAAGACACAATACTATTGCTTGAAAGGAGTGCAACCATGTTGTTGTTTTATTGCACCATGATACCTTCTAGAGTAAGAGAGTTTTGAGGAGAATTATAAACAAGATGTTCAAGACATGCATTGTTTGGTTCTACACTATTGACTTCATCACAAATAAGGGAATGATCTAAGGTTGAAGTGTCTTTTGTCATCGTAATATCTTCTTCACTAATAGGAGAGATATTAGGAGAGGGGGAAATTAGATTATTGTGATTATTGATGGTTGCATTTGTTTCCTCTAAGGTGTCATTCTCTTGTGTCATAGTATCTATCCTAAGAGGAGATCTTTTCAGAATCTGACAAACAATAGGTTTATCACATGTCATGATTAGAGTTGGTAAAGTAGCTTCATCACTCATAGGAGAGGTATTAAGGGAAGGATAACTAGGAATTAGAAGGTTACCAATGATTGGACTTGTTTGTTCAAATAGACCTTTCCAAATGTGAGGAACATTAGGAAGGAGAGAAATAATTCTATAACTCTCAATCATTGGGTGGCTTAATATGAACATAGTTGTAGTTATTAAAGCATTATCACAAATGGGGGAGGTGTTGGGAGATGAATGAAGACCAGGTAAGGTAGTAACCATGATTTTATTTTCATGTGTTATAAGGTCTTTGCAAGGGGGGAGGAAGAGGAAGAAAATCAAGACCATAATGATCTTCAATGATTGTGTCTTCTTCTCACAAGATACCTTTATCACCAATGGGAGAGATATCAGGAGAAGAACAATTATGATTATCATGAGTATCGATGTTTGTATCCTCTTGTGGAAAATATTTAGTGGATGAGCTAGAAGAGATGAATTCATAAAGGGATTCATCTAACATGTCCAATTCATCACTACTAAAGGGCTTAAGAAGGGTGTGAGTGGGTGCATGTGATGTTGTTAAAGTGTTGTTTTCATTTTCTAAAGATTTTGATTTAAATATTTTAGGAAGTAATGCAAAAAATGAAGATTGGAAAAGTCTAATGCTATCCAAAAGTACCATGAATGCTATGTAAAATTTAACAAAAGCTATGTCAACTTAAAATGCAATGTAAAGGCATAAGTAAAATGCAATTTTTCAGATTTCAAACAATGTAATTTATCGATTTTACTGAAAATAAAATGTTGTGAATGCAAAGTGAAATTTAAGCAATGCATGAAATGAGCTAATCTAAGCTAGATTGAGTAAAATGAATGTAACACTAAGACAACCCACTAATACAAATAGATAATGGGAGAAAAAAAAAGCCTAAAAACAAGGTTTTCAACCCTGTAAATGACAGTTTCAGAGGCGTAAAGGGACTAGGTCGCCCAAGGTGGCGACTTAGTCCTCCTAGTTTTTTTCTTAAAGAATTTTATGATTTTTCTATTTGATTTTGATGGTGTCAGGGTTGTATGATGTAGACCTGAAATGAAAATGAAAAATTTTGATGGGTTTGAATGATTTAATATGCAAAAATGCAATCTAAATGCACTTTTTACTAATGCAAAATTTTAGAACCCTAGAATGCAAATTAAACAATGCACAATGCAATGCTATGAAAACCTAGGATGAGAATGTACTCCAATTCAGAGACAAGGGGATTCGAAAGTCAAGTTCACCAAAATGTAACGAAGATTTTGGTACCTTAATACTTTCTTACACTTCTAGGGTTTTTCACCTAAAAGGAGAAAGATGGGCCAGAATGGTTAGGGTTACATTCAAAGATTATGTGATGTGTGTTAATGGGGGTATGAATGTACCTAAATGCAATGATCTGAATGCAAAGAAATAATAAAAGAGACTAAGTATTAATAAAAACCCTAGAAAATAAACTACGTTTGAATACACATTGTGATATGCAAGCGATAAATTAAATAACCTATGAAAGCTTATAAAAGAAAAAAAAAAGCTGTAAAATTGGAAATATGTACCTAAAAAATGTATTGCAGACTTGAAAGAACTCAGAAAATCTGATTTTTATGTCTGGCGGGACACTCGTGCCAAGTTGGGCGACCTAGTCCTTTTTCGGGGTGATTTTGAGAAACTGATCCGAGGCCTATTTCAGCCAAATGGGTATCTAGATTCATAAAAATCTATCAAAAATAGGCACACTAGGAATAGGTCACCACAACTTGTGGGAATGTCCCTTTTTCCATTTCGGGAGATTCGAAGGGGGAATCTATAGACCTCAACCTGCACTTCTTGTCTTGGTAATTTCCTAGACTTGGAACTACAGAACTCAGCCTGTAGGTGTCCTTTTTTGAATGATTTTCCCTAGCTAACAAATATGTGTCTTCAACAAGTCTTCAATCCATTCTTCAAGCCTTCTAAAATACCTAAGTCTGCAAACACACAAAGGGAGAGAAGAGAATGTGGATTGTTAGGGCATGGGGGCTTGCCTTGGTCAAGCCCCTTTTAGATAATTAAATCAAGTGATGAAATAAGATAAGAAAGAATGAAAATATGGAGCAATGATGTTAGTACCTTGCAATGATGAGAGACCTTGGATTGTTGCAGCAATGGTTATGGTTTCAACCCTTGACTGCTTCAGAAAAGGATGTCTTGTTGACCTAGAAGGTAAAACCCTAGCTTACTTGAGAAGAAAGAATGGATGAGTTGTGAATAATGAGTGTATCTTATGAGAAATTAGGGCTTTTAGGATTATTTATAGGTAATACACCTAAAAAAATCTGTTATTTGATCTTCAAGGCCGACAGGAAGGAGAAATAGACCAAAACCCTAACTTTTCCTAGTCAAAACTCCAAAAATGGCTCCAATGGGACTAGGTCGCCACCTTGGGTGACCTAGTCCACTTGGACAGGACTAATTCACTCATATGGGTGACCTAGTCCTACAGGGGCCCTTTTGCCAGCTGGATTATCTAGGAGTGAAGAAATCATGTTTATATGATGATTTTATCAGATATTTGATCAAATTAACCCTTGGGATGCACAATAAGGGGTCATAGGGGCCTATAAATGATGATGAAAAGGGGTTATTTAGGTCGAAAATCCATAGGCAAGGGTCCAAATGAGTGAAAAGTGTCAAATGCTATAGTTTTTGGTGACACACTTGGAATGACATCATCGATTTCCAACATGTGGATATGTGAGTAGTTTACAGACTCAGACATCGTTTGGATTTGGATTTTAAAATAATCTATCTTGCTAGATTGGCTTCTCCAATCACTAGTGGATCTATTTCTTCCTAAGGGGAGAAATGTTGTTTGTAGGTAGTGGATCATATTGTGTCTTTAAGAATTCATCATTTTCAGAGGAGCTCTTTCTTTATGGGGGGATTCATATCCTCTTCTTCTATCTCTTATCGGGAGGACACCTATTGTAATTGCATGATAGAGGTAGTCCTTGGGGGTCACATTGAGTCCTCCTTCTATCCTTATTTCACTAGTGTAGTCATTTATTTTATTCTCTTTTGGAGAGGAGTCTTTCCCATGAGTTTTTCTCCTTTTCTATAGCTATGAGAGATTCATTTATTTTATACATGGTTACCTCATCAGGATTTGTATCCAGGACCCATCCATGCATCCATAATTGCATTCTATATCAGGGTTTTATAGCTTCCCCCTAAGTTGATCTTAAGGGGGGTGTTGGAGTAATCACGATAGTCACTTGATAATTAATTAATTATTAAGTCCCTTATTAATTTAGTTCACTTAGGCTAAACCTATGAGTGCTTTTTTATTATTAGTTTGAACTAAATATAGGACAAGTTGTCTCATTATATGAGATTAGAAGACTTGTCACAATCTAGTCAAATCCTCATCTAGGGTTTTCTTTTGCATTCTTTTATAAATCTTGCACATTCATTGTAATCATTAGATCCATTACAATTCAAAACCATTTAGGTTAATACATTACACAAATCAGTGCTCTTTTGGATTCAATCTTTCTCTCTTGGTTGCATAGAAAATCAATTTCTTTGATCTTTCTTTTTGATAGGATAATTGCTTGCAGGTGATTTCTAGGTGTTGTGGAGTTCAATCATCAACTTAAAAACAAAAAGAATCACATGATATTCAAGAAAACTCTCATACATCCATTTCATAAGTTCATGTAGAAAAAAGTTGACAAAAGTAGACAAACATTAAAACTAGTTACCAGACAACACAATTTGATACTCTATCATCTTTATCTTTCTCTGCAGAAGGATTATTGACATGTAAATTGGGATATAACACCTTCAAATCTCCATGAACTTAACTTCTGATCTACACAACCATATCTACAAATTTAGAGATATCCAAAGCCAATCTTTATACCTTTGAGAACATCCTCATAGAATCAACATAGACATAAGTCTGTCACTATCAAAAGCACCTTTCTGGTAACTCAAATGATTTGAAACTTGTATCACACATGCCTTGACACAACCTAAAGCTAACCCCCAAGAATTAGAATCAAAACATCATCAGCGGAGAAATGTAGAACATTTATTAGAGACTTTGGAAACCAGATAGATAGATTGCAACATACTCCAATGAAATTTTGACATCAATGACAACCAAACTGCAATAATCTCCCCCTTTATCACTGATGGAAAACCCACCCTTAGACAACTTTGGTGAACAATATATCCCCCTCAATCTCTCGCCCTTTGACATCAAGGGTCCAAAGGGAAAAAGGATTTCCCCCTTTTTACAACCTCTTCTTATTGAAACAACTTATAGGCTCCCCTTGATAGGTAGCTCCCATTAGTCTAGGTGTAAAGATATAAATTAAATTACTCCCCCTAGATAAATGCATCAACTATGCATATAGTAAGAAAAATGAGGGGCAATTACCCCAATTTTTTCCTCAGATATTCAAATGTATCCTTTGCAAGTGCCTTTGTGAAAATTTCTGCAACTTGATCCTTTGTAGATACATACTCCAACTTCACTTCTTTATCTACAACCTTCTCTCTCAAAACATGATACTTGATTGATATGTGCTTGGTTCTAGAATGCATCACTGGATTCTTTGATATATTAATATAATTTGTTGTTGAACACACTGAAATATTGAGAGGGGGGTGAATTAGTATGCTTTAAAATTCAATCCCAATTAACTACTGTTGAAGTTAAGTTATACTAATTAAGCATTCATCCACCAAAACAAGAGAGAACATAAGAAATCACACAAGAACATATATAACACCCGATTAACATGGAAAACCCCATAGGGGAAAAACCATAGAGAGAAATGATGCTAGGAGCTACTATCCTAATCTATCCTCACAAGTAATACCAATTTATAATTTGATTTTGGGCTACAACCCATGGAAGAAACTACTCCTTGAAATTTTTTAGGGGTTGAAACCCAAGGAAGCTACTACTCCCTAATTGAAAGAAAGAAAAATTGAAATATGATTAATATTATGGATTTAACCACTAATAGTCATCATTTTTTCTCATTAGGTCTGTAGCAGATCTTTTCACGCTCTGCTATTTGCACACTTCCATATTAATCTTCACATCTTTGATCTTCTATATATATCATCCACACACTTGCAAAAAATAAATTCAGATGGCCACAAACAAGGAATTATGAAACTTGTGACATGTCGGCCTACATCTTCATTGGTGGTATACAAAAATGAAAAGACATTATTTACAATTCTTCTAGATGAATCAACATGACTCATACAACATCTAAAAACACTTCTTAGACTCTGCTCAAGCATAAAATTATGGTGCACATCACCAACATACCCAAGTCGGCCACAACAAAAGAATATCTTCACAAACTAAATTTAAACATTTGTGTGATAATGGAAACAAGAAAGATCTTCATGCACTTGAAACTTCAGATACTATAAAACATGTAGAGTGTCCATACAAACTCATACCACTAATTTGTACAATATTCTATTGGCGCAGGCAAACAAACATATGTTCTGATGAAGGATAGGCATTTGGAACCAACTATAACACTCTGTCATTAAATAACTAGACTTTTGGAGTGCCAAACCACTTGAATATTCAATATAAAATACAATGGAAATTATTGAACATGTACTCAAAACTGCATGGCCAAACATTACATTCAGAGGAATATGGAGCATTCCAACAAGCCTTCATTACCAATTTCATAGCTAGAGCACATATTATAACTTTGTTATTTGTAGCTTTCACTACAGAAGAATGAATGAATTGAGATCTTGGACATAATTTATTCAAATCTCTATTTAATTATCTTCTAAACCATAAGACTAAAACTCTATCTATGGAAGGACACAAACCAAAATATTGTATCTCTACCTTAGGATATAACTATGAAAGCCTTAGACAAAACTTCTACAACTTTATACTAAGTGTGCAATACACCAAACTGGTAAGATATCAATTTAAGAATACAAAAAACATATTAGGATATGTGTACCCACCTCCACATCATGCTTAGATAACACACTGATACACACACTGTAATGCAAACTTGCACCAATTGATATCTCTACATATTGGCTATCTCAAGAGCATATACAATCTTCAACATACTTTTAAAATAAATGACAACCAATCTTATCAAGATCCAAAAATATCCCCCTTTTTCATTGATGGAAAAACCAAAAATATGTGCACAAACAACACCCCTTATATGCACATTTCTTTCTCCCCCTTTGACATCAAGGGCAGAGGATAAATTTTTTTTCTCTGTACAAGAAAAACTTGTAGACTCCCCCTTATGTATACAACCTTTACTCCCTCTGGAATGTCATCAAAAGAATCTTCATATCTACTGATTGATCTACTTTGCATATATATACACAACATCAAAAAGAAATATGTCTTACATAAGAAAAATACAACTCACTTGGAAGGAATGATGCCCTTGTAGATGGACTTGAGCTGAACTTGGCTGCTACCCCATTGCTTCTTAGCTACAATTAGGGACTGGACTTGATAATTAAACTACACATATGTATCTTCTGCATCTTCCAAAGAATATGGTGCCTTTTATTTCTATGCTACACCATTGGATTCTATCAGGATTCCGATGAGAGAGGCCCACCTAAGGCTCAATACTTCTCTTAATTGTTTCACCTAACCTTTGAATTGCTCCCTTTGATCTTGCAATTGTTGTATGTAGGATTGTAAGCTTTTGCACTTGTTCCTTGATGGCACCATAACTACATCTTGAACTAGATCATATGTTGTAGCCACATTAGTGATCTGAATTTCAATTGCATTGATCTAATCCTTAATAATTTCTTGGTTGTAGCTAGCCATTTTAGACAAAAAAAATATAACACTTTAGCTTCCTCCAAGATTTTTTGAATGTCCTTTATACATGATTGCAACTTGGTCAATGCATTTCCAAAATTCCCAAAGGCATCATTCAATCTCTTTTCATTCAAATTTTGTTCTTCCTTCTTCTCCATATGAGATGAATAAGTCTCAAAATACTCCATTAATTGATTCATCTGCTATGTGGGGGAAATGAAGAATCTCTTTTATCTTTTTCCAGCTTCTCTTCCAACACTTTCATTTCTTCTTCCAAGACATATGCACTCTCCACCTATTGTTGTGTCAACTATTGTCTTGATGTGGAGTGAAGTATATCTCCAAGTTTCATCTTGTGCAAGGGAGACATTCCAAATAAGTTCACTTATCTATCAAAAGTAGAAACATGCAACAATTGAGGAGATAACACTAGTTATATCTACATTTCCTGAGCCAAAAAATCCTTTATTGAGTCCACCGGAGAGGAATATGTCATCTGTAAACTTTCCTCAACATCCTTCTCCTTTTCCTTCTCCATTTATTTCTCCTTCTCTTTTTCCTTTTCTTTCTCCTACTCCTTTTATTTCTCCTCACTAGAGACATCTTGTTCTTCATGTAGACCGGATACACCTCCTCCTTTCTAACTAGAAGAAACTTGTTCTTCTTGTTGGTCAAAGATGACTTGCTCATTTTTATCTTCCAAAGGGGGATCATTAACGTTGTCATGCTCTTCTAGGGGCTCCTGTACATTTACTTCAACTTTAGTTTGCACCTCTTCAATTATCTTCTTTATCACTTATTTAGTTTTTGACTGAATCTTCCTTTTGATATCATCATCCATACTCATTAGAGGATCTATTCTTCTCTTTGTGAAAATTACTTTTTATTGCTTCTAGACTATATTTTCTTTTTCTTCCTGGGAGACAGAGATCCCAACCTTCTCAGCTTGCTGCCTCAACTCCTCATCAAATTTGATAACACTTTCTCTTCTCTGTCTCAAAGCTTGTTGTAGGCTTTCTAGAGATTTATAAACAATGTTACTAAAAGATATTTTTCTTGCGCATATACTGAATTACAACCCTTTCAATAGTATTCTTATCTTCTAGAGGGACATTCAAATGGAGCTCCATTGCATTATTTAACAAACAAAAGCTAATAATTCCATTCAAAATAGCACCAAAATAGAGAGGATCATGAGTGACCAAAGGAATTTTCTCAGTTGCCTCCTTTAATTTCTTCTTCCCTTTCTTTTTCTATGAGGAGATATCTTCATCTCCAACTTCTTCCTCTTCTTCAGATTCTTCCTCATTTGACTTCTTTCTCTTAGCTTTCAGTTTAGGCCTTTTATGCACAAATCTTACTTGTTTCAAGTTTGATCAGTTGGTGTTGTCATTGGTGTCAGTTGTATGGGAGGAAGATTGTTGGAAGAGTATGTATAGTTGTTGATGATGCTTTGATTAGTTGCATTATGTTTCCATTAGTAAGTTATTGGTGTCAACCTCTAATGTTGCTTTGATAAGCTTCTATCTATGGATTTATGGTTGAGTTGCTAGGTTACAATTGGTTTTAGAAGTGATAAAGATGATGAGGATGTGCTTCTACTACTTGGTTTCCAAGTCCTTTTGAGAAAAAATGATAAAAAAAAGGAAACAATGAGTTATAGTGTTGCTCTTAGTTGCACAGTAGTGTTCTGGCATTGCTCTACATTTCTTCTATATTGAACATCTGCCTATGCATTTTAGATATGTTGATCATAGGTTTTCATAGGTGTTGTATATATAATTTGATGTGCTGGATGACTGTATAAATATTTTTGTGTTCACCAGTGTGTAAACTATGCATTGCAGAGGTGTCTGAGAGAAATGTTTTTGCTCCATGTTTCTCTGTAGTTGGGTTTTAGGTCCTGTGGGTCTGAAGGTGTGTTGATAGGGTTGGTATCTTTCTTCAATTTAAGTTGTTCAAGGTTTGATGCTTCTAAAGTTTTTTTCTTAAGTTACAATGTATGGCATAATTGTCTGAGTGTACTAGGTGTGTACATTCTTCAGGTGAAAGTTGTTGTGAAGGAGTTTTTTGGATTTCAAGGTATTTTTGGAATATTCCAGATTGCTTTCAGGTGATATTTTTGTATGCAATTTTTTATTGATCAAAGGAAGCATGTACTTAAAAATTTAATGGTGTTTACACTAATTACGGTGGATGTTTATTTTTTGTAGAAGTGTGTTGTAGCATGGTGTTATAGTTTTGTGTTGTAGCATGGAAGTATTTTAGTACTGACCTAATTTTAATTTTCATAGTTGATGTGCGTAGCTGACCTTGGAAAATGTTTTCAAGGTTGAAGATGATATAAATATGAATTGAGTTGTTGAGAAGGGAGGTGTTTATGATGTGAATTGTAGAGTGTTAGAGTGCAAATTTGAGAAGTGCAATGTGATATTTCATGTGTTAGATTGACATATTTAGTGAGAAGGTGTCTACAATTCTCCAGTTAAGCTACAAAGGTGTTGATGGTATTGTGGTCAATTTATCTATTGCATTGAGATGGATTTATCTATGTAAGATTCTTCTTTATCTTCTTTTCTATTCTGGTAGTGAGCCCTTCTTTCTTTGGGAAATGACCCCTCTGGTAGTGAGACCTTTGTATTCGATGTTGATATAAATTTATATTGTGAGCTAATCCTCACCGTGGTTTTTCCCATCTTGGGTTTTCCACATAAATTTGGTGTTCTCTTATGCATGGTGTTGATTTGATTCAGTTTTTGTTATTTTATTTTCATGCTAAATCATTATAATAGACTAAGGGTTAATTGAATGAATGTGGATTTGAATGTTTGTGAGGGTTTTTGAATTTTTAAGGTACAATCGATTCACCCCCCTCTTTGTTGTGTTGTGTATTCAACACTATGGTCTTCTTTCGTGGTGGAGTTTTGATGTAGTTTTTCTTCTTCCATCAGTTGACTATGTACTCTTTACAGGGGTATCAAATGTAGTCTTTGAAGGAAGACCCCATTTCTTGTTAATCTCATCCTTGTGTTTTTCATAATTCTCCTCTACACACTTCGTATACAACTTATCCATTATCTAATCGTATGTTCCAAATTTCTCAATAGTTGTATCTTTTGGCTTCTAGTAGGATATCCACATATCCTTGTACATATTTAGGTGTAACCTCATAAGGAAATGTAGGAATCCATGAGGTTATAGGTTCCATAGCTTCCATATAATAGTGATCTTCATCTACCATGGATGTTACCTCTTTCTTATACTTTTGGACCAAATTTGATGGTATCCTGTCTCTACTCTCCATCTCAACTTGTAGATTCTTAAAGAATCCCTAGTAGAAGGTAGTGTATTCTTGCTTATTTTGGAAACCTCTCATGTGGTTTCTAATTTGAGTAGCCACTAGAAAGAGCTTATCTAATAATTTACCCTTAAATCTAGGTAATTGATTTAGGAAGAAGAATGTAAGGAAAATGATTAAAATTCCAAACCTAAAGTTGTAACCTATTTATTTTTTCCTCCTCAAGTTGTGCATCAACTTCTCCCTTAACAACTCACATAGGTCAAAATTTGCACCTTCCTTCACCATTTAATAGGCAGTATGGATTGTGGTGCTAGTGTTAAACCCTTCTCTATTTATGAAGTAAATTTTATATGCAATCCCCATAGAGGCAATATCGAAATCTAGGGTAAATGATATCCTTTATAGTTAGGGTTCTTTTATCAAATTTTTCTTTAGTAAGCTCCATAACCATTTCATTCTTTATTAATTTCAATACCATTATTGGTCCAAAGGCACAAAGACCAATGGCTCCTCTAATAGCTTATTTTGTGATCATGTAGGGCTTATCTAACCAAATGAATTCTTCATGAATGTGGCTTAATATGATTCTTACCCATTATTTGTAGTTGTAGAAGTCTAGAAAATATTTCCAAATGTCCAACCCTTTCATTGCCACATTTGCATACTCTAGCTTGTACACACCATTCTCATTCATGGGATCATGTTGGACCACTTCAAAAGATGAAGTATGCTCAATTTCACTCAACAGGGAATGGATGTAAATTCTTACATCTTTAGAGTACACCACATCCATAGGAATCTTTGAGAATGTGCCATATTTGTCAACTTGCACTGCCTTGAAAGGGTATTTCAGCCTAGGTTTCTCCACAACATCAATCACTTGTGGGGTCACCATTGAAATACCTTCTAAAAACTTCGAGCATTCTCACTAGGGTTTCACAGAGATAGTTTTGAATACCATTCTCTCTTATCTTCTCATAAACACAAATTCTTTTGAATGCAAATGAGATAAAATCATTCAAATGAAACATGAAAAGCCTTCTATTTTCCCTAACTTTCTTCCATAAATGTATTCATACTTGTTCGGTAAACATTTTGCTAGATTTCTATGTCATCACATGGATGCAAAGATTCTCAAGACACCCCCACACATCATTCCTTTGCTTTGGAAACTTGACCAAAAGATTCAATATTCCTCAGTAGGCTTGCACACTAGAGGAAATGGTCCAATTCATCTTTTATGTTGAAATATTCAATACTTTATCCTTTTTAGGGGGCTAAAAAATTTACAAATCATACCTCCCCTTGGGATAATTCTTTATCTTATTTTTTCACAGGATCTTGTGTAGAATGCACAAGCATGGTATCATCCTTCTTATTTTCCCAACCTTGCTTCTCTTTCCAAACTTTTATATCTCCCTTCTTTTGTTGACTTAGGGTTTCTTCCTTCTTCCAATTCTGAATAGGTGGCTTCACAAAACCACTTCTACAAAAAATTTCTGTATTCCTGTGAATGATAATCTGCACCAAGCTAACAATAGACAAAATAAACCAGGTTAGTCACATTAGCAAGCACAAAAAAATCATTCCCTATGAGATTCTTGATCATACAAAGATAAGAAAACATGAAACAAAGCATGAAGAACAAACAAATAAAAGCATTTAAACATATCCAAATAGATCAAACCTTCATCGCATAGGGGGATTGGTATCACTTTGATGTGGAAAGTGTCCCTTTCTCAATCTCTTGTGATAAGCTTCAAGATCCTTGATGAACAATGGTGATTTTGATGCAAAATATGATGAACTCAAGCCAATATGATGATGAGAGTCTATAGCTATGTAAAAAAATTGAGTAGAGTAACAATGCATGAAGTTGTGGATCCATATTCAATAGAGGAAGACTCTATTTATAGGAAAGAAGGGTTGAAGAAAGGATGAAATTGAGCAATGTGGGATTAAAATAGGAGCCAATAGCATTTTTACACTTGTCACAAGGCTAATGAAAGCCATGGCGATATGTGTGATCACATTTTGAAAGAAGTGATGAGTTAAGGTACGTAGGTGAGATTGTAAGAGAATGCAAGAGAATTGAATGAATATTATTGAGAATGTAAGGGAATGTTGGTGAGGGTTTAAGAGAAGTGAATGCCCTTTTAAGAGACAAGATGGCATGTAAGAAGAATTGAATTCCCTTGTAAGAGGCATTTAAGACATTTTTAAGAGGCTTTTAAAGCCTTTTGAGGGAAAGTCAAGTTGAGGGAATATTCTCAAAGAATATACCTTTGTGAGGGAAAATAGGCTAATTATTAATTAAAATAAATGAATTTCATGTGAAATTTGGTTAATAAACTAGCAGTTTAATTAACCAAGGTGGAGTTAAAAGCTAGAGGATTTGCTAATGAGGATTGATAAGTAGCTTAGGGTTAATTAATTTAGAATTAACTAACTTGAATGGGTTAGGGGTATATGACATTTAATTAAATGAGAAGACATAGGGATTTTAATTAAATAGTTTGATTTATTTAATTAAATGAGATGAAAATTAGTGAGAAGAGGATGAGTTAATTTGATAAAGTTAATTATTTGATTAATAGTATAAATTGTTGAAATACACAAGATAATTGAGAGGGGGGGTGAATTAGTTGTATCAAATCACTTTACTTCTAATCTTAATCAATTCCACTTTAACCCAGTCTATTATTAAGTGTAAACATGAAATGAAAATAATAAAAATTAAACATCAGAGACACCAAATTTACATGGAAAACACAATGAGGGAAAAACCACAGTGAGGATTAGCTCACAATATAGTAATAATGCAATGCTGGATACAAAGGCTCACTAGTAGAGGGCTCACTTCCCAAATACAAAGGCTCATTTCCAACAAAGGACCCAATATCCAAAAGGAGGCTCACTGCCTACAAAAAAAGAAAAGAAAAATAACGATCCACCACAAAGGGTCCACACATTCTAAGCTTGATTAAAAGATTGTAGACAACATCAACTTACTGCTTTCAGAGAATATAACACATCAAAGTACTGCTACCTCAATTTTATCTTGCACACTCTATTTTTCACACTTGTTCACACACTTCACTCGCTTGATTCTTCTTCAATTTGCAACATCTTGATTTTATTTTATACCATCTTCAACCCTAGAAACATTCTCCAAGGTCGGCTAAATATTCTTCAATTTACAAATTCAAATTAGGTCGGCTACTCAATATTACCACAGTGGATAAGAATGAGAGAGGGCTAATTACACATTTAATTAGGACCCAACCAATATCTTGGATCTAACACACACTTTCTTAATTCGATGCAAAAACTTTATTTAATGTGTAGACACTAGGTCAGCCAAACCTAATGAAAACACCAATGATATTTGAAGTACACACATCTCTAGAAGATGATCACACATGGATCACTCAACACACTTCACAATACATTTTACCATCTCTAAGAACACTTCAGGTGCATCCATAACAACTATAACAATCTTCATTCATAGAATACTATTGAACAGTCCAACTGGACCAACTAGCAACACACATGAGCTTTGGAGCAAGTTTTTCGGAGTGCCAAATACCAAGAAAGTTTGTCAGAAATTAGAAACCATAAAAAAGAATCATCTTCTAGATCTAGAAGATCTGAAACCAAATGCCAGAGGACTGTGGAGCCAAAACATTTATCCTAGTCCACAAACAAATAGTTCTGTCAAACCAATTTACACACCGATGAACACATATTTCACTCTCCATCAAACCAAAAGCTAAAACTTAGGATATATTATCCATTGAATCTCATGAACACAACTACAGATCTGCATAGGCATAGGATCAAAATAGAAGAAATGAAGAGCACAATACCAGAGCACATTCAGAACATACACTTGAACACTGCCTTCATTATTTCTCAAATTTTCTCAAAAGCACTTTGAAAAAACACAACTACAACTTCTATGGTATCTCAACTATACAAGTACCATTTTCAATCAATCTAAACTATGTTAATATCAATGAAAACATTAATGAGAACACCACCAAACACATCCATACTTGCAACAATCTCCCCCTTTGTCATTGATGGCAACACATGATGTGAAAAACCATCAAAGACATCATACACAATCTACTGCTTCTTCTTCCCTTTGTTTTCCTTCATAAATGACAACCTGCACAAGCATAATATTTTCACATGAATTTCTCTCCCCCTTTGACATCAATGGAAAATGAAATTTTGCATGAAAAATATTTCCATATAAAGCTCTGTTCACTCCCACTTAGGAGTGCACCCACATCACATATTGCAACAATGCAATTCTCTACTCCCCCTGAGGAGTAGGCCTCAATCATCAGTCCAGATCAAAAGAGTCTGTGAATCTACTAGATTGATGCACCTTCATGTGAACTTAGTTCAAGGAAGGAGGGGCAGTTACCCCCAAATTCCCCTTGAGATACTCAAAAGCATCCTTTAGAAGGGCCTTAGTGAATATGTCAACAATTTTTTCTTTGGTAGGTACATATTCAAGTTTAACTTTATTCTGCAACACCTTCTCCCTCAAGAAGTGATACCTGATAGATATATGCTTTTTCCTAGAATACATCATTGGATTATTTGAAATGTTTAGAGGACTTATATTGTCACAACATATAGAGATAGATTCATCACTCTCCGCACCTATGTACTTCAAGGTTTGCTTCATCCATAGTACCTATGTACAACAGGGTGCTGCTGCAATCTACTCTACTTCTATAGTGGATAAAGAAATTGAATCATGTTTCTTACTCAACCATGAAACTAATGTTTCTCCAAGGAAGAATGTACTGCCACTTGTACTCTTCCAGTCATCTACACAACCAACCCAATCTGCATTAGTGTAATCATTCAGTGTGAATTTCTATCCTTTGGATACCATAGCCCAAACTCTGTAGTTCCCTTAAAATATATGAATATCCTCTTCATAGATGTAACATGTGCTTCCTTAGGTTCTGCTTGAAATATTGCAACTAAACATACTGCATGCATGATATCTGGTCTAGTAGTAGTAAGATACAATAATCCACCAATCATAGATTTATACAAGCTCTAATAAAATTTAGTAGATTTATAATCCTTACTTACCTTACATCTGGTTACCATAGGGGTACCAACCGGTTTGGAGTCATCCAATCCAAAAAAAATCAATAATTCCTTAACATACTTAGATTGTGAAATGAATATCCCATTGTTAGTTTGATTTACTTGAAGTCTAAGGAAGAAATTCAACTGACCAATAATAGAAATTTCAAATTCTTTTTGCATCTCTTCTACAAATTTCTTACACATCCCTTCATTTCCACCAAAGATAATGTCATCAACATATAACACAACTATCAACATTTTGTTTTTCTCAACTTTGAAGTAAAGATTGTTGTATTTGGACCCTTTGATGAATCCTTGTTGTGTTAAGTATCTATCCAACCTTGTGTACCAAGCTCTGGGAGCTTTTTTAAGTCCATATAGTGCCTTCTTTAACTTGCAAACCATGTCTAGTTTGTCTGACAGCTAAAAACCTTCTAGTTGCTCCATATATATTTCTTCTTCCAATTCTCCATTCAGAAATGCAAACTTGACATCCATATGGTATACTTTAAAGTCTTTATGAGATAAAAATGCCAAGAACATTCAAATGGATTCCATTCTTTCTACTGGTGAAAAATTTTCTTCAAAACCTATTGCTTCAACCTGTGAATATATTTTGCATACAAGTATTGCTTTATTCCTTACCCCTTCACCATCTTCATTCAACTTATTCTTGAATACCCACTTTGAACCAATTACATTCTTGTTTGCAGGTCTAGGGACTAGTTCCCATGTTTCGATCTTCTCTATTTGTTGTAGTTCCTCTTTCATTGCTTTAACCGAACTTTCATCATTGCATGCTTCACTCATAGTATTAGGTTCTATCTTAGAAAGTAAACACAAGTTTACCTCGACCAATTTGATTCTTGTCTTTACACCTTCACTTATGTCTACAATTATCTATTCCTCCAGATGATTTCTCTATACATATTTAGGAGTCTTAGGTGTAGGTTCCGAAGTCTCCTCTTCATCACTTTGTTCTTTCTCTTCATTTTCTTCTTCTTGTAATTTCCCATATATAGGATCATCAGGTTCAACTTCACTTATTTCTACTAGTCTATACATAGCTTCATCAACTTTTACATTAGCACTTTCAACTATTTTTATTAGTCTTTTATTAAAGCATCTATATGCCTTGTTGTTATTTGAATATCCATGAAAGATTCCTTCATCACATCTAGAATCAAACTTCCCAAGGTTTTCATCATCTCTTTTAATGTAACATCAACTTCCAAACACTTTAAAGTATTTAACAGTAGGGGTCTTACTAGTTCATAACTCATAAGGTGTCTTAGTGTTGTTACCTTTGATCTAAACTCTATTAAGAATGTAAACATCAGTGTGCATTGCTTCTCTCCAATACATATCAGGAACATTTTCTTCTTTCATCATAGTTTTGGCAGTCTCTTGAATAGTATAGTTCTTCCTTTCCATAACTCCATTCTGTTGAGGGTTTCTAGGAGTAGAATAATGTTTCTTTATGCCATGTTCTTCACATAATGCATTAAACTTACCAGAAGTAAATTCTCCACCTCTATCAGACCTTAAACATTTGATTTCTAGGTTTTCCTCATTCTCTACTCCTGACTTGAATACCTTTAGTCTATCAAGAGCATGGGATTTATCTCTAAGAAAAGTAACCCATGTCACCCTAGAGTAGTCATCAATTAGGAGCCTAAAATACCTGTCACCATTAAGGCTTCCTATTCTTGTAGGGCCATAGATGTCTATATGAATTAATTCCAACATTCTGGTAGATGATTGTTCCTTTCCTTTAAAGCTATTTCTTATTTGTTTTCCCAACTGACACCTTCTGCAAATTGAATTCAAAGGCTTTGTGATTCTAGGTAGATCTCTAACAACTTCCTTAGAACTGATCCTGATCAGATTGTCAAAATTCACATGTCCCATCCTCCGGTGCCATAGCCATCTTTCATTAATCTATGAAACAAAATAATGACCATCACCACTCTTAAGCTGATAGATGTTTCTATGAATTCTTCTGCCTACTACTACCATAGTTCCAGATCCTTTCTAATCCCATAGGTGTTATCCTGAAACACAAGACTGGATCCTTTGCTACACATTTTTCCAACACTTAAGAGATTATTCCGTAAAACCTTTACATAATAGACATCGTCAGTACTATGTTTCCCATAAAAACTAATTGTTCCCTTACCAAAAATCTTAGCACCATAATCATCTCCAAACATAACTATTCATCCATCATATTTTTCAAGTTTAGTGAACTTACTCTTATCTCCAATCATATGATTTGAACACCCACTCTCTATTACCCAAAAGTCTTCATCTTGTCTAGCATGAAAAGAAGTCACCAAAGTGCCTTCCATCTCATCCTTCTTCCTCTCTAGACTAGATTCCTTTGCACATCTTCCATGGTTAGTAGATACAACCTTAATTTCTAGGGCTAGAAATAAACATTCATCTTTATCTTCCTCAAAATCAGCTTCATCATCATAAATTCATGCATATTCTTTGACATAATACAATTTCTTGAACTTCCTATCCTTCTTGTCTCTGTGATTATAATTATTATCCTTGTTCTTCTTGTGTGTAGCTCTATTAGGACATCTTGATGCATAATGACAAGTATTTCCACAACTAAAACACTTAAAGGGAAACATACATTTGTATTTACCAGTACCTTCAATTTCCTTGTGAAGTTTGCTTCCAATTCTTTTGAATCATCTCCTATCTTTATTTATTTAAAAAAAAATTCAGTCTTCTCCTTATCTATTGCAAACTTTCTCATCTCGAATGCAGTTAAGACACCAAATAGGTGCTCCTTAGTAAATGTCTTTGGATCATATGATTCTTCAATACAAAATACTTTGTCACTGTAATTCTCTGGTAGGTTCATTAAGATCTTCTCAATTATATCTTCATCTGGCATGGTACCACCTTGATTCTTGATCTCATTTTCTATAAGTTTAACTCGCTGATAATATCTTGCAATATCTTCACCCTCTTCTATTCTTAGGTTCTCAAATTTTTGCTTAGCACTTAGTTTCCTTGACAACTTTACTCTATCATTTCCTTCATAAATGTCTTTCAATTTTTCCCATACTTCATAAGTAGTGCCTAAAAATTAACTTTTTTCCTTTCAGTTTTAGATAGAGCACTAAAGATAGCATACCTTGCCTTTTCATTCTCTTCATAAGTCACAATCTCATTTGTAGAGGAAGGACCAATAGATGGTGCAACATAATTTTTCTCCACAGGTTTCTAGGTTTTGAAACCAAGAGAAATCAAATAACCTCTCATCTATTCTTTCCAGTCACTGTAATTAGCTCCATCAAAAATATGGATATGCAACTTGTGCACCATCTGATCTACCTCAAGTGATTAAGATTTTCACCGAGGAACCAAATCTCTGATACAAATTTTTGAAATGCACAAGACAACTGAGAGGGTGGTGTGAATTAGTTTTATCAAATCACTTTAATTCTAACATTAATCAATTCCAATTTAACCCAGTTTGTTATTAAGTGTAAACATGAAATGAAAATAATAGAAAGTAGACATTAGAGACACCATATTTATGTGGAAAACCCAATGAGGGAAAAACCACGGTGAGGATCAGCTCACAATATAGTAATAATGTAATACTAGATACAAAGGCTCTCTACCAATGAAGGACTCACTATCTAGAAGGAGGCTCAATGCCTACAGAAAAATGAAAGATAAATAAAGTTCCACCATAAAGGTTCCACACATTCCCATATTTTTTAGAAAATTGTAGACACCATCATCTTACTGCTGCCTCAATTCGCTCTTGCACACTCCTCTTTTCACACTTGTTTGGACACTTCACTTGCTTGCTTGATTCTTCTTCAATTCGCACCATTTTGATTTTCTTTTATACCATCTTCAATACTGGCTTCGTGGATTGCAAAATAGATAAATAGGATCAAAAACCCTAGTTTCCCTCTCAAAAACCCTAATTTTCAAGCTTAAATAAGAGAGGGGAGGTCACTTTCAACTCATTTGTGCATTGACCCTTATAGAATTCTTGCAATTTTTCTCTGAGGCTCTAAAATTATGGGTGATTGTGTGCTTCCAAAACATCATGTGGATCGAGTTTGCGAGTACTGATGACCTCTAGACGTAGGACCCTTGGTATGCAAATGAAAACTTTTCTCATTTTTCATGTTTTTAATGTATTTTTGAGGGTTTAAAAGTGTTAGTCAAAAGCGACACTATAATGGGTCGCTCTTGCTCTGGTCGATGTTGCTTTTGATGTTGGAGCGTTGCCCTTATGGGATAGCATCACATGGATTTATTTGAGTTTGTTGTCACTCATAAAATGTTGACCCACCTTTGATAATGTGGTTTGCATGACCTAGAATAGGTTTAGTATGCTTCAAAATATCGATTTTCCTTTGTAGTATAGCATCGCGTAGGTCCATGTTGGTAGAGATCTGCCCTCAAATGTCGACCCACCTATATAGGAATGAATTTTCACCCCTTACACAAATTCCCCTTTTACTCATCATCACCTTAGAAAACCAAATCCGAAGGCAAAATTCCATATAAGCCTGTTGCCTTTATTCCACTTGACATTTTTTTTGTGTGTCAATAGAGGAATACCTATTGGGGACAACTTTGTGGCATGTAGACATCCGCATGGCACACTTACATTCCTGGTAGATTCTCACATCTAGTACCTATAGAGGCATTACACTTCCCATTGGAAGTTGATTTGTAATGCCCTCTTCGACCAACCGACCCGAATATGGCCATTTTCATTTATCTCTACTTCAAATTCACTCTCTCTTCATTCATTCTACACTCTAAGCATTCAATTCAAGCTCTAAGCATTCATTCCATGAATCTCAAGCAACATCAACACTCCATCAACTCCATAGAGCAAGTGTGGAGCAAACACCATTATAGTAGAGTCTTGAGTCCTCTCGTTGTCTCCCGCATTAGCTAGTGAGCTCTTGGTGGAGATGGTAAGATTTCTACTCCTCTCCTCTATAATTTGGTTGAGTAGCATAACACTATTTTGTAGTGCTTTAGTGTTCTTTAATTCATTTCATGCTTTATCAGATTTCTTTTCTCCATTATCATCATCTTGGTTGTTCGTGGAGGTGGAAACACCAAAATGGGGGTCTGAGTGAGGCAAAACCTATAAAACCCAACAATTTTCCTCTCTCTTATGTGTGCAAATGGAAGTATTCTTGGAGCTAGCTAGCAAACAAGCACTTTTGTGAGATCATCCTTTCCATCCTCACTCTTGCATGTTTACTTTATCATATTCGTGCATATATTATTTACTTCATAGTGTTATTTTGGCCCTTGGAAAGTAACTAGCTAGGCCATTAGTCTTTTTACTCGAGTCCAACCTTGTCTCTTTAGTCCTCTAGTCATACAAATACCAACACACTTGAGGAGATGTCAACATGCTATGTTGCACTATTGTCCTAGAGCCGCACTTTCATCCTCGGAAAAAGAGCTCCTTGAGGCACAATGTTGACCTAAAAAATTGACTAACTTAGCCCCGTTTCATGTCTTGGGTCTATAGAGTGATTGAAGGACCTTATAGTCCGCATCATTCTCGTCCCTCATTTCCTAACACTCCCTTAAGTTGAGGTAAGTTAGGGAAGCCTTTTGCTCTCAACTCTCCATGACTTGGGGCCTTGACGTGGTCATTCCCCCTTACATTTTTGGTGAACCCGAAGTGAATCAACGTCTGCTCATTTATTGGTGTTTAAGCTTTTCCCTTGAACACCTTGATTGTGGTACCCCTGAGTGTTGTGAAGGTTTATGAGCATCACAACCCAGTCCATGACCTCTGGGTATATTTTTAGGAGAAGCATATGACACCTTCTGATGGAGAAGAAGAAGGTCATTTCTAGTTTCTCTACAGGTCTTTTCTCTGGTTCTACAATTTTCCTTGCTACTCAAGAGTAGGTGTCACTGGGTGAGTCAAGATTCTTTGATGAAATTGATCGTGCCCCTACTCCTCCTATGTCTCCTACTTCATCATCCCTAGATGATTGTGAGGATTTCCATATCCGTTCTAATTATGTCACTAGTCTTAGCAAAGGGTTTGGTGCTTTGGAGAATCACCTAGAGAAAAACCTGAAGCTGGCTAGGGCTGCTAAGGTTATCAGTGAAATAAAATACATGGTAGGAAAAGACCGAATAGGTGTAGAACTCCTTGATAGTCTAACTAGTTTGATTGAAGCGTGCATCCCTTCAAACCATAGTAACATGATACGAGGTGGCCCCTTTGAAGAGCATGAGAGACAATTAGGAGTGTCGATGCCTTCCACATGTACATGGCCGACACGGTCTCATCAATCAGTATACCCACTACTTCTGAAAGTTTTGAAACTATAAAAGTAAACAAAACCCCTCTAAGTTTTCACTTCACACCTCTTGTCACCTCCAATAGTGGAGGATTTGGCGAGATGATTGATGGAGGCTTTGGTGGTGGTAGCTTTGGTGGCATACGTGGCACTAGTGGAAATGGTTCTAGTGGAGTTCATGGTGGTGGCTCCAATAGAGGTAATGCTGGTGGTGGTGGCATCTCCAATGGAAGTCATGGTAGTGGTTCTAGGGGTGGCTCCAGTGGTGGTTCCACTGGTCCTATATCTTTTAAAAACCCGATTCTGAACACTCTTCTTTAGAATATGTGGAAGATGTAAAACTAGCTGGTGAATCTCTCCCAAGCTTCTATCCAGCCCATCTTCCAACCCTTCTTCTGACATAGCCACTTGTCAGTGGCCATCCTAAACACTCCTTTCCCACAAGGGATGGAGATTCCTAAATTCAAGAAATACGACAACAAAGGGGACCCACAAACGCATGTGTCTGGCTTGAATGCCTTATGTACAAAATTCTTCCATAATGATGCGTTGATGGAAAAAATATTCCTTTGATCTCTCAAGGATACAACACTTGAGTGGTACTGTTCCTTGCTTTGATAATTCCATCTTCACATTTGATCAGCTTGTGAACAAGTTTTTGTGATAGTTCCAAGCTAACATCGGGCCTAAGATGACCTTCTCTGACCTTGTCTAGTGTAAGCAAGGAGATAATGAGAAGATTACCAATTTTATAGCATGATATCAAGCACTCTTTTCACAAATATCATACCCATTACCTGATTTTGATGTGTAGAAGGTATTCATATGGAACTTACAAAGGCCTTAGCAAGAGAATTTTTCCCTTATGAAATACCCTTCTTTCGTGTATTTGTGTGCAACCCTACGGGAGTATCAATAGATGGTGGCTCAGTTTGAGGGACCTTCCTCGCGCTCACATCCTAAAGGAAAGTCCATTGTGTCGATCTCTAAGAAAGGAAAAGCTATTGTGAATATAGTAGCCGATGTATATGACAATGACCTCAGATGCAACTGAAAGTTCACAAAGTTATCAGAATCTTATTCCTCCATCTTGCAAACGTTGTTGAAGGATAAGATCGTAACCTTGCCAAACCCTAAACTAGTTAAATAACCTTACCCTAGTTGGTATGAAGCAAATACATATTGTCAATACCATCGAGTAAACGAACATGATACTAAATGTTTCATGCACCTACGTCACGAGATACAGGATCATGTCAAGGACGGTACAATTCATCTCGATGGAAGCGAAAAAAATATGAACAAATTGGTGGCGAAAGCTAATAGTGAATTGCAGATATACATAGACCCATTTCTATAACACCCCGCTATCATGATTATCGATACATCTGATTATTTTAATTAGCCTAAAGCATATTTCAACATTGTTATGGTTAACCCTTCCTCTCATCCTGTGACCAGTTCATTGGATGTAACATTTACTTCGTAGGATTTACTAGTGAACAAAAAACCTTATTTGCTTTACAATCTCACTCACCTCAATGGAAACATTATGACAGGAGTCTTGGTCGACCTTGCGAGTAGAGTGAATGTCATTACGGAGGAGAATTTATTGTTAAACTCTTTGCAAAGGGAGGAATATGAAAAAAAAAGTCCATCATCTGTACACATGATGGCCTTGCTCTATAACTATATGGATTGATAACTCTATCTATCCTAGTTGGTCCTAGGAGTGTAGACATGGTCTTCGATGGTATTCCTAAGTCAGATCTATTTAGGGTGAAGCTAGGTATACCTTGGATAGCCTCCATGAATGGGATTACCTTTGTTATCCACAAATGTCTAAAGTTCTCCCATAAAGGTGTTGTGCATGTGGTACATGATATTGGCTATCAACCCTTGGTATCTTGTGGGGGATATTCATTGGATCACTTTTGGTCTGCCCCACTTGGTTTGCTTCCTCTGAGAATATACTTACTTTATAAGATTTATATAAAGTATAAAATTGGGGGCAAGGAACAGTTGAAACTGACCATTCCCATAGCACAACAACCAACTACCTCCTCTTCCCAAAAGGTAAAGGAGAAGCTTGCCCCTTCTTGAGCTGCCTCATCTGCTCCCCTTTCTTGGGAGGAGTATTAGATGGGTAAGCCTATTCTTTATCCACTAAGTCCAATGGTGCCTGCTTGGCATAGACCCAACATCTGGATATCAAATCTCCCTACTAAACTACCTAGAACTTGGTACTACTTGTATGGTAGGTAGATAACCCCCTGTGGAGAATCCTCTATGTTTCAGCCTTCACGGTCTCCTACTGCTTATGCTCCTAAAGAAGTGAATGGGAAAAGGCCCACTGTCGAGGCATTACAGATGACTCCCACCATTGACTCTAAACTTGTTCCTCCTACTCCCATTGAGGAGTTTCTCCCTCAACTGAAAATAGTTGTAGAAGATACTCTCATGTCTGAGTAGGAGCCTTCCATTCCTTTGTAACCTCTAGCCTCTAGTTCAAAGAGTCACATAAATTGCATTTTGTGTGAGTGCAAGCGCCAGTAAAAGGCTCTCTTGGCTGAGTAGGCTTCCTTATAGAGGAAGGAAGAGGAGATGATTGCACTTGTATTAGAACCCCCTGACACGTCCTCCTCTCTCCTCCCCTTTGTTTCCATTCAAACCATCCTTGTATCGATTCCAGCTTTTGCTGCAAGTGCAAATGTGCCTAACCCCAAAAAGGTGTAGGTGTTCATCACTCATTCGGTGGAGCCACCTTTGTTGACATCCATATCGGATGTACCACCTTTCCTGAAGCCCATAGATATGACTAACACCTCGGTCATATCTATTGTGGTTCTTTCTTCCTCCTCTTCCTCTTCCCTTCTTGCCTCATCTATAGGGAGTTCACCTCCCTCGACGAAGGAGAAGGTGGAGAGTAGTCCTTCTAGAAATAGAGGATGTAAGAGGATCCCACCTTCTCCAAAAGGTGGCATGACACTAACTTGTTCAGTCCTAGTAATGGAACCAACCCCAACCTCTCTCGAGCTCATCACCACTCCCGAATTGCTTGGTGAGCTCAACGGTGAACCTCAGACGTAGCCTTCTCCATTCATCGAGGTGAAACATGGCACTCCTATTAAGTGCATGTTTAACTCAGTGGATGAAGTTTTGACCTTGTTAGTGATATTTGTGAAGTCGTTGACCTTAGCTCCATAAGAGCTACGTGGAGGAGACCTTTCCGGTCATTCCTCCTTAGCCCTTGTTGCGGGAGGGTTGGAATCTCCTCCCCTTAATGTTCCACCACTGTAGGATCGTCCTCCTTCCCCCTACGATGATCTAGAGTGGGAAGTAGATGACCTCCTAGTTGATCAGTGTTAGGGGGAGGCCTCTTCTTTATCTTTAGATTAGGTGTGTGTGTGTTGTGATGTGCTTCCCCCATAATCATGCTATGTGTGCCTGGATGACCCTTGTCACCCCTATTGATGCTTGGATATAGGCATGGTGTTTATGTTGCAAACCTTCTTCTATTTGTATCATCATTATTTCATGTTTTTGATTGACTTTCAGAAAATTAGGGACAATGCAAAGCGTTGGGTGCATTTAGGCTTCCCTTCCATGTTGACCCAATTTTTTATTTTTACTTTGTCTTCCCGTGCATTTCTCACATGGCCTGATGTAGTAGGGAATTGATGACAATTCATTTATATACTATTATTATAATTATTTATGTTTGTGAGTAGTTGTGACCCCAAAATATCAGGTTACCTCTGTGCTCTTTGTTCATGTTCTCTTTCCTTTTTTTCCTTTCCTTTATCTTTCTCTCTTCTTTGCTTGAGTTTTCCCTCTCATATGTGACAACACCACCTCTACATCACTTTGATCTTCAGAAAATGCATTCATAGCCAATGAATATTTTCTCAAGAATCTTCACACACTTCTTTAAGAATTGAATTCTCAACTTGAAACCCTAACATAACATGTTTCCTCCATCAAGTGTCTATAAAGAAAGAACTTGGGAACCTTCCTCTAAAGTGGGAACAGCTTTGATCTTCCCCTTTAGTGGGGGCATATTATTCCTTTCGAATTCATTGATGACATGAACATCTTTTAGAAGGATTCCTTGATGAAAAATTGACTTGAGAAAGAGAACCCCAAATTTTGAACAATGCATCCCTTGAGTGGACCCCTTTCTGTCATGAAGGGTTGTTTAGGGACCCCCTTTGATTTTTTTTAGCTTGAGTTAATTATATGGTGTCTAGCTTGGGGCCAGCTCGACTAGACCTATTTCACATCTTTGCATCTATCTTGGGGGCAGCCTAACTAGACCTCACTTTTCAAATAGTGCATCCCTTGAATGGACCCCTCTTCCTTTTGAAGAGTTCCCAAGGGATCCCTTTGAATTCTTTCCAACTTGTTGACGGTCTGCATGACTATTCACTTACATGCCTGTGTGGCCACTTCCTGACATGTTATATCTATGGGTAAACATGTCACTTTACGAGTGCACCCATGAAGCCACTTTTTGAATCTCCAGAGTCTACTTTTGTGGGTCTCCTTCATGCAAGATATGTTGGGATACACCTTCCTTGCAGGTCTTCGGGCCTGTAAGGTACTTATTTCTTGGGTCTCCTTCATGTGAGAGATATTGGGATACACCTTCCTTGCAATTCTGCGGGCCTATAAAGTGCTTAATTCTTGGGGCTTCCTTCATGCTAGAGACCTTGGGGGTTTCCTCCTTGTAGGTCTACGGGCTTGTAAGATGCTTTCTTTCTCCAACTTCATAGTTCTGCGGAGCTATGAAGTCATTTTGTTGTCCTACACTCTCGGGTTTTCTAGATTGCAGTCTGCTTCCTTGATGATTTAGGTATACATTTCTAACCCTACTACTTCTCCAATCTACTTTATCAAAGCACTCATTAGTATTCATGCTCACTATAGTGGGGGAAAAATGTATAGGAGCAAATTTTCACTCCTTACGCAAATTTCCCTTTTACACATCCTCACCTTAGAAAACCAAATCTGAAGGCGAAATTCTACATAAGCCCACTACCTTCATTCCACTTGGCATCTATTTTGTGTGTTGGTAGAAGAATAATTGTCGGGGAAGCCTGCGGGGCGCATAGACACTCATGTAGAATGTAGACATCCACACAATGTGCTTACATCCCCAGTAGATTCCCATGTCTGGTACCTATAGAGGCATTACACTTCCCATTGGAAGCCGATTTGTAACGGCCTCTTCAACCAACTGACCCAAATATGGCCATTTTCCTTCATCTCTACTTCAAATTCACTCTCTCTTCATTTATTCTACACTCTAAGTATTTAGTTCAAGCTCTAAGCATTCAATCCATCACTCTCAAGAAACACTTTGCACCTCACAGTAGCAACATCAACACTCCACCAACTCTATAGAGTAAGTGTGAAACAAACACCATTGCAGTAGAGGCTTGAGTCCTCTCATTTTCTCCCCCATTAGCTAGTGAGATCTTGGTGGAGGTGGTAAGCTTTCTACTCCTATCCTCTATGATTTGGTTGAGTAGCATAACACTGTTTTGTAGTGCTTTAGTGTTCTCTACTTCATTTCATGCTTTATCATATTTATTTTCTCCATTATCATCATCTTGGCTGTCTGTGGAGGTGGAAACACCAAAATTGGGGTGTGACTGAGGTAGACCCCTATAAACCCCCTGAACAATTTTCCTCTCTCTTGTGTGTGCAGGTGGAAGTATTCTTGGAGCTAGCTGGTGAACGAGCACTTTTGTGAGATCATCCTTGCCATCCTCACTCTCACATGTTTACTTTATAATATTTGTGTGTATATTATTTACTTCATAGTGTTATTTTGGCCCTTGAAAAGTAACTAGCTAGGCCATTAGTTTTTTTTCTCAAGTCCAACCTTGTCTCCTTAGTCCTTTGGTCATACAGACGCTAGCGCACCTGAGAGACGTAAGCTCACTGTGTTTTCATCCTAGAGTTGCACTTTTATCCTCAGATAGAGAGCTCCTTGAGACACATTGTTGACTCCAAAAACTGACTCGCCTAGCCCCATTTCAAGTATCGGGTCTATAGAGTGATTGAAGGACCTTATAGTCCTCATCATTCTCGTCCCTCATTTCTGAACACTCCCTTAAGCTAAGGTAAGCTAGGGAAGCCTTCTGCTCTCGACCCTCCATGACGTAGGGCCTTGATGTGGTCGGTCCCCCTTTCTTACACAACCTTTGAGAAATGGAGCCACCTTTTTGTTGGAATGAAGATGACACTGAGAGGGGGGGTGAATCAGTGTCTTAAACAATTTTGACATTTTTCATAAAAATAAAACTTAGATAATTTATGCTCTCAATATTTCAATGATAAATACATTCATGAGTTGAATGCAACCATTAAAGAACTGAAATGAGAATTATCAAAGCAACTCAAATATAATTACAACATTGCCACATTAAAGGAAAAAGACAACAATATCATGATAAAGCAATGAGATCACAAATGAGACCACAAGATAAACAATATGATGAGTGGAAAACCATCTTGAGGTAGAAAAGCCACTCTAGAAATGCTGCCTTAGTGGCTTAATTTTAAAACTACTGCTTACAATGCCTTACAGGAAAAATTCAGAGCACCCACTCAAGGAGCATCAACCCCTTATTTAGAAACACCCATTTCAAGGAGCACCAACCCCTTATTAAATCTCAGAACAATAATATATCAAATGATTTCTCTATTTCAATTAAACTCACATATGCCTCTCATTCTAATTTGTCTAATAGCCTAAAGATTCAACTTGAATCTCCAAAATACCAGACACATTAGATTTGTATTTTCTACACCATATTTGCAAGGTTTTGTTATAGATATTTTTGCACTAACTCTCTTTTTAAATTTTTTTTACCAAGCTACAAAAATGATTAATCACTATTTTTATGTCTACCAATATGCACATCTTCTGTCAAGTACCTCCACCGAAGGTTTTAGATGAAAAAAAATACAATAACAGTTATGTTTCAAAAACTAAAAGCAATAATAGGTGGATAATTTCATAGAAGCATCTTTTCCTTCACAAAGCGTTTTCATCCACAAAGATTTATCCATAAACCAATAACTAAAACAAGCTGCTAAGAATCATAAACTGTTTCATGACAAAAGTATTGACAAGCTTCAAAATACACAAACAACTCTTGTAGATACCTAAAATTGGAGAAAGTAACTAAATAAAGAACATGATAACCTATCACAAAGATTCTACCAACCCAGCAGGAGAAATGCCATCGAATCTCCTTCCATATTCAAGCTCTTAGCCAATGAGAGACAACAAATTGAGCAACCATGATCATCCTAGCTCATGCAGTGAGCTTATCTTTTTGTCTTCAGTGCATCAAAAAGAAAGAAATTCTAGAGAAACAACAATCACAACCTTTTCATGGTGGAGGCTAGGGTTCCAGACCCTAAGCAATGTGAAAACAAAATATTTTGCCCTAAAACTTCTTTCTTTCAAGTTTATCGAAGACTTTGCCAAGGATAATAATACTTTAAAGTCCGATGAATCAAAACACAATTATTAACAACCTATCATAATTCTTATGAGTCCACTATCAAATTCATTTACCATGGATGTCGACACCCATCATTGCCACATCGACTTAAATCAAAACTCGATGACCAAATCTTTTATCCAAAACAGCATTGATACCTTAAGAATGTTGAATCAACACATAATGCCGATAACTTACAGTGAAGTTACATCATAATAGCTCTTGATGCCACTTAATCAACAAACATTGACCCAATAAACATCATATAAACCTACTCGATGCCATATCAGAAAATTTCTCCAGCAAGTGACTTTAAACTAAGTCAAAAACTTTATATCCTAAGCATCTGATGTCACAAGCTTAATGTAATCAAAATATAAGCATCAAACCAATAACATACTCAAGATTTAAAAAAAAAGCTTTTAAAAATTTAATAAAGATAGCTCCAATGAAATGAAATAGCCACCCGATGTGCCAATAGAGGTGAACAATAAACCAATATCCTTAAAGAATGCCGATGACCATGAGATCTTAAAACAATGTAAGCCAATCATCATAATGCCCAATACCTTAGACAAGGTAATTTCTTGTAAAACAATATATAAACAATGAACCAAATTTTATGAAATTTTATAAAGCCACCTTCCATGGTCAATAAAAATGAAAAGAGACCTAGTATAACATGTCCAATGTGACCTCTTTTCTCTTAGAAAAGTCATCAACCCTTACTAATGTGAATTATATGAAACCAGATAAAGATTTCATATGCTATGTATATCAATCAATGTGTCATAACCATTGATATCAAGGAAATAAAAGGATGCCATGAAGATATAATCAAAAGACCATGTACTAAGTGCCAATTAAAAAGATACCAAGATCAACTTGATAAATATCAATGAAGCCAAAATCAAACTGATAATGAGTAACTGAAATAATATACTTGTGACATGCAAAAATCAAGGACCATCCTGAAAAAATGAAACTATATGTACCATGATCAACTTGTACAATGCCTTATCAGCACTTTCAGTCCAATTTAATCATAAACATCTACAAATGAATATCATGAATAACCTTAAACTGAAGCATCATGAACATGATCAACCTGAATGTGATGTAGCATAAAGATCCTGTAAAAGACCCAATCTGAAACTGAATATCATGAAACTCATATCAAGTGAATTTAACATCAAGAACAAACAATAATCACAGCTAGGAGCCAACACTTTGATTTTAGCATCGCTTTTGTTGAAACCTAGAGCACTGCTGAATGAAAAACCAACTCACCTTTTCTTTTTTAGGGTTTAAATTTTTTTGAAAGAAAAATGACATGGTGTGTGTTTTGAGTGTAGGAGGTTCTTTGCCCACTCCATTTGAAGGAGCATAGATGTCGTATATTGCATCGAGCAATATTTTTGATCGATGGTGTGATGTATTTCCTTGGAGCCATCAATTTTGGGTTCATTGTGTGGATGACAATTATTCGCACACAACTATCGATGATGACGACTCTAGTCAAGCGGTGGTGGAGCGAGACTTCATAATTTCATTTACCAATTGGAGAGGCCATAGTGACTCTCGAGAATGTATGGTGGATCCTACAAATCCCTATCCATGGTGAGAGGATTTTGTATGATATAGAGGCTAGAGGTGATGCAAATTTTTAGGTGCTCGGGGTAGAATAGTATGACATTGAGAGCGACCAGATTGACCTACACTAGTATGAGGGGATTGCCCCAGATTTGACATTGTTCTTGGGAGCACTAATTTTAGGGGTCCTGGTACATGATAGATGATATAGAGGATGCAGTGTCAGATGGGGCATCATTTGGGTGTGGATGATGGATGAGATGGCAGTCTATGCCTGGGGTCCAATTGTTCTAGCATCGTTGTATTATGATATGCTCAAGGTAGTATATTGTGGTGCACACACCATAGGGATCAGGGTTACCTTACTCCACATTTGGGCGTATGAGCACATTCTAGTTATGTATCTAATTATTACACTTGTGGACATAGATTGGGATGAGCCCATAGTATACAGATACGAGATGATGACTACTTTGTAGGACATGGGTATTACAAGTAGCCCACACTAGAGGTAGGTGATTAATGAGCTGACCATTTTCCCATGGAGGCCCTGGATCCATGCTCACCGATTGATTGACGATGATGAGAATTTTTTTTATGTGAGGTAGACAAGATATAAGAAGGGGCATGAGCACCGGATGATTGAGAACTACCTACTAGATATGGTAGTCCACCAATTTGGAGAGGTGCAGGATGCACCTCAAGATGGTTACAAAGAAGTGTTTGAGAGGACCTCTTGAGATACCTCCATTTGGGGATATCAGGTCCCCCCTTAGGTTTCCATAGATGAGTTCATACAGTTGGTTATGTAGCCATGGGTATATTTTGATGGACCTCAAGATACCGACACTACATAGACATATGATGCATATTGGTAGGCCCATATTCTGATATGGTTGATAGATCTAGCCATAGTTCCAAGAGTAGGGAGAGGATGATAAAGAGGTCCATGGTTTGGGTCAATACCATCCTCCCCATCATGGTCAACATGATGGTCAGGATGGGTAGGTGCCAGGTCATTAGTAGAGGCAGGATGGTCAACCTCCATTGATACCACCAGTAGGGTAGAGACCTCCGTAGTAGCCACTGCTAGGTCTCGATTTGTGGGATGGGCAGATAGAAACATTCACAACACAAGTACAATAGTTGACAACTTAGATGTAGTAGGATACAACATAGTTACATGTGGTTACTTTAGAGAGGGATCAGGCTAGGCAACAATTATAGACTACTAGGGGAGAGATTGATCACGAGTGGCAGTTACAGTAGAATGTCAATCTTGCTTTGGTACATGAGACAGGACACTGAGAGCAGTTAGAGTTTATTGCACAATAGGTGTAGGGATACAATATGGTCCTGGCACACATGTATGAGAGAGCCATGCAGGAGGCAACCTACTACAAGATGTGTTATTATAGAGAGTGTCTTGAGCATTGTTAACAACCTCAATTTTCATAGATGAGCAGGGTGGTTTCGATTGGGTCTTAGGGAGGCCCATCAGTTAGTCGGTAGGCCTCGAGTTCCTACCATGGTGATCGCCAGAGTGAGAGATAACTGGCTTTGATTGTAGAAGCTTTTTGGATGTACAACCTAATTATTTGATGTGTATACATTCATTGGTTGAGTTTTGTGATAACCTCTTGTATACTGTTTTGATGATATTACACATTGATCCTGATTTTTATCATGACGTTTGATATTTGATGTATATATGAGATGGCTTTGATGTGGCATTCTATGATGTGACGTCTCTTTAATTCATGCTTTATGGATATACAGATGCATATGATTTGTTATGTATGTATGTATTTGTTATTTATAATTATGCTATGATGTTTATGATTCATGGTTCATTTTTTCTTTTCAACATCTTTTCTATGTGGTATATCATGATGGTGTAGGATGTATCTATAGATGCATTTCTTTTGGTGATATATTTATGATATGAATGTAATGATTTATGTAATGTGATAAGATGATTAGAATGACAAATCTATATTATTTGAAACAACTTATATGATAATGTAATGAAAATGAGTTGGATTAAGATGCTTAGAATAACAAATATATATTATCCATAAAAACTTAAATGGGAATGATAATGAATTGATTATTTTTCCAATTATGATGATATGCTATGATTATGCAGGATGAATACATTTCTATTTTAGGTGAAATGTCATGAGACCATGTTAGCACAAAAAGAAGATAGGAGAATGATAGGGATCAACCCTTAATTCTGAGAAGATGTGGAAGCCCAACAAGTCTATGAGTCGTCAAGGCTTTATGGTGATGAGTGCTAATGATTTGCTTATCAAGGGATTGGGACATGAATGACACAACTTTCCTTATGTCTGATAAAAGACATAGATACAATGCATCAAGGTATAGACAACCAAGATGGCATGGTATCTAGTGCGATGTAATTTGACTCAAAAAATAGGTAGGAGTATTCTTGTTCACACCTGACATACAAAAAGCTCACTAGGACGCACTTTAGACACTTTAAACATCTTGGACTAAAACATGAAAAGGAACAACCTCCCAACGTAATAGTCAACAAGGTATCCAAAACACCCTCCACACATACCTAACAAAGCAAGTATTCACTGAGGTTATATAACAAGAATATCCAACAAGCACAACAAATGAAAGATAATGATCAATGCCCTAGTCCTTTCTCTCTAGATCGTTTTGATAGACATCATCAAGAGATCATCAAAATGGGCACAATAAGATAAATCATAAGAGAAGATTAAACAAATAAAAAAGCTAATGTTCTTCATACCTCTAGCCAAGACTAAAACTATGGTGATGTCTGATGATTATCTCCATTTTAGGAAGGATGCATCCTAGGACAAGAATATTAGATGATGTTGAAACTAAGAGGATGGGCTATTGATACCAAGAGTTGACCAACTTGTTTACCTATTGACCTAGACTTGAGACCTTTATGCTTAGGTTTATACTCAAACTTGCGATACTTGTTTCTATTTGTTTTGCCAAAGGATGAAGGCGATGATCAATTTATTGTGAGTGAAGGTGAAATGGGATGGATGACTTTTTTTTTATTTCAATGTTTTTGTGTTTTCAAAATGTTATGAGGCTATTTTCAGAAATTTCCAGAAGTTTTACAAATGTTTTGTTTTTTGTGTTTTTCAATTTTTTTTGTTTTTGAGATTTTGACCAAGAACCTAACCTAAGGACCTATCCTAGGGACCTCGAGGGCTGATCAAAGATTATCCTTTACTACATTATACATGTAGAGACCATGTAGTTTGACTAAAACAAACTCCTTTATTGATGGATTACGAGTTTATTATGATGGACACCTAAAGGAACTAACCTAGGGGCCTCGAGGGCTGATCAATGATTATCCTTTCCTATGTTATACACCTAGAAGCCTCGTAGTTCAACATGGTTACTATGTTTTTGAATTTTTGGATTTTGGTATGTTTTGGATGTTTTTTGATTTTTTTGTGTTATGAATGTTTTTGGATTTTGATTATGTTTTGGATGTTTTTGGATATTTTCGAATGTTTGAAAGACCTTAAGGATATACATGAATCCAATATGATGTAAGGATAGACAAATTATCCCAGCATGATGTGATAGACTACCTTGATATAGGAAGGAAAAACTGACCTCAGGAATGTGCCAAGTAGTACTAAAGGGGAACATGATACTCACAATAGCTAGCTATGATACAAACATGGATGAGTGATGGAAAGAATAAAGGAATGAAGGATGAGTGTGATGCAAAACAAGCCAAAAAATTGATGGTGGATGGAAATTTCTTATTTACACAAGGTTCCTAATTTCTAGGTTTTCACAATGGTACTTTCCCAAAGCATGATCGAAGTGGTTTTCACTAGACGATAATTTTTTTCTTTACTATTTTAAATCCTTTTTCTAATTTTTCATTTTATTTTATTATTTTATTATTTTTTTATACTTTTTGGATTTATACCTTGCAAGCCTAGGCATAAATTTTTTTGAGATGAGAGTTATTGATGGGATTCTATAAGGGTTCACCTTCAGGTGTGGATAAATGATATGCTCCTAATGTGTTTAACTTTCTATGATGATGGTCCCAACCAATTGGGTTCAGATTTTCCTTTTCTTTTTGGATTTGGTACATTATTCTATTTCTCCTTTAACACAAGCTCTCCTACTTGGAAGGACTTACTTTTTATTTTTTTGTTATAGCTCCTCTTGAGACGATTCTGATAAACCTGTAAGTGATTCAAGGAATCTAGTAGCTCTAACTCGTTCAACCATGACACTTTGTATTCTTCATCAGTTATAAGATTCTACAATAATATTCTCAAGGATGAGAGCTCAACCTCAATAGGTAGGATAGCCTCAAATCCACTTACAAGGGAATAGGGTGTTGCACATGTAGGCATGCAAATACTAGTTCTATAAGACCATATGGTAGGGTTTAGCTATAAGTGCCAATCACAATAAACTTCATTGAATGTTTTCTTAAGGATTTTCAAGATGGTTTTATTCGTAGCCTCAGCTTGGCCATTACCTTAAGGGTAATAAGGGGTGGAGAACCGATGGATATTAAATATTTCACACAAGTCACGAATATCTTGATTATTGAAGGGTGTCCCATTATTTGAGATAAAGGCCTATAGAACACTGTAACAACATATGAGGTAATCTAGGATGAACTTGGAGATCTGATTCCCTATGATATAGGTCATAGGAATGGCATCTACCCACTTCATAAAGTACTTTGTGGCGGTAATAATAAACTTATGGTCATTGGATAAGGTAGGTGTGATCTTCCCTATGAGGCTGAGTCCCCAATGTGAAAAAGGCCAAGGTGTGATGATGGGTTGAAGTTCTTAAGCTGGTGTGTGGATTAGGCCTCCATGTTGCTGACACTACAAACATTTATTTACATACTCATGAGCTTCTTTCTCCATGATGGGCCAAACGTACCCCATCCTCAATAATTTCCTAACCAAGGTCATACCACTTAAATGTGATCCACAAATTCCTTCATGTACTTCATTTAAAGCAATCAAAGCTTCCTCAAGGTTAAGGCATCATAATAGGGTCCCCTTGATACTTCTATGCTAAAGGGTCTCCCCTAGGATAATGAAATAGAATGACTTTTTTATAAAGGTTTTCTTTAGGTTTGAGGTGATGTCATCAGGGAGGATTCCTCTTTTTAGATAGGTGAATATGTCTTGATACAAAGGATCACCAAGACCAACGATTTTGCATGCAAACTCCAATCCTAGTGTCTCAAAAGCTAGGATGAGAAATTCACATTTGTGGGTGTTCTTCGAGATATCCAACAAGGATTCAATTGTTGCCATAACATCTGTAGTTGTTATTTACTCGGGGTATCTGCTCAAAGGTGATATCAATGAAGAATTCCTTGAGATCTTCTGTTAGCTTCTTGTAGGGGGTAAGCTTGTTGTATTTGGTTTGATATTCATCATTGAATTGATTAATGATTAGTTGTGAATCTCCAAAGACTTTCAATGCCATGATGTTCTAGTGTACTGCTATTCTAAGTCCTATGATAAGAGCCTCATACTATGCAATATTATTAGTAAATGGGAAGGATAACCAATAGGATTTGGGAATGCAATACCCTTGAAGGGTGATGAAGAGGAAACTTTCTCTTGATCCATGCCATGTGAAGGAACCATCAAAATATAATTTCCAATGATTTGCTACATTCAAGCGAAAGACCAAATCATACAAAAACTCTGATATTAGTGGATTTTCTACATATATTGGTGCTTCGGCCAGTTGATCTATAATGGAACGCCATTTAATGGCTTTCTATTCTACATATTCTACGTCAAATTCTGTCAAGATCATGACCTACTTAGCTATCTGTCTTGTGAGAGTTGCCTTGGATAATAAATACTTGAGGGGATCAATTTTGGAAATTAGATTAATCTGATGAGATAACATGTAGTTGCTGAATTTTTGTGAGGCAAACACGACTGCGAGGAAATCCTTCTCTATGAATGTGTAGTTCAAATCATGTCCCACTAAAGTTCTACTGATATAGTAGATAGCCCTTTCTTTTCCCGTTTCATCGTGTTGGGCAAGAAGAGCACCAAGTGCCACTGATGTAGTTGAGATGTATAATATCAAAGGTTTATTTGGGATTGATGACATGGAGATAGGTGGTGTTGATAGATATTCCCTGATTTGGTTGAATGCCATGTCACAATTCTTGTCCCATTTGTATACTATCCCCTTGTGTAGTAAATGAGAATAGGGGACAGTCTTATCGGCTAGTTGTGCTATGAACCTTCCAATGGATTGCAACCATCCTTGTAGACCCCATAGCTATTTCAAATTCTTTTGTGTCTCCATATCTAGAATTTCCTTCACCTTTGTTGGATCAATCTCAATTCCTTTTATTAACATGATGTATGCCAAGAGATTTCCTGAAGTTACACCAAAGACACACTTCTTTGGATTTAGCCATACCTTATACTCAAGTTTTGTCAAAAATTGGCCCCAAGGTTGCTATGTGATCTTATCATTTCTTTGATTTAGCTAAGATGTCATCAACATAGTCCTCTATAGTCTTGTGGATCATTTCATGGAATATCATTTTCATAGCTCTTTGATAGGTGGCTCCAAAGTTCTTTAGCCCAAATGACATCATGTTCCAACCTTAAGTGCCCCACAGACATGTGAATGCTATCTTATGTTGATCCTCCTTAGTGATCATAATTTTTTTATAACCTAAAAATCTATCCATCAATGATAACATTTCATGTCTCACAGTGAGATCCACGATCATCTCAATGTTCGGTAGAGGGAAATCATCCTTAGGACACGCCTTGTTCAAATATCTAAAATTGGTGTAGATTCTGATTCCCACAATGAGCTTGGAAACTGGTACAATATTGGAAACAAATTATGGATAATCAATGGGTCGGATAAATCCTACATTAAGTTCTTGTAGCTCTAGTTTGACTAGTAATCCAATCTGTGAATGCATATTTCTCAACTTTTGTCTTATTGGTTTTTCCTCAGGATATACTGCAAGGTGGTGGACAACAACTTCAAGATCTAAACTTGGCATATCCACATATCACCATGCAAAGTTTCTCTTTCTATCTATGAGGAATTCTCCTAGGGTCTTCTATTCTTTGACTAGGAGTGACTCTGCATGAAAGGTGATTTGTGGTGCTTCTTCAGGTCCCACATTTACTAGGTTTCACTTCTCTGCTAGGAGTTTTTACTTCTCCTGATGTATAACACTAAATGGAAGATTGAATCCCTCATCCTTTGGTGCCTCAGAGAGGTTTTCACCATCAGATAAGTCCTTTGTTTTTACTATTTTGTGATCGAAAAGTGCCACAATGTGGTTTTCACTTAAGGATCTAGATGTTATTCTCAATTTTTTGATTTTGTGACTAAGAGATTCAATTGTTTCCCCATATTATGCATGCATATCTATCTCAATTTCAAATCCTAATTTGTGATCTCCATATAGCATGTGGTTCCTTAGTCCCATAAATTCAAGGAGAGCTTCATATTGATGGTCCTCATTGGTCCTAATTTATGAGCTGGGGATACATAAGTTGTAGCTTAGTGTTGGGAGGGTTAATATCAAATGACATGGTGGTTATCATGAAAACATTGGAATCCTCATTGTATAGGTCAATTATATCAAAGGTATAGTTATCGAGGGGGAGGCTAGTGGATATTGATAATTGAGAGGAAGCTTTGACTATTTTAACAAGAGCACACTTGCCAAGAATGGTTACCTTACTAGTGACACAACCAAGGTCAAGATTCTTTAAGAGTTTCTCAGGAATGAGGGGTTCTAATAATCCATTTTCATTGTACCTTAGTTTTTCTTTTTTGTTATAGCCCCAACCAAACATCAATTGTAGACTCTTGTTGTCATCCTCCATTGGAAGAATGGGCACGGGTCTATCATTTTATTGGAGCAAGCATGATACACCCTTTTCATCAACAATCTCTTTGCTTAAGTCTCCCCACTTTTTGAAAGTAGTAGATTCTACTTTGAAGGTCTGAGATGTTGTGAAAAGTGGCTATGGCTTTCCGTGAGATTTAGGAGATTGAGGTAACTCTCCTAACACAAATGCATTCTTCTCTAATATATAGTCTCCACAACCAGCATCTTGGATTACAACTTTGATGTCTGAGATATTCTAGATGGAGGGTGTCTTTGTCTCAGATGTGGAGGCTAAAGTGGATGTATCAACAAAGGAAGATGTGGGTCCTTCATCATTGTTAGGATCTTGTGGGATTATGCAATATTTGGCTTCCGAATTCTTGGAGTAGTAAAATGGTTTGTGGTTGTCATGGATTATTAGTTCCTTATCTTGATAAGGGAATTTTACACATCGATGATAATTAGCTGCTATGGCTTGCATCCCATGGATCCATGGATGCCCTAGGAGGATTTTGTAGGGAAGCTCAAGGTCAAGGACTTGGCATGTGGTTTCCATGATGGCTGGTCCCACTTGAATGGGAAGTTAGATTGTACCTTGTGAAACCCTTTCTTGATCATCATAAGCCCTGATGGTGATACCTTTTCCTTTTTCAGTAACATCTTTAGAGAACCATGGATTCTTGATTAGTTGCAAGGACAAATATTAAGACTAACACCTCCATCCACCAAGACTCTCTTGAATTTGTTCTTGTGAACAAAAACATCTAGATGTAATGTGAAATTATGGGATGGTTGTGTTAGGAGGTCATTTTTTGAAAATATGAGGTGGGGCATGGTGATGTGTTTGATCATAGCTTGAAATTTACATGCATTAATGTCATTCGGCATGGTGGATGTAGACAAAGTTGTCTCTAGAATATCCCTATGCACATGTGATACTTTTAGCAACTTGAAGATGGAGATTTGAGTGGGGGTTTTCTTTAGCTGGTCCAAGACACTATAGTTATTAGGATTTGATTTTGTAATAGTAGATGATTGTCTAGGTGGCAACGATGGTCCTTGGATGGTTACTGTGCCTCGACATGTGGTGACACCACACTTTACACTAGGCCCCTTGATATTAACAAATTTTATGAACTTATCTAAGGACACTACAATATAGACATAGTTAAAATTTGTGTAGTTCATTCCCTTATCCTTGTCTTTTCCTTTGTTATGATCATGGTTCCTCACTTGTTGGTCAATAGTTATATCCTTGCTCTCAATGAGGTCTTGGAGGAGGTTCTTCAATTTCATGCAGCTAGCCATTGTGTGTCCCTTGATTTTGTGATAATCACAAATGTGCTTCTCGTTATACCACGGTCGTTTAACTTGAGGCTCTTGGTAATTTTCATAAATGGGGAGTGTGATGAGATTTAATTGCACTATATTTTTCATGATAGATTTGATGGGTTCCCCCAATGGTGTATATTTTCATTTCTATGGGTAATTTTTCCTTGGGGGAGGCCCTCGTTGAGCATTTATGTTGTTGTTTGCTTGGTTGTTTTGTTATTGGGGTGTGTTTGTTTGTGGTGTATTTTGCTAATAGTTGACATGTGGTTGATGTGTGTTGTGTTGTGGGTATGTATGTTGGTGTGTGTTTTGTTGTGGAGCACTAATAACCACTTTTGCATCAGCAACAACATCATTGGTAACACTTTTATTCTTGGCCCGTGTGTGAGGTTTGTTGTTATAGCTCGTTGAAGTCGATTATCCCTGTATGTGGGAATCTTCCCTTGTGCTATGAGGGATCTCTCAATGTTGAGAGCTTTAGGGATTAATTGATCATACATCATGATACATTACATTTTTAGTTTGAAAGAAACCTCTCCCTCCAGGTTGGAAATTATGGTTCCTATTTGTTGCTCCTCTGGCATGGACCATTTTCTTTTGCTGGCTCTAGACATCCATCATTGTAAGAAGGTTACAAATGATTCTCCCCTAGATTTATTAAGGCCGAACAGCTCCTCCAAGCTTACATCCATGTCTATATTAAATCAGAAGTTTTCTATAAATAGGTTAATGATGTCTTAGAACATTTTGATTCCAGGAGGTAAGCAAGAGAGCCATTCAATTGTGGGACTAGCCAAGCTTTGAGGAAAGAGTCACATTAGATAAGAGTCATCATATGCTACTTCCATGCAATGTACATGAAACTCTCTGATATGGTTCATAGGATTACCTTTATCTTTGTATTTATCGAGTTTTGGTATTTCAAATCTTGGTGGGAATGAGACCATGGTGATGTTCCTATCAAAGGGATAGGGGCATAAATCCTATTGGGCGTATGATTTTTTCATCTTTCCAGATTCAATGTCTTGTATTTTTTGTGAGAGAAATTTTAATTATGTGGAAATATCATCTTATGGATTGGGTGGTGGAATATATGTTTTGGGTTGATATGGCTAATGAGTTGAGTGTGTTGTGTGGGGGGTTGTTTTGTATTAATGACAGGGTGGTGTAGGTTCCTTGCATCTTAAGGTTCAAGGAATTTGGTTGCACATTTTGTTGAAGATTTTTTTGTTGCATGAGAAACGCTTGTTGGTATGCCTATTGTTGTTGTTGTGCTAACAAAGGTTATCATTGGGCTTGTTGTTGTCTCTGTTGTTGCACTATTTTCTGTTTTTGTACTATCAATGCTTGTTGTTGTGCATGGTGTTGTAGGGCTTGTTGATAGGCTTTCTGTTGTAAAGCTTGCACTTGTACTTGTTATTATGCTTGGTATTGTGCTTGCTATTGTGTTGCTTGTGTTTCCTATTGTGCTTGCTGCTATTGCAAGGCTTGAGCTTGCACTTGTTATTCTTGTACTATTTGTTATATCAATTCTTGTGCTTGAGCTTGTTCTTGTACTTGTTGCAATGCCTTTTGGTAAGCTTGTTGCACAGATTGCAATGTGCTGCTATATTGATTTGCTGTGTTGGGATTTTGAGGTGGGGGTGGTGGATTTTGTTGTGATGATATGTTGAGAGGTTTTTGAGGTGGTTGTTGTGTGATGATGATGGGTTGAGTGATATATGGTGGATTTGGAATTGGATTTGACATGATTAATCCTTGTGAGACTTGGTTCTGGGATGTTGTTGATGGTGTGATCATGGACTGGGATGAGGCCACTTGGTATTGTGATATCAGTGGAATATTTGGATTTATGGTGGATGAATTGATTTTATTTGTGTTTGATAGGTTGGTTTAATTGGTTTGATTTTGAGGCAAGGTACTTGATGGAGCGATTTATTTTAAATCTTGGATCAATGTAGGTGATGGAGTTATGATGGGAGCTAGTGTATATGTTTGTGATGTGTGTCCAAGGAGTGAAGATGAAACATCAAAGGTGCTCACTTGTCTCAATAGATCCACTTTTCCTCGTGAAATTTTTGGAGTGTAAGCTTGTGTATCAAGGGTATAGGTAGGTGTGACATAGAAATTGGATGAATTGTTTGTGTCATGGAAGAAAAGTGGCACATATGGTTTTTGATTGTCTTGTGGGACGGTGTTGGCCTCCAAGCTTTGATTGTTGAAAAGTGGGTGCCCTTGAAGGGATTGAAGTAGTGAGCTCCCTTTGGTGGTCATGGGTTGACTTGGAACATGTGACAATGATGGTTGGGAGATGGGCTGGACTATGGTTGGAAAATATGGTGTGAAAGAGGCTTGTGGAATGGTTCCTGTGGGTTGTTCAATGATGGTGTTCACGTCAAATGTAGAAGGGAGTTTATCCCTTTCTTTTTCCAATGCCAACATGTACTAGGTGGGACTTAGTCTCATGACTATGTTGACAAGTTCGTGGGTGTCAAGATTTTATACCAATTTGAGCAACTCATCATGGGACATCTCTTTGAAGTTGTTTGTGACATCCTCTACATGAAATCCTCCCTCTTGAGAGATTTGAGGTGGTTGAGGGAGATTAGATAAAGGGTTGGTAGATTCCCTTGGGTTGAATTCATTTTTTCTTAAATCACTCGTGGTTGATGTTTCCTTGTTTTGTTCCATGTTCCTCTTGTGTTGTGATCTTGTTTGGACCATAAAATTAGGATCAACTGTGGGAAGTATGTGTGATGAAACTTTGACTTCATTTGATTGATATTCACTTTATGTACTGAAAGAACCTCTAGGGTGATAGGATCAAATGATGATGATATGAATGGGTGAATGATATGGATGTTTGAACTTTTAAGAAATTTGGGTAATACTAGACTTTAGGATTTGGTTTTGATTCTTGGATTTGGATAATGAACATGTAAATCCTAGGATGTACTTGTGATCTCTGGATAAATTTTTTAAAAGGATGCTAATTTAACTAAATGTGGGAGAAAGGATTCATTCCCACACACTTAACTAAACAAGCTAATTTTGATTTGGTTTAAATGATTTACCCAAAAATCTAGCATAATGATGTTTCCAAAGCTCTAAAAAGTTATTTTTGGAATGGATTTTGATTAATGTTTGGGATGGATGAAGTGTTTGTTTTGATCCTAAATTAACCTAAAAGGACTTTTCTTACAAGAACAAGATATTGAAGAACATTCCTTACCCTATGAGTAACTCAAACCCGAAAGACCAATGTTCTAAATGCTAGGCTCAGTTCGATTTGTAAGTCTGGTTCATTCCTCAAAGGGCATGTATACAAAATTCTCACCAAGAAGTACCTATTTTGGTAGTTTTTCAAGATGTGTTTCTTGATAGCTTTTGCACTACGATGTCTATTTTTGAAAAGGTGAAATGTGGATCTTCGCTCAAGGGTTTTGGTCTTGTAAGAGTTCATGAAGACAATCAAATGTGTGGGGTTCAATTGTCAGTTTATCTTGATTAATGAATTTCTTTTTTACCAACTCCACTTGTCTTGCTTAAGTTTCAAAATAAATGTCTATGTCTAAGAAACCTTTCATTCTACAAGGTCCATTATGTGAAAATCATGAAGCCAAGGCCATAGTTTCCCTAAGTTGACTTTAAAGAGTGTGAATTAAGATATGAGTTCAAATATTTAGAAGCCTCTAAAGTTAAAATATTTAGGGACAAGCATTAATATTGGACTCTTCAAAGGTATTCACACTTTTCAAGGTATTGATATTTGATGATTGTTCAGTGTTTCTTTCAATTTTTTGGAACCAAGAAATGTGTTAAAACTATCTTACAAGTAGCACAATCCTAGCTCAATGGTACATTTTTCTTGGTGGGCTTGCCTCATGCCCTTCATAGTTGAAGATATGATTTTAAATGCAATCAAGGAAAAATTGTAGAGGTATGTTAAGAATGAAGTCTTAAACTCTACAATTTAACCAAGATCAGACATGACAAGTAACTTCTTGGAATCTAATTTCCAATGTAAAACTTTGATAAACTCGTTGGATGGACAAAATTGGCCACTACAAACAAGGTTCTTAATAACAATATTTCAGGATAAATTGGTGTCTATACATGAAATTATTCACTCAATTAAGAGTGCTCCCAACCCTTAAAAAAAAAAGGGTTTTTATGCATAACAAGGATATTGAGGGAGACTTTCTTTGGTATAGAGCATCCACACTAGGTGGTTGATGACTTTCGTCACACCTATAATTTATTTGTATAATGTTTTGAAATGAAAGTACCACTTGGGTCGTACCTCTCACAAGTCAGGAGGTAGGCCCTCTAAAGGTGACTCAACATAAAAAAGGTACACTTTTGAGTGTTTCTCTTCACCCAAGATCACATGAAGCACAAGGGGAGAGGATACACACTTAAGGTGTGTCAAAGATAAAATCGTGCTCACTCAAAACACTTGTTCATTTTATCCTTCAAAGTAATAGTGAAGTTTGTTAAGCACCAAATATTAGTGTGAATTAGTTTTGTTCAATTTTAGCCCAACATAGCAATGACTAGTGAGTTTGTAGGTTCAATTTTAACCAAATTTGAAAAATTCAAAGCAATGGTTAATTTTAAGCTCAAAATGAAACTAGCTGGTCCTAAAACAAAAAATGAAAGGCCACAATATGTTCTAAGCTATTACAATGAGCATACAAATTCTTTTCAACTTTCAAGTCAATGGTTCATTCTTCAAATCTACAAAAGCGACTCTGGACCAGCAACATTGACGCTACTTCAAAAAAAGTAGTGTTGTTTTGACAAAAGAAACACTTTGGTAAAAAGAAAAAGTGGTGCTCTACTATGGACAAAGAGTGCAAATGTGATTCTTAGATGGTAAAGGCAACACTAGAACACTAGTGATGCTTTGGTGAAAACTTGCAAAAACATAGAAACTTGAGAAGTCAAAAGCGACAGTTTATCAAAGGAGACTTAGAAATGAAAAGAAAGAAGCAAAGATATTCATCAAAAGCGACTCCCTAACACAATAAAAACACTATTTATGGAAGAAAATTTGACAATAGTAGCACGATTTTCAAAATTAGTGCTCTGGTTGCAGAAAATGACATTATTTTTCTAGAACCTACAAAAATGTGATTTCTAAGCCAAAATGTCAAATTTTTAATTGGTTAGCCCTCCCTCTAGCACCAAAATGTGAATGATAATCTATGCCAAGCTAACAATAGACAAAACAAACCAAGTTAGTTACATTAGCAAGCATAAACAAATAATTCCCTATGAGATTCTTGATCATACAAAGATAAGAAAACATGAAACAAAGCATAGAGAACAAACAAATAAAAGAATGTAAACCTATCCAAATACATCAAACCTCCATCCCATAGTGGGATTGGTATCACTTTGATGTGGAAAGTGGCGATTTCCCAATCCCTTGTGACAAGCTTCAATATCTTTGATGAACAATGGTGATTTTGATGCAAAATATGATGAACTCAAGCCAATATGATGATAAAAATCTATAGCTATGTGATGAAAATGAGTAGAGTAACAATGCATGAAGTTGTGAATCCATATTCAATAGAGGAAGCCTTTATTTTTAGGAAAGAAGGGTTGAAGAAAGGATGAAATTGAGCAATGTGGGATTAAAATGGGAGCCAATAGCATTGTGACACTTGTCACAAGGCTAATGAAATCCATGGGGATATGTGTGAGTATATTTTGAAAGAAGTGACGAGTTAAGGTATGTATGTGAGATTGTAAGAGAATTGAATTAATATAGTTGAGAATGTAAGGGAATTTTGGTGAAGGTGTAAGAGGAGTGAATGCACTTGTAAGAGATAACATGGCATGTAAGAAGAATCAAATGTCCTTGTAAAAGGCATTTAAGGTATTTGTAAGAGGTTTTTAAAGCCTTTGGAGGGAAAGTTAAGTTGAGAGAATATTCTCAAAGAACATGCCTTTGTGAGGGAAAATAGGCTAATTAGTAATTAAAAGAAATGAATTTTATGTGCAACTTGGTTAATAAACTAGGGGTTTAATTAACCAAGGTGGAGTTAAAAGCTAGAGGATTTGCTAATGAGGATTGGCAAGTAGCTTAGGGTGAATTAATTCAGAATTAATTAACTTGGATTGGTTAGAGGTTTATGAAATTTAATTAAATAGTTTTATTTATTTAATTAAGTGAGAAGGCATAGGGATTTTAATCATATAGTTTGATTTATTTAATTAAATGAGATGAAAATTAGTGAGAATAGGATGAATTAATCTGATAAAGTTCATTATTTGATTAATAGTAGAAGTTGATGAATTTAACTAAACAATAAAGATTATTTAATTAAATGGTTAGAACATAAGTGATTTAGGAAGAAATGATGTTAATCAATTAGATTTAGATGTGTAATACCAATCAAGACTTAATTAAGTGTCTACATTTTTCCCCTCTTTGAAGTGAGGTACCTATTATGTTGGTTCAAAGACTGACACTACCAAGATCAAAATTACAAAAAAAATGTTTTTTTGGGATGCCCCACTATTGTCATAGTGGAAGGAATTAGGCTACTACAATGCCCAACTTTATTACTATTGTATCACACAATGTTGTGCTATGGAACAAGGTTATTCCTCCTAACTTTAGTTTTGTACTCTGCAGTTCGATGACCAAAATTTTTGCAAGCACAGCAATATCCATGAAATTCAATAGCATCATATATTTGAGGCGCAAATGATCTTCTACCCATGCAATCATTCCTTCTTTGTCTATATCTAAAATCAACAACCTTATGCCCAAATTTATTATAAGAAATATAATAACCTTGAAAAGATTGAGAGAACCTGGTAGGGGCATGGTGTCTACTAGGTGGATGACCTCTAAATCTTCTTTTTCTTTGGATAGGAATGAATCCACCTTATTTCTTGCTATCTTAAAGATCTATCTTTGCATCTCTAAAGGATGTCTTCTTAGGTTATTCGATGAAATCTTTCTCCTCCTTTGTTTTAGACTTTCCTTGTACCTTGAAATTCTCATATAGGTTTGCAGATGCACTAGTAGTAGGACCTTTTTCTTTTTCAAAACCAAGATCAGATTTTTCTTTTGATGGATTTTGAGAGTTGATTAATTCATGAAAAATATCAGAACCTCATTTCAACTTCAGACTTTTGTCAATTTGTTCTTTTTCTTTTTCCAGTTCTTTCCTCAGGGAAACAATATCTTCTTCAAGCTTTGAACATTCAACATTTTTATTAATGAGCTTGATATTCATACAATCTTCAATTATTTTACCTTCTTCAACTTGAACTTTCAACTTGCCAATTTTCTTCTATGCTTTTCCAAGTTGGAACTGAACTTCTTCATTATTTTCCCTTTCTTCATCTAGATCATTTAGAGTAGAAATGAGTTCACCTTCATAGTCCACCAAACAATCTTCTTTATTGAATTCAAATTAAAATTCATCATCCTCCATTTACAGTATGGCCTCTGTTTCCTGAGAGAACTTCTTCTTGGATACTTCTTTATTCTCCATGTGTTCCAAATATAGGATCTACCTTAGCTATTAGGCTATATCAAGGAACCTTGCTCTAATACCAATTGCTAAACACACCGAAATACTGAGAGGGGGGTGACTCAATATTCTTTCAAATTCAATCCTAGTTAACTACTGTTGAAGTTAAGCTATACCAATTAAGCATTCATCTACCAAAACAAGAGAGAAGATAAAAAACCACACAAGAACATAAATTGTAGACACTAAAAATTGTCCTAGGCTTGCGACTCTTAATTTCTTCATAATTCTTTCATCTTCATTCTTCATAATTAAATAATTTTAATAATTTAATTAATTCATTCTTATCTTTGTTCTTCTTCGATTAATTAAATAAATGATATTTAATTACGTCGCTAATTAAACTTATCTTCTTTCTAAAATTAAATAAATGTTAATTTATTTAATTTCTACGCCACTTTGCACTATAAATAAATAGTTGTTTTAATTATTTTTAATTATTTATTTAATTAGATCCCATATCTTGATTTTGAATTAAAATCATTAAACTTAATTCAAAATGATGATTCTTCTCTTATCACATTCTTCCATAATAATATAATATCTTTATTATCCAATTAGTTATTGGTCACTTAAATGGAGAAAGATTTGATTTTCTCTCTAACTAGTCACTTTTTCTATAATGATCTTATCTTCTACATTGCATCCTTATCCCTCCTCGTCTCAACTAATCACCAACATTGATTAAATTATTTTTCAATTTCATATCAGCCATTCATCTTTTCTAATTTAGCCCTAACCCTATTCCATACCTTATTTTTTAATCTTGACCATCGATTAATTGTCTTCCAATCCCAGTCTTTCATTCGAAATCAGTTTTGCTATAAAAATGATTTATCCTTGTCATTTCTGAATCCTAGAAAACCTTAGAAATTTTAGACATCGTAGAAATCTTCAATATTTTTCTATTGCTATTGTCTTTAGGTCATACTTGCACACTCAATAAAAATATGAAGGCATTTATTATTTTACAGCAAAATGAAGGAGTGTAATGAAGGTGATTCATGGAATGCATAAGGGTTTGGTAAGATCTTTCATGTGTTTATGTTTTATATTCCATTGTTCTTCATTATTAGCTAGGGGTTTAGTTTGATTACATTTTATACTGCTAACCTGGAATTTTCCCTTGCCACACAAATAGCATTAGATTTATGTGGAAAACCCCCAAGAGAAAAACCATAGTGAGAAATGTTGCTAGGAGTTATTATCCTAATCTAGCCTCACAAGTAAATAACATTTTACAATTTGATTTTTGGAGCTATAATCCAAGGAAGCAACTACTCTCTAACTTTTTTTAGGGGTTGAAATCCAAGGAAGCTACTACTGCCTAATTGAAAGAAAGAATAGCTAAAATATGACCGATGTTATGAATTTAACCATTGATAGTCATGAATTCTAGTCATTAGGTCTATAGAAGATCTTGTCACACTCTACTCATGCAATCATACATCTTTTCAGACTTCCATATTCATCTTCAAGTATTTTATCTTCTATATATATAATCCACATGCTTGCAAAATATAAATTTAGTTTACCACAAACAAGAAATTATGAAACTTGTGACATGTCGGCTTACATCTTCATTGGAGGTATACAAAAATGATAAGAAATCATTTATAATTCTTCCAAATGAGTCAGTATAACTCATAGAACATCTACAAAAACTTCTTAGAATCCTCTCAAACATAAACTTGTGGCGTACATCACCAACATACCCAAGTCCACCACAACAAAAGAACATCTTCATAAGTTGACTTGAAACATTTAGGTTGTATTGGAAACAAGAAATATCTTCATGTGCTTAAAACCTAAGACACTATGAAACATGTAAAGTGTCCATACAAACTCATACTACTAATCTATATAATATTTTGCTGGTGCAAAACAAACAAACATATGTTCTGATGAAGGATAAGCATCCAGAACCAACTATAACACTCTGTCATTGAATAATTGAAATTATGGAGCACCAAACCACTTGAATCTTCAATATGTCATGCATTGGACATCATTGAACATGTCCTCAAAACCACATGGCCAAAAAATTACATTAAGAACAAGCCTTCATAACCACTTTGTTGCTAGAGCACAAGCCGAAACTTTTTCTCTTGTAACTTTCACTACAAAAGGATTAATGACTTGAGATATTGGATATAACATGTTCACATATATATTTACTTATCCTCTGAACCAAAATAATAAATCTTTCTTTACTAAAGGATGAAAACAAAAACACTATCTCTACCTTAGGATATATATTGTGAAAGCCTTAGACAAAACTTCTATAACTTTATACTAAGCGCGATTATTTTTTTTGGCAAGATACCAATGTAGCATACACAAAAAACATTATGACATGTGTACCAACCTCCACGTCATGCTTCAATAATAAATCGATCCACACATTGTAATGTAGACTTGCACCAACTGATATCTTTGCATATCGACTATCTCCAAAGCATATATAACTGTTAACATACTTTTGACATCAATAACAACCAATCTTATAAAGTTGTAACACTTGTATTATCACATAGAATATGAATGGGCTCATTGTAATTTATCTTGATAGCCTTGAATTTTTGCTTCATCCACAACACTTGAGTACAATAAGATGATGTAGCAATATACTCTGCTTCTGCTATTGATATAAGAGATACTAAATCTTGCTTCTTACTATGCCATGAAACCAGCCTATTTCCTAAAAATAAAGAACCACCATTGGTACTTCTTATATCATTAACACAAAGAGACCAATCTGCATTATTGTATTCACTTAGATCAAATTCATTACCTTTTAGATACCATAATCCATAATTCAAAGTTCTTTTCAAATATTTAAAGATTTTCTCGAATGCCTTCACATGAGTTTCTTTAGGATTAGCTTGAAATTTTCCAACCAAACATACTACATGCATAATATCAGGTCTTTAAGAAGTTAAGTATAATAGGCTTCCAATCATAGATTTGTATAGAGTCTGATCAAGCAGGGGAGACTCATCATCTTTGCTCAAATGAAAACCAACTATTGTAGGAGTACTCACCGGTTTGCAATCTTCCATGCCAAACTTCTTGAAAATGTCTTTGACATACTTTTCTTGAGAAATAAAGATACCATCATCTAGCTGAGCAATTTGAAGACCAAGAAATACAGATAACTCTCATATCATAGGAATTTAAAATTACTTTTATATTTCTTCAACAAACTTCTTACACATTTCATCATTTCCACTGAAGATTATATCATAAATATATACAAAAACTATCACAATTATTTCATCCTCAATTTTGAAGTAAAGATTACTATTTGCAGTATCTTTCTTTAAACCTTTATAAAGAAAGTACTTATCCAACCTTGCATGCCAAGCCCTAGGAGATTATTTGAGACCATACAATGTCTTTTTGAGTATGCACACCATTTTTGGGTTCTTTGATAACCAAAATCCATTAGGTTGCTCTATGTAGACTTCTTCTTCAAAATATCCATTTAAAAAGGATGATTTAACATCCATTTGATATACTTTGAAGTCCTTGTGAGCTTAAAAAGGCAAGAAACATTCTGATGGCTTCCAATCTTTCTAAAAGAAAAAGTCTCCTCAAAATAAATTCCTTATACCTATGAATAGCCTTTACATATCGGTCTTTCATTGTTTCTCACAACATCTCTATCTTCATCCAACTTATCCTGAATACCCACTTTGTTCCTATCACATTTTTATCCACAGACCTTGGAACTAGCTCCCAAGTCTGATTCTTCTCAATTTGATTCAATTCTTCTTCCATTGATTATATCTATCCTTCATCCTTTCTAGCATCAACACAAGTTTTTGGTTCTATCTTTCATAACAAACAAAATTTTACTTGTTCATTTATCTTTGCAAGCCTTCTCCTAGTCAGCACTCCTTCATTCTTATCTCCAAGAATATCATCCTTTGAATGATTCCTTTGAACATACTTCATAGGAGTCTTATTGAGGTTTTCTACAGTTTCTTCTTTATCTTCAACTTTTTATTCTTCTTCTTCTAAGAAGGGAGGTGAATTAGATCCACTGTCCTCAATTTAATTCATATTCTGATGTAGATCTTCATTAAGCTTAACATTTGTACTTTTAAACTACTCTTCCCAATATTTTGTTGTAGCACTTGTATGCTTTACTCTGAGATGAATAACATAGAAAAATACCTTCATCATCTCTTGAATCAAGCTTCCCCATAGTATCTTCATCTCTTTGGATGTTATCATTTGCTTCCAAAGACTCTAAAATACTTGACAATTGTCGGTCTTCCATACCATAACTCATATGGGGTCTTAGTGTTGTTAAGACTTAATAAAATTTTGTTGAGAATATAGACTACAGTATGAACTACCTCTTTCCAATAGACATCAACTACATTTGATTCCTTCAATATAGTCCTCTCCATCTCTTGAACTATCCTATTCTCTCTTTCCACAACCCCATTTTGTTGAGGAGTTCTCACAATAGATAGATGCCTCCTTATTCCATGTTCTTCAAAAAAATTATTAAACTCATTTGATGTGAATTCACCTCCTCAATTTGAACTTAAGCACTTGATTTTAGCATTCATTTCATTCTCAACCATTGATTTGAAAATATTGAATCTATGTCTAAAAGCATCAGATTTGTCTTTCAAGAAAGTTTAACACATGTCATCCTAGAGAAATCATCAATGAAAAGAATGAAATACCTTCCTCCTTTTGAACTTTTTATTCTGTTAGGTCTGCACAAATCAGTATGAATCAACTCCAATGGTCTAGAGGAAGAATTCTCTTTAGACTTGAAACTTATCCTGTTTATTTTCCAAACTGATATTCCTTGCAAAAATTAGCTACACACATGATTATCTTAAAGACATATCTCTTACCACATGTAATGAGATAATCTTCACAAGATTTTCAAAGTTAATGTGTCCCATTCTCCTATGCAAAATCCAACATTCATTTTCTTTTCCCAAAAGACAAGTCCTTCCATTGATGTCCCTTAGACTGTATATGTCACGATTATTCCTAGATCCTTCTGCCACCAATTCTCCAGACCTTCATTTTTTGATTTCACATCCTCTTTCATTGAATATGAGATTGTATAAATTTTTGCACATCTTACTCACAATAATAATATTGTGCATGAGACGTTTAACATAAATAACATCTTCTATCTTGTTCTTTCCATTCATACTTATTTTACCTTTTCCACATATATGTATTGAAGTATCATCTCCAAGCTTGACTATGCATCATTTACACTTCACAAGCTTGATAAACTTACTCCTATCCCCTTTCATGTGGTTAGAACAACCACTATCAATCACCCAAGATTTTTCCTCATATTTTGTATGAAAATCTATACACAACACTTGAATCTTTAGTTTCATCTTCAATATTCTTAGCAACCAAGAACAAGATCTCATCTTCATTATCCAAACCACTAGATTTATCATCTTATGAAGAGCAATAATCTTCCTTGGAGTAGAGAATCTTTTAAAAATTATTTCTTCTTGAATCTTTGTTTCTCTTTTCAGATTATTTTAAGGGATATTTAGAAGCAAAATGACCAACCTCTCCATAATTAAAACATTTGAAATGTATCTTACCTTTGTAATTTTTTGTACCCCTCTTCAACTTCCTTACAAAATTTTCTTCTTCTTCATCAATATCACTACTTTGATCAGATGCTTCATACATCTCCTTCTTATTGGATTTGAAAGTTGCTTCCTTCTTTGGATATTCTTTGTAAAACTCTTATTTCAAATGTAGTAAGGGTACCATATAATTGATCCATTGAAAGTTTATCTAAATCGATGGATTCCTCAATAGAAGATACTTTAGGAATATAAGCTTTAGGAAGAGATCTCAAAACCCTTCTAACCACCAAAGATTCATCCAAATTTTCACAAAGTCCTCTGATTGCATTGACCAATTTATCTACCCAGAGTAGATATCCTACAATATCTTCATCGTCTAAAAATTTCAAGTTCCAAAAGTTTCCTCTATAGATCTGCAACTTGGCTTGTTTTACTTTAATGTCTCCTTCATAGATTCCACTAAGCTTTTCCTCGACCTCCTTTGCTAACTTGTAGTGCATTAATTTTACAACTTCAAAGTTTTCTAGTCCATTGAAGATGGCATTATTAGCCTTTCCATTATTCTCCATTATTCTCATAGGCACTAATCTCTGCTAGATCAGTTGGAGGAGTAGCACAAACAACATAACCATCATTGAATGATTTCCAAATACCATACCCTAAAGAGGCAAAATAGGTTTCCATCTTGAATCACTAGAAAGAAAATTTTTATTCATCAAACCTAAGTGCCTTGTGAGACCCTTCTTATGCTATCCTAGATCTCCCTCAAGCTATTATAATTATTCTAAGGAACTAAACTTTGATACCAACTATCAAACACACCAAAATAATGAGAGTGGGGGAGTGAATCATTATTCTATGAAATCTCAAACCCTTCAAAACAATTAGACACTTTAAACTCTACTGCATAAGTAGGAACGTGAAAGATGAAGACAATGCACAACATAACACAACACCAGATATACATGGAAAAAAAAATGGTGAGAAAATCTTCTAGGAGCTACTATCCTAATCCAACCTCATAAGATGAACACCATTTACAACTTTATTTTAGGGATACAACCCAAGGAAGATGCAACTCCTTGATTATAGTTTTTAGGTTCACTCCCAAGGAAGCTACAACTCCCCGATTATACAACTTTGTTTTAGGGCTACAACCCAAGGAAGCTACAAATCCTTGATCTGAGCACACACTCAAGAATTATTATAGAATGAAAATCCTTCCACTATCTAAAATTGGAAATTAAGCTCACTCCTTTTGATGATTGCAATTCTACTTTGCCACTTTTTTTGATGATTAGAGTTCTACTTTTTAACTTCTTCAAATGTCTTCTCAACTTCCTACTAGTTCACTTATTTTAGCAATAAATAAGTCTTACCTTCAACTCACTACCTCCAACAAATAATTAAGCACACTTCTTCACTTCCCTTCTATCACATAAATATGATGAAAATGAAATCGGACATGATCTACCATAACTGATCTTTCTCTTTCAGTCACTCATACAATTATCATCATGAATATACACACACTAACCTAGATCAACTAGGTTTACAATTTATACATGATATTACATTGATTACATTACATTCCAACCTATAAAAAAAAATATTACATCTCCAAGACGACCAAGGATAAAACAATCAACATGAAACATGTAGAGGGAAAGACCCAAAAGACTACATGCAACACTAGGAAGAGGGACACACCTTGTAGATTCCAATACACACTTAACCTAATCCTAAACAATCTTCACACCTTTGATATTCTATGAACATCATCCATACGCTTTGCAAATACAAATTAGGTCATCCATAACTAGAAGACATGTAACTTGTAGTATGTCGGCATTCACAATATTGGCAGTACATATGAATGATAAAGCATTACTTGTATTTCTCCTAGATGAGTCAACTTGATTCATATAACACCTTAAAACACTCTGTGAGATTTTCTCACACTTGAACTTGTGGCACACATCATCAACATGTCTTATTCAGCTTCAAAAAGCATAAACCAAGAAAATATTCATTTTAGACCATGCAGCTTGTACCGGAGAATCCAGACAGCACTTTGCAGAGCAACAAAAAGCATCCCATGATATTCAAGAACACTCTCATACATCCCTTTCAAAACTTCATATAACAACAAGTTGGCATAAGTAGACAAACATTACAGCCAATCACCAGATAAAACAACTCCATACTCTACCATCTTTAACTTTCTCTGTGGAAGGATTAATGACATGAAACTTGGGAAATAACACCTTCACATCTCCATGAACTTAACTTATGATCCACACAACAATATCTATAGATGTGGAGATATGCAGAGCCAATCTTTATACCTTTAAGAACATTCTCACAAAATCAACACAAACTTTAGTTTGTCACTATCAAAAGCACCTTTTTGGTAACTCAAATGATTTGAAACTTGTATCACACATTCCTTGACACAACATGAAGCTAACCTCCAAGTCGTAGGAGAAAAACATCATCAACATAGAAATGTGGAGCATTTCTTAGAGACTATGGCAACCAAAAAACTAGACTACGACATACTCCAATGAAATTTTGACATCAATGACAACCAAACTACAACAAAAATCTCTCCAATGCATCTTAAATTTTCAATTTAGAGTAGGATTTATTTATTTTTTAAAATTTTGAAAAATGCCCAAATAGAGGCATGGTTATGGCAATTTGTTTTAAATCACAGAAATATGAATTTAACCTTAAAAGTATGTTGTTGGGTACATTTAGAGAAAAGGGGTAATTTTATAATTTTTGAATTTGAATTTGAATTTTTCAAGCTTTTCTTCAATAGAGTTTTTGAGAATTTATGTTTTTCCAATGTAAAATAAAATTAGAAAATTAAAATTGTGCATGTTTTATGATGAATTTTAATATGGGGAAAGAAGTCTTCTGATTTTTATTGATTTAGAACATTATTAGACAATTTTTGTTTTATTCTGAAAATGATTTTTTTGTATTATTTTTTGTGCCGCTCATTGGTGAGAGCAATGAGCCTAGCAAGAAGGTACTAGAGAAGGTTACGAGGTTGGATCCCAATGTGTCCCTAGCCCAAAGTGGTTTGTAGGCTAATCAAGTGGAAATTAATAAAAAAAAAGTAATTAATTAACAAAGATAATTGATGCCCCTCTTATGCCTTGAGTACTTATAAAGCCTAAGGATGTTTGGTAAGACATGCCAACTTGGGGAGCTTGGGTCTTGTAAGGTCAAGTACCCTCGTCTATATGAGAGAGGTACTAGATTTTGCATGTACCATATCGGTGAGCATCTTATCCTAGTGTCTAGTGTGTTTGTGTTCCACCATTGGTGAGTTAGAAAAATGACGATCCTTGTGATTTCCCAATGATGTCATGTCCCCAAAATTATAACACCTTGAAATATAAATAAATGAGAAAAAATAACAATTTAAAGCTATTATATATTAGTATTAAAAACACCAAATACATATTAAAGTATGTAAATAAATGCAATCTAAAATATAATACTTCATATATTTTAACTATATATGAATCCAATATAAAACTATTATTATAATTATAAAATAGAATAAATAATATTGTGTAAAATAGAATAAATGATATTATAAATACATGACATTAATGGTGACTACACTTTAATAAACTTGTGAATTAAACATCAATCCAAAGAGCCATCATTAGGATTGAATAGTATTAGAGGCATTTAGCATATTAAGTAAGACAAATTCAATGCTCAAGAAAAGACACGTGACTATTCTAAGGAGCCCATAGTTTGGGAAAGGGTGTGATCCTCCACCAAATCATGGGGTATTTAAAGGAATAGACATGGACTTTCAAAGGGAAGAGAAAGGAAGATCTACAAGAAAAGAAAAGAAAGAAGAATTAGAAATAAATAATATTGAGATTTGTCATTAGGAAAATAAATAAATGAAGTCTAATAATATGATTAAAGCTACATTCAGAATAGTAATCAAGAAATAAAGTGAAGAACAGGAAGGTGATAAAGGAATATGGGGAAGATGCATCAAATCAGGTGAGTTTATTCACTTAGCTTTAATATCTAGTTGTTTCCATGTTTTTGAACTTAATGACCCTACAATAGTATATCATCCAAATGTAATAAACATCGTTGATGCAACCTGTATGCTTATTGCCCAATCAAATAGCTATATCTCAAACCAAATGACTGAACCTAGCATGCAAATGTGTAGATAGACATAGAGAAGAGAACCTAATATTTAAGATTACTATCATTCTGGAATAGTTGGTCCTAGTTTCTATATTACTCAATTCTTTTCTCTTTAGTGAATAAATATTCATGTGTGTTATTTAAATATAATAGAAAGGAATATTGACAGAACTAATTATAGGCATGTTGGGATTATGGAGCCTTGCAACATGAGCAAGAAGTATGGATGGTTTGTGTTGGTTGTTCCTATATTGTCATTGATGTCAACATGGTGATAACTATATGGCAAGTCCAGTTAGTTTATCGAAAGTTGTTCTCTATTGGTAATACTCTTTTGTGATTGATCAGTGTGTTGGTATTTGAGTCTGAAATTCATTGCAAGGTCTGATATGACTGTAATATCTTAACCATGTTATCATGACTCATTCAGACAGCTATATCCTAAATCTTGAGATGTTTTTGGTTGTTAGCAAAAATTTATCTATGAAAGAGTTCAAATCTATATTCTACTATTGTTCCTTGCTTGGCATATTGTGTGGGAGACTCCACATTTTCTTAAGGTGAACATTCTTATGCTTCAGTTTTATTAGTAGTCTCTATGTTGGTAGTATGATGGGAAATTAATGTGTTCTCAGATCTAGAAGGTGTTTTCTTTAAGTTTTATTTGTTGGTTTGGAGAATTGTGTTCTAGTCTTTGCCGACTTAGCATATGCAATACATTATGGAGACTAGTTATGTCTTATGGATGATAGCTGACTTGGTATAATGCACTACATGGATAAAACATTTAAATTATATATGGTGCTAACAAAGAAAGTTTTTAATATTTGTTTTCATCTAATTAGGCCAACCTAATTGATGAATAAGATATACTTGTACATATATAAGATGTTTTGAAGAGAATAAAACGTGTGTGTGTGTGGAGTATGAGTGAAAGGATGTGCAAAAGAGGAGGTGTGAAAAGGATTAAGGGGTATGTGAAGATCTGAGCCTAAATGCTTTATCAATTGTGGATCAGTTGAACAACTACTATATGAGGCAGTACTTCATATTATGACCTTCATTGGAATTGAACCCTGTACATTGAAGGCGTATCCTATCAGTTTAATCTTTTGGTAGTGAGCCACGATCTTTGTATCTTGGCAGTTAGCCATCTTTTGTACTCAAATAGTGAGCCTTTTTAAGGATAGTGAGTCCTAGTAGTGAGGCCTCTAATATTTTGTATCCAGATATAATATATTGTGAGTTAACCCTCACCATGGTTTTTCAATTTTTTTGTTTTCCACGTAAAAATACCGGTGTTCATGTGTATGGTTGCATTGATTTGTTTTTATCCTCCTTCTTGTTGATTCAACCAAAATTCTGATAATGATTAGATGGATTTTATTGTGGTTTTATGGAATACTGATTCAACCCCCCATCTTAGTATTCTGAATGTTCAACAATTGGTATAAGAGCTTAGTTCCTCAGAGGAAGCTTAACAACTTGAGGAAGGTCCCAAAATTTGAGTATAAGAAATTTTTTCCTTCGAAAGTGGTCTTTGCTAGTGTAATACCCCTCCATTTTTTTGCTTCTTGTTCTGTTGCTTGATACTTTATTTGGTTGCAGATACTTTGGTACTATACACATTTTGTTATGATGTTTTGATCGCTACTATTGAGCAGCAACTATTATTGTGTGATGTGGTTATCTGATTTTTTTTCACATGCTTTCGTGGATTAGTGATGTTAGTATAATTAACATGAGATTTTATATGTGAGCATTGATTATGATGTTAGTGTTAGTCCTTGATGAGTGTATTGGTGAAGAGGACGGGTTCACATCACTCGCTTGTGAGCGCCCTGCGAATCCGTGATTTCCTCTTCATGGTGTGTATTATATGCTGGATATACTGTATGATGTTTATTTGGTTTACAGGTTGCAGGTATATGACATCGACTCCACCTGGTCTCACAGGTCTAAGCGTGTCGATCCAACGGTTAAGTTGAAAGGGAGATAGTAGCTAGGTAACATGTGTCAATCTACACCCTAACCTTAGTGTGTCGTCAGTCCTGGTTGTTGAGTCACATTTTATCTTATTTTACTGTTACTCGATTAGGTATGATGCATAATTATTAAATCAACTTTTGAAATTATTGCATTAATTTAGATGTAGTAATTTTGTATATTAAAGTGGAATATTCTTTGATGTTTTATTTAAAGTGGATAATTAAATTTAATTAGTTAAGTTTTAATTTATTTAATTAATTGAATTTAATCTCTAAAGGATTGAATTTAGTTATTAAATGATTAAAATTAATTAATTAAGTTTAAAGGTTTAAATTAAATTAAGTCAAATGAAATTGAAAATATTTAGAAGTGGCATTTTAATTTTAATACGAGTTTCAAAAATGGGGAAATTAAATTAATACCAAGGGACCGGCCTGTACATTGTACAGACCGACGCCCTTATTAAGGGGTGGCCGACTGTACAATGTACAGTCCGACACCCGGGTGTATGCGGGTGCAGGGTACCGTCCGCCGGACTGCATACTATCTGGTCGCTCTCACCACTCCCCTTTTGTTTTGTTTTGTTTTTTTTTTTTAAATTTTATTTGTTAGTTTTTTTTAAATTGTTTTTTTTAATTTTTGATTTTTATTTTGGTATTTATAATTTTGGGTATATTAAAGTTTTCTTTTTATTATGATCTGGGATATTTGATATTTAATATTTAATATTTAATACACAGGGGTTTTAATAATAATTTATTTAATGTTGGATTTAAATAAATTATGGAAATATATTTATAATGTAATATTATATAGTAATATATAATATTCATCATGTAATTATAAGATTTTATTGGGGAAACAGAAATTGGAGTTTAGATTCTTTCTTGAAGTAATTAATTTTATTATCTGGTTATTTTTAGCAAGATAGAGGGTGAAAAACAATACTGAATATAGATGTTATTTTATTTCTAATTTAAAATAGATTTTGCAGAATCTTGTATATATATTTTATATGTTGTTTCAAATTTTTGGCGTCATGCAAAGTATTGATTTATTGTTTTTTTTTCTGAAACTAATGGAACACATAGTTAAATTAATAGATAAAATATGTTTATTTTAATAAAGGATTTAATTGTTTAATGAAATTATGAAAGGATATTAATCTGATTTCTACAAGATGCATTAAATAAAGAAATGGATTTAAGATATCCATATTTAGAATATTTCATTACTTGTGCTTTAAGGTTAAACTTTCTTGTGTTGATTACTTTGGGTATGGGTAAATTGTGTTATATTTTGTAAAGTCTTCTAGTGGTTTGGGGTTAAATCCTTGTTAAGTCTACCATTCGTCGTCCTTGGGTAGTGTGAAGGTGTGTTGTTTCCTCCTAGTATTGGAGTGGGTTTCTTTATTGTTGTCTCCTAGGATAGGAGAGATTACGTGTTCAGTTCAGAAACACTTGAGTTACCCTTGGAGTCTAGAATTGTGTAGCATGTTATCCATTAGAAGAGTGGCTTTTGTTAGGGGCCGAAGCCCAAAGAGGTAAACCGGGTAACCTTCAAAAATGATTTTAACAAGTGATAATTAAAGTAATTTATTTAGATGATTAGTATACCTTCCACATTAATCAAGATAAATTAACCTCACTCACAGACACGAGGGCTAGTTTAGACTTGGGGTGAGTGAGAAGGCCTGGAATAGCAAGGTCAACTATCTTGTCCATACGAAAGGTAGTTGATTCCGCAAGTGTGAGTATGAGGGCCAAGATTCGGTTGAGGCCACTAGGATCACCAAAGCCTATGAAGAATGCCTAGAGGAGATCTCATGATGAACCTTGTGATGACACTCTGTCTAGGATAACATAGTATGGTGTGTTGTGTGTATGGAATCTTATCATACCCGATCAATTGTATGTTTGGAAGCAATGTGACCTTGTCAGTGTTAGACTCTTATTGTACATGTGTTTGGTTGAGTCAGTATGTGTCAGTATGAGTCTACCTTTGGTTAGAGGTAGTAGTAACTTCTCCTTGTTGCATTGTTACTATCTCCTAGCATGGGGGTTGGGCCTACGTGTACCACAAGGTTGGGAGAAACATGCGCCAAAACCGTTGGGTCCCCCTTTGATCTTTAGTTCGTGGAGGCGAGACATCCAGATGGATAGCTCGTGAATCTTGTTATTATTTCTTGTAACTTGTATTTCAAAATGTATTATATTGTTTTACCCCTCTTGTATTTATGAGGTGGATTTATGTAATTGAGACACTCATGTAATTATGACTCATTCTAGGAATGAGAATTGTAATCAGTTATTCTTTTAATGGATTTATGCTATGGATGTTACCTTGTTATTCTTTTAATTTACTTATGTTGAATGGTTGTTTTTACTTGTATAATGTAATGCAATGAATCTTAATGATGTATGTTAATGGGAATTAAGTAAATCTCGGTTACGTAACCCTAGGGGATGTTGTCAATTATTAGATGAACATGTATGTTTAATTCAATTGTTTTTTTTAAAAATATTTTTTTTTATGTTTTTATAGTGAATTGAAACTTCCTCTAGGGTTGCATGACGGGGCATTATAGTTGGATATTTAGAAGAAATAGAAGATCTAAAGGACAAGTTGATGAAAGAAAATGAGTATATTGGAAAGATTAAAATTAAAAGTGTTGAAGCATGTGATCTATTGGTTGAGGTAAATGAGATTGTTTCCAGACTGTTGCAACAATTGGATGAGAAGAAAAGAACTGAAGAATGTAAGGAAATTGAAATTCAAAGGAAGATGATTGAATGCATAAAGTTTGAGGAAGAAGCAGAAATCTTGAGATCTGATCTAGAAAAGGTAAGAATTTTTGAAGACAAATTTAAGATAAGCTTAAAAATACTTGATGAGTTAATTAATTATCAGAGACCAACAATGGATAAGAGTGGTTTAGGGTTTGAGGAAGGTCAAAGTTCTAAAGCGAAGCAATCTACTAGTAAGAAGACAAAGTGCAAAGATGGACAAATCAAGGATCTAAGAACGAACTCCGAAAGAACTTGTTGGATGTTGTGGTTGTGTTGCTGATATGTGGTTTTCATTGATGTCAACACTACTAGAATTAATGTCTTTAAGAACGTATATGTCGAGGATATTGAGAAAATTGTAATAAAATAAGTTGCAGGTTGTCTGTGAAGTAGTGAAGATCAATATGATGGAAAGTTCAGTATGTTGATGATGAGAAGTTTTGGATCAAAGGGTTTTTTCAAGTCTATCTAGTTTATCCACTGAATGTTTTAGAGGTGCACATGAAGATTTGAGCAAGTTATGAGTTTCTATGTTCTAACGGTTATTCTGTTACTGAAGTTGGTACTCATGGAAGAAGATAACGTGATTCTGGTAATCTAAGTTGTTGCATATGATCTTGTGGTGTTTGTGGATGTTTCTAGATCATGTTTATAGAAAGAAAACTGAACGAGCTTGAAGCACTTATTGTCAAAAGAGAAGCCAAAGGAGAAGGTAAGTATAAAGGGAAATTACCTATTAATTTTTTTTCCTACAATAAGATAGGTCATTTTGCATCAAGGTGTCCGAAAAGAGTCCCTAAGAAAGATATAACAAGTCTAGATTTCAAAAGAAGTGTTATTATGTTGTTGATGAAGGTGTGATAGATGATGAATTTGATAAAGGAAATGTAAGTGAAGATGAGTTTGTGTTTATTTCTATCAAGGAAAATAATCCAGTGACTACTGAATTTGCTAATTGTACAAATGTGGAGAAAGCCCTAGCTGCTCAAGTTGAAGAGAATGATGAATGGGTAATTGATAGTGGATGTTCACATCACATGATAGGTGTGTTAGCTCTCAAAAACACAGGCAAGATGCCTCAAGAGGATGCCAATCTCTTGATACGCTTCAGGGTAACATACAAGGTTAAGAGAACTCAACCTTCTACTCTTTGGGTGCTGCCAAACCTTGGCGGGTATACCTTTTTGAATTGAGAAGACTTATCTTATGATTATCCTTTTGAAATGCTTTGTCCACAATGGCAAATGATAGTGAACAAAATGAAATCAAACTTGATAGCAACCTTTTGATCTAAATCCTAAAATGCTTAAATAACTAATATAAAGAATCTAAATGAATTCAAATAATGAAATTGCAGAGACCAGTGCCTTATTGGGTATGTGGAGTCAAATGAAACAAAAGTGGGCAACTTGTTCTGGCAGAAAATCAAATTGTAGGCATATGATCTGTTCATAACTTGTATAAACGATGTAGGATTATGACTACTAAGCTCTACTTTAATAATCCAGATGAATCTCCCTAATTACTGTGATCAACAAAATGGATTTAATCTCTACTTGAGAGAACCAGTTAATTAATCACACAAATACAACAAATGTGCATTGAAAAACTGAACATAAACTTGTTATGCCAATTTAAACAATAGAAAGAATCAAATTGGAGACAACTTTAGCAATACTTTTCAATAAACTATAGACAATTGATACCCAAAATAACCTGCCACATCAACTGATTCCCATTGAATTCACCATTTTAAAACATGCACATAGTCTCTAGAATGAGAACTTTATTCTATTGTGCCCATTCCTAATCTACTGTATCTATCTATCCTAAAATCTGATCCCTTTTTTACATTTACAAAATGCCTATTTATACACATGCATTTGAAGAAAATGTCAAATTGAAATCACATGTCAGCCCAACACAAAATTCGGGCTCCAATCGAGTTGGCAAGCAATGGCCATCAAACTGGTACATGTCGGCCTCAGTGCTTGAAAATTCTGTTATCCATCAGTCAGCGAGACATATCGCACCGTCATGACAAAGGCAATTCGTTTGTTATCCACCTAGGTCCTTACTTGCCCTCGCCGTGACATCTCTGTTCGGGGAGACACAATGTAGAGCACCCTTTGTTATACCGAAAATCCACATGAAACAAGTTGGTCATTGTGACATTAATCCTTTCTCGCCGACAAGCCTATCTATCCCAAAGTATGTTGTTGTAGCTTCCATCGGTCAAGGAGACCTCACATAGGCTACACAATGTTTCACCAAAGGCTCCTCCCATTTCTTTTGTGTCGCTGTGACATTATGTATCTCTTGCCGAAGGAAAATTAAAAAGAGATCGCTAGTAACCCGTCGGCGAGACAAACCCACTTCGCTATGACTTTCTGCCACCAACCTCAACTTACACTGAAGATCTCCAAAAATGCACCTATTTGGTGAGACAACCAAACTTTGGTAAGACACCAACCTGACACACATGACTCTCGTCGATGAATCCTTCCATACGCAAGTTAGGGAGACACATCAAGCTTGCCATGACGGTCCATCGAAGACTTAACTCATACCGATATAAATCCTCCCACCACTAGTCGATGAGACAAGAGTGAACTGATGCCGAAAGAAATATATTCATTAAACAGAGTTGGCAAGACCTGACCCTTTCGTTATGACTATACCCTGATAAGTTTATCTCTCACCGAAAGTCATTTGGGAGAAAGCTTTTGCATCGTCGGTGAGACAAATGAAACTCGCCAAGACCTCCCGCCGCAGATCTTAACATGTACAAGTCGGGGAGACACACTGAATTCGGTGAGATACTACCCCGATAGCCACAACAAATGCCGATAGATGACACCACTGTCACCAAAACAATAGAAATGTCTTGTCGATAGGCAACGGATGTTTGCTAGCAGAAAAAACGAATCGGGGAGACCCCCATGTTGTCACGCCGATGACTTGCAGCAGACATATGTTAGTAAAAAAGCAATTTGGGTTGGGGAGACAGTCATGGACCTACGCCGATATAGACCACAATATGAAAAACGCGCAACCTGATGGATTCAAATGAGGCAATATGGAAAAATATGAGTGGAATATGCATATAGTAGGACCAAATATGGAAGTTTATGAGTAAAACCAACATGTGAAAACATCAGATTTTTATAGTTCCAATAGTGGCTCCCTAAGGGGATGAATCATAGTAAGATCATTGCAAAGATCTAGAATCTTTGGGTGAGCAGACCAGACCAAACACAAAATGAGCATAATGGAAATGGACCAGAAGCATGATGGAATGAATGCAAAATGAATGCAAAATGGAGATGAAATGGAGGTGAAATGGATGCAAAATGAAGGTGAACCACCATCCTAAACTACTATGCATGGAAAAGAATTTTAAAGAGAACAAGTAATAGTTGTCCATGCACTGACAACCCTCAATCCTTAGTGTGCTAACTTCTCCTATCTTGAGCTGTTACAATTTGAAACTCAAATCATACTTTCCCCTATCAAATACCTAGTTTTGTTTTGAGTTCATCAGATTTCTCTTGAAGACACAGATGCAATCTTTCCTGTCACTAAAAGTTTTTAGAGAATCACTATGCTTAGCTTGGCACAAAATCCATACACCATTCTGTAATTTATATTCTTCATTATCAGACAAATCTCTACCAGTATACAAAATGCATACATATTTAATGCAAAATTTTGTGTTATCTCTCTCACTGTTATGTATTATGAAACACTCTCCCAGCTGTATTAAAAATTCACAATCAAAGTGCTTCTCTTGAAAGACAAAAAACTCTACCATATCATTGTTGTCTGAAACAAAAATATCTAAAACCATTTCCACTTCTTTGATACTACCATTTAGATACAACACTGGATCATGACTCATGTCTTCAATATCATGCATATGTGAACCAATAAAATCTAGACTTCTATTATACTTGGTATGCAAACAAATTTATTTTCCACATGAGTTAGAAATTTCAGAATCACATAACTCATTTTGAATGAACACAGACTTTTGATCAACACCAAAAGTTTCACTATCACTCCAAGAAATGCACTGGGAGTCATAAAAATATTTACACAAAGATCTTTCACTGTCAAAACAATTGTAAGTTGGACACAAAACCTCAAGATCACCTTCATGAGCACATCCTTGGTATTTAGAAATTAACAAATCTGAATTCTGTTCACTGACAAGTGAACAAGTCTCAAAATTTTCATCACTACAGTTATACTCTTCACCTTTGTCATCATCAAGAAGAAATCCAAGACCATCAAAGAATGGGAAATCAGAAACATTATCAGCGCAGTGATTTATTCCATCATTTTTCTTGTCTGAAATTATCTCCTCTCTTTCATAAAGTGGGTTTGAAAATTCCTGAAGTTCATTCATGGGGATACCTCCACAAAATATCATTTGATCTTCATTTAACTCTTCATCATACAATGGGTTTGAAAAAGTTTGGAAATCACTTTCAAATGTACCAACCTCATCATCATCAACTATATCATCAAAATAGGTAGAATAATCCCTTGATTGCAGATCAAAATCCTCTCGTTCATCAGAATCAAAATATTCACTGGATTCTTCACAACATGCACTGCTTTCCTTGTCACAATCTATGATGCAAGAGAAATCTCTTGTACCTTCATTTTCCTCATGCAAGCTATCACATGAATCATCTTGATTTGCACATGTCTTATCTTCTATTGGATGCACCATTTGATCAACTTCTCTATACTCATCAGAAATACAACAATTGGATTCAACATTGATAATGTTCTCATACCTTATTTCCTAGGACAACGCCCGTATGAAGTTAAAAGAGGAGCCTTCTGCCTCAATCCTTTTCTTTTGCTTTGATGTCTCTCCTTCATTCTCTTCCTTCTGATTAGCAACAATTAGTCTCTCTATCTCTTCTTAAGTAAGTCTCTTCATGCTGTATTGAGCAAGTACCTCAACAGAATGTGGCTCTGTATAATCTTCTTCAGAGTCAAAAAGGACCTGCTATTCAGGCATATGAACATTGTATTTCTAATTTGAAACATCATGCTAATAACCTTCATCCTCTGAAGATGAATACCTCTCCACAACATGGTGAAAAGTATTTGAAGTCAAATATACTATGTGATCTTCTCTATTGTTTCCCATCAACATTCCCTCTTCTTGCATTCTCTGGACTACAACACAATAATATAGGGAATGTGGCATATTACAAACTCCACAAAAATATTTGTTACTTACCATATAGGTTCCCGTCTTTGTCAATGGATTGGGAGCTTATTTGTTTCCAGGCCTAGCTGTTATAGGTTTCTCATCCTTCCAGTCTGTATTATAAGGCATGTCATGCAACCTCGGCCTTTCGTTTCTATAAGTATTCTCCTATCGGTACTGATAACTGCTACTTTGTTGACGAACCTTAGGATTGTCTCTTTTATCCATTATCCCTGCAACCCTCCTATTGTTTTCAATTGTCTGTGCCATCTTCTGAGCTTCAGCTAAGTCTCTTGGGAATTTATTTCTCAATTCATACCCTGCCTTAGGATCAAAAGCATTCAAATAAATACTTAGTGCTACAAAATCTGGCAACTTTTATCCAGGAGGTATTTTATTCTGCAACTTATTGAATCTACAGTTAAAATCATAGACTGAATCACTTTGATATTTCTGAATGTGTATTAATTCATGAAGAGCAACATCTGGTGCACTTAGATTCCCAAATTGCTCAAGGAATTGATCATGAAATCCTTGGAGAGAATCAATAGATACCACTGGCAAGCTATTGAACCAATCCCTAGCGTCTTCAATAAGTGATATCATGAATAGCCTCATGTGTAAATCTTCATATGGCACACCCAAATCCTAGATGAAAGCATTGAAACTTATTAGATGCTCTTCAGCAGTGATTGCATCACTCCCTGTAAACTTTGGAACAAGACCTCTCCAATTGCCATCCATTGGAAAAGGGGATAATTGAATCCCTGACAAATCAAACTGTCTGATCATTGTTGTGTATTGATGAGGGGGGGCGTTAGGTGGGTACTGATGCTGGTACATCATATCATAGTATTGTGTATGATGATATGGCACATACTACTGACCATGAGGAGCTCCAACATGACCTCCCTTGAACCGAGATCCTCCTCCATTCATGTTTGAATAGTTGCAAAAATTCTTTCAGAGTCACCACCTACTTTTCCAAAAGTAGGAAAATCATTACTTATGATCTTTGCCCTAGCGGAATCACTCTACACTGACTCTATTTGATGGTCTTCAACCAAATATTCTGATGTATTCCCCAGCAGATTCGCTAATTTGTTAGCTCTAAAAAATGCAAGCAAGATGCCTCAAGAGGATGCCAATCTCTTGATACGCTTCAGGGTAACAGACAAGGTTAAGAGAACTCAACCTTCTACTCTTTAGGTGCTACCAATATTTGGTGGATATACCTTTTTGAATTGAGCAGACTTATCTTATGATTATCCTTCTGAAATGCTTTGTCCATAATGGCAGATGACAGTGAACAAAATTAAATCAAACTTGATAGCAACCTTTTGATCTAAATCCTAAAATGCTTAATTAACTGATATAAAGAAACTGAATGAATTCAAATAATGAAATTGCAGAGACCAGTGCCTTATTGGGTATGCGAAGTCAAATGAAACAGAAGTGGGCAACTTGTTCTAGCAGAAAATCAAATTGTAGGCATATGATCTATTCATAACTTGTATAAACGATGCAGGATTATGACTACTAAGCTCTACTTTAATAATCCAGATGAATCTTCCTAATTATTGTGATCAACAAAAAGGATTTAATCTCTACTTGAGAGAGCCAGTTAATTAATCACACAAATACAACAAATGTGCATTGACAAACTGAACATAAACTTGTTATGCCAATTTAAACAACCAGAAAGAATCAAATTGGAGACAACTTCAGCAATACTTTTCAATAAACTCAATAGACAATTGATACCCAAAATAACCTGCCACATCAGCTGATTCCCATTGAATTCACCATTTTAAAACATGCACATAGTCTCCAGAATGAGAACTTTATTCTATTGTGCCCATTCCTAATCTACTGTATCTATCTATCCTAAAATCTGATCCCTTTTTTACATTTACAAAATGCCTATTTATACACAAGCATTTGAAGAAAATGTCAAATTGAAATCACATGTCGGCCCAGCACAAAATTTGAGCTCCAATCGAGCTGGCAAGCAATGACCATAAAACTGGTACATGTCGGCCTCAGTGCTTGAAAATTCTATTATCCATCAATCGGCGAGACATATCGTACTGTCATGCCGAAGGCAATTCATTTGTTACCCGCCCAGGCCCTTACTTGCCGTCACCGTGACATCTCCGTTCGGGGAGACACAATGTAGAGCACCCTTTGTTATACTGAAAATCCACACGAAACAAGTCAGTTGTTGTGACATTAACCCTTTCTCGCCGACAAGCCTATCTGTCCCAATGTATGTCATTGTAGCTTCCATCCGTCGGGGAGACCTCACATAGGCTACACAATGTTTCACCAAAGGCTCCTCCCATTTCTTTCATGTCGACGTGACATTATGTATCTCCCATCGAAGGAAAATTAAAAAGAGATCCCTAGTAACCCGTTGGCGAGACAAACCCACTTCGCTATGACTTTCTGCCGCCAACCTCAACTTGCACCGAAGATTTCCAAAAATGCACCTATTTGGTGAGACAACCAAACTTTGGTAAGACACCAACCCGACACACATGACTCTCGCCGATGAATCCTTCCATATGCAAGTCGGGGAGACACATCAAGCTCTCCATGATGGTCCACCAAAGACTTAACTCATGTCGATATAAATCCTCCCACTGCCGATTGATGAGACAAGAGTGAACTCATGCCGAAAGAAATCCATTCATTAAACAGAGTCGGCAAGACCGACCCTTTCGTTATGACTATACCCCGATAAGTTTATCTCTCACCGAAAGTCATTTGGAAGAAAGCTTTTGCTTCATCGGTGAGACAAATGAAACTCGCCAAGACCTCTCGTCGAAGATCTTAACATGTACAAGTTGGGGAGACACACTAAATTCAGTGAGATACTACCCCGATAGCCACAACAAATGCCGATAGATGACACCATTGTCGCCAAAACAATAGAAACGTCTTGCCGATAGGCAACAGACGTTTGCTAGCAGAAAAAATAGATCAGGAAGACCCCCATGTTGTCACGCCGATGACCTGCAACAGACATATGTTAGTAAAAAAGCAATTTGGGTCTAGGAGACAGTCATGAACCTACGCCGATATGGACCATAATATGAAAAATGCGCAACTTGATGGATTCAAATGAGGCAATATGGAAAAATATGAGTGGAATATGCATATATTAGGACCAAATATGGAAGTTTATGAGTAAAAGCAGCATGTGAAAACATTAGATTTTTACAGTTCCAACAAGGTGATAAAAGAGAATTTGTGAGTCTGGAAAATTATGATGGTGGTGTTGTAAGATTTGGTGATAACAATGGTGGTATAATCCATGGAAGAGGATGTATTTCTTTTTATTGTAAGCATAATACTGATGATGTTCTTTATGTGGAAGGTTTAAAGCATAATATTTTAAGTGTCAGATAGATGGTTGATAAGGGATACAATCTTCAATTCAAGTATGGAAAGTGTAGAATATTTGAAAGTTTTAGAAATGTGATTGCTTCAGGTACAAAAACAAAAGGTAACATTTTTCACCTGAATGCTGCTATTAAAAGTTGTTTGATTGCTCAAGTTGATGAAAGTTGGTTGTGGCATAGGAGAATGTGTCATGTAAACTTTGACAATATTATCAAGATAAGTTCTATTTAGGCAGTGAGAGATCTTCCTATGTTGGTAAAACCCTCTAATGCCATATGCAAGGAATGTCAATTAGGAAAGCAAACTAGAATTTCATTTCAGAGAAAACAACATTGTTGAAATGAATTGTTGGAGCTTGTGCATATTGACTTGTGTGGTCCTGCAAGAATCAGAAGTTTGCAAGGTTACAAGTATTTCATGTTGCTTATTGATGATTATTCTAGGATGATGTGGGTCACTTTCTTAAGGGAGAAATTTGAAGCTCTAGAGAAGCTCAATATTTTCAAGGCTATGGTTGAGATAGAGGTGATAATTCACTTCTGGTAAGTTTAACTCTTTCTGTGAAGTGCATGGGATAAAGAGACAATCATCTACACTGCAGACCCCTGAACAAATTGAAGTTGTAGAAAGGAAGAACAAGACAGTTCAAGATGCTGCTAGAACTATGATGTTGGAAGGAAACATTCCTCATATCTATTGGAGAGAAGTTGTGAGTACTATTGTTTATATCCTCAACTAGGTACAAATAAAAGGTGATACTGATAAGACCTCTTTTGAGTTATGGTTTGGTCATAAGCCTACTATTAGATATTTCAAAATCTCTTGGAGAAAATGTTATATTAGAAGAGATGAAGATATATGAAAGCTTGATGCTAGGAATGATGAATGAATCTTTCTTGGTTATTCTACTAAGAGAAAGGCCTACTGGTGCTACAACAAGAGATTGAAGAAAATGGTTGAAAGTGTAAATATTAAGGTTGATGAAGACATTGCTAGACCATCCATAACCTGTGGATATGATTCTGCTGATCAGAATGACAGTTCAAACAAAGGTTAGACTTTAAATCAAGTTCAGATCATTTCGGTGAATCAAGAAGATCAAGAGGAAGGAGAAAATAGTGAAAGTACAGAATAGAGATCACAAGAGCCTGAAGTTCAAGAACAACCTAAGACTCCAAGGTGTGTGAGATTAAATCATTCAAAAAATCAGACTATAGGTGATAAGAACAAAGGTGTCCAAACTAGGAGAAGAATTACAGAAGAATATTGTTTGATATCAAAGATTGAGCCAAGTAATGTAAATGAAGCATGCAAAGATGAACATTGGATTGAAGAAATGAAAGAAGAACTATAGAAAATTGAGAAGAATAATACATAGATTCTTGTTCCTAGACCTAAGGACAAAAATATAATTGGACCTGAATGGGTCTTTAGAAAGAAACTGAATGAGCAAGGTGAAGTTATTAGAAACAAAGAAAGACTAGTATGTAAAGGATATTCTTAGATGGAAGGAATTTAATTTGAAGAGAATTTTTCCCCTGTTGCTAGAATTGAAGCTGTGAGACTGTTTCTTGCTTATGCCACTTACAAAAACTACAAGATTTATCATATAGATGTCAAGTCAGCTTTTCTAAATGGAAAATTAAAAGAAGAGGTGTATGTTGAGCAACCTGATGGTTTTTAGTTTACTAATCATGGAGATATGGTGTGTCAATTGAAGAAAGCATTGTATGGACTCAAGAAAGCCCCTAGAGCTTGGTATGCTAGATTGGACAAGTATTTCTTGAAGCTTGGATTTAACAAAGGTACTACTGATAGTAGTTTGTATTTCAAGATTGATGATGATAAAGGTTTGATTGTGGAAGTCTTTGTTGATGATATCATTTTTGGAGGAGATGATGGTTTGTGCATGAAGTTACTGATGAGATGCAGTATGAGTTTGAGATGTCAATGATTGGAGAGATGAAATTCCTTTTGGGATTGCAAACTACTTAGTTAGATATAGGGATATTTATATCTCAATCCAAGTATGTGAAATAATTGCTAAAGAAATTTGGTATGGAAGATCCAAATCCAGTTGGTACACCCATGGTGACCAGATGTAAGTTGACAATAGATGATGATTCTTCAAAGGAAAATTTGACTAGATACATATCAATGACTGGTGGATTACTTTATTTAACTCAAACTCAACTTGATATCATGAATACTATATGTATTGATGCAAGATTTCAAGCCGATCCTAAGGAATCTCATGTGACTGCTATAAAAATAATTTTCAGATATTTGAAGGGAATAGTTGATTTTGGCATGTGGTATCCTAAAGATGATGATCTTACTTTGAGTGCCTTTACTAATGCTGATTGGGTAGGAGATGTGAATGATAGGAAAATTACTAGTGGTGGCACATTTTTCTTGGGAAAGAAGTTGATTTCATGGTTAAGTAAAAATAAAAATGTCATTCCTTTGTCTACTCCAAAGGCATAATACATTGTTGCTGCTAAAAATTGTACTCAAGAATTGTGGATGAAGGAGATGTTGAAAGATATCAGAGTAATGTATGATGAGCCTATTATTATATTCTATGAAATTCAAGTGAAATTAAAATTTCTAAGAATCCGGTGCTGCATTCAAAGACCAACCATATATCTATCAAGTTTCACTTTTTGAGAGAGAAGGTGAGTGAAAAGGAAGTCAAATTAGAGTATGTTCCTACTAAGGAATAAATTGCAAACATCTTTACTAGGTCATTGCCTAAGGATGCCTTTGAGTATCTTAGAGGGAAATTAGGGGTGACTACCCCTCCTAATCACAACTAAGATGCATTGTCTTGCATCAGTCCGTGTAGTTCATAGTCATATCTTGATTCAGATTGATGCTGTGGTGGCTGCTACTTGGGGGGAGTAGTCAGATGATTCAAATATGTGGTTAAGAGCTTGTGTGTATCTTTTCGACTGATGTCAAAGGGGGAGAAGAGAAATGTGAAAAAATTTGAATTATCTAAGGAGAAAAGAGTCAAAACCTAAGGGGGAGTAAGTGCTGAAGTTAGTTGTGTTTATGGTATTTTTCACATCATGTGTTTCCATCAATGCCAAAGGGGGATATTGTTGGATGTTGTGGTTGTGTTTCTAATATTTGGATGTCATTGATGACAACACTATTAGCATTAATGTATTTAAGATTGTATATGTCGAGGATATTGAGAAAATTGTAATAAAATAAGTTACAGGTTGTCTGTGAAGAAGTGAAGATCAGTATGATGGAAAGTTCAGTATGTTAATGATGAGAAGTTATGGAGCAAAGGGTTTTTTTTCAAGTATAGCTAGTTTATCCACTGAATGTTTTAGAGGTGTGCATGAATATTTGAGCAAGTTATGAGTTTCTATGTTCTGACAATTATTATGTTACTGAAGCTAGTATTCTTGGAAGAAGATAATGTGATTCTGGTAATCTGAGTTGTTGTGTATGCTCTTGTGGTGTTTGTAGATGTTTCTTGATCATGCTCTATTTGTGTTGCACATTTTCATTGATCATTCTGCTCGTGGTCGATGACTTTCTCTTGCATGTTCATATTTTTCATGTTCATGGCTGATAGGGTGATTGTAGCATGTTGTGGATCTTTGAGGAAAAATATTTGAAGGTGTTTTGTGTTTGAGGACATTTTTTTGGGTCTCCACTATGTTGTGGCTGACCTTGGTAGATTCACATTAATAATCTTTATTGTTTTGGTCCGATATTTTGTATTCATCTTATTATTTTGTTGAAGCCGAATTGTAACGATGTAATTCCTTGTTGCGGATATATAAGCCATTGTTTCTTCATTTTAATTAGAGAGTGTGCGAGTGATCAAGTGTATATGTGTGAATAATGTTCTAAATCTTTTGAAGGCAGAGCTGAGTGTGAAGAATAATGAAGAAGAGAGAAGAAGAGTGAATAAGTGTTCATGTGCTTAATCGAAACTATAATCAGGCATTAGCAGATGCTACTTTCTTAGTTCAAGATCGTCAAAATGGATTTAATCTATATATTAATCTAAGATAGTGAGTCTTCCTTTGGGCAGTAATCCTTTTATAATTGAGAAGTGAGCTCTAGGCAGTGTGCTTGAATGCATGTGCATTCCCCATTAATTCTTCTTATACTTTTAATAGGTCATAAACTTGTGGATTAACCTCCACCATGGTTTTTTCCCCTAATAGGGTTTACATGCAAAAATATTGGTGTTATGTGTGTTTCTGATGTGTTGTTGATTTATGCTTTCATGGTTATTAATCAGATCTAAGAATAGGAGTTAATAAAGTTAATAAGTTTGAAATTCTATAAAAACTGATTCACCCCCCCTCTTAGTTGTATACATTTATGTTGCCAACATAACTCCTGTCAAACAACCTATTGCTAAAAGGTATTTATCTTTCAATGGTGTTTGTTATTCCTATAAGAAATTTGGTCATAACACAAAGGAATGCAAAAGTAAAATGAATGATTCATTATCATTCTCTAGAAAATGTCTTAAGTGCAAGAAGATTGGTTATAAAGCTAGTCTATGTGAAGATAAGTTAAATAAAAGAAAAAATTGAAAGAAGAATGCTATTTGCTATAAGTGCAGCAATCCAAAACATCCTAGTAATAACTAGAGAAGAAGAATAAATAATTATCCGGTGAAGAAGAATGATCAAATCATTGATCTAGAAGAAGCAAGAAAATAAATTAAAAGGATTTGGAGAAAGGAAGGAGAATTCAAGAAAAATGAATTAGAATCATTTGTCTTATCTTTGTCATCCTTCGATGTAGATACTCCTGTCAATTTTTAAGTAAAGTAGTGGCCAAGGGGAAGTAATTATCATAAAATATAATAAACACCCTCATTGATACTTGTGTCACATCATGTCAAGAGTATATTTAATGTGGTAATGAAATTAAGGAATTTTCTCAATCGCATCTATGAATGATGAAGTTTTTAGAATTTGAAAGAATGGAGGCATACACAATTTTTGAGGTAATCTACTTGAAAGTTGAAGCATTTATTCCAAAATCATTCAGAATGAAAGGAACAAATTCAGATAATTCAAAAGGCTTATGTATTTTTGGAGAAGAATGCAAAGGAAGCTTAGAGAGAAATTCAAAGTTTTAGGGTTTGAAGTGAGCTCCAGAAGTAGAATATCTATACATTTCTTGTTGGCATTTATAGAGGTAATCCTATCTACAAAATCTTTCATTTTTATTGCTATGGATAATTCAAAGGTTGTGAATAGTGCGGATAGAGTGCATTTTTTTATTATAAGACAAAATAAATGTCGTCAGTTCACTTGAGCATGATATGGGAGAGTGAATTGGAAGATAACCATGATGCCTATAGAGTGTTAGTTGAGAAAAAGTTAGATTTTTGGAGGAAATTCCCCTTGTTTTAATTTGAGAAGTATATTTGAATAGTGTTGAGCAGAATTCATGATGAATCCTTGTGGATTGATGAGGTACATTTGATTACTAGAGAAGCTATTAGAGATGTAACTAGTTTGTATTCTTCTGAACTAGTTCCCAAATGGAAGGCTATGGATGAACAAGAGATAATTGAGGTTATCGATGTAAATCTTAAAGTGAAAGAGATTGATTTCAGATCTATTATGGATCCGGTAATAAGGTATGCTGCTATGGTCATTAGTCACAAAGTTTGTATTCCTATCAATGACCTTACAGTTTCTACTGCTGCTTTATATACTACTATTGATATGGTTAATAGAGTTATGGATTATGACTTGTGTGAATTACTTCATATACATCTTTTGAATAATTTAGAGAAAATCAAGAAGAGAAAGATGAATATATTTTGGTATGGCGATTTGGCTATCTATTTACTCATTTACTTTTTGAGAGAATTACAAGTAATAAGAAGGATAGAATGGTCAAATACAGAGCGTATTGGCCATCAAATCAAGAACTTCATGATAAATCTTGGTATCTTGGATGCACAAGAGACTAACCTTGCTGAATTATTTGGAACATTCTAGATGAGGATGAGTAGAAGGTTTAGGATTACAATAAGTGTTGTTGAAAGGTACTCCAGAAGCATCAATTTTCTTGTGTCTACAAATTTCTGTCATATGGAAGTAGTTGAATCAAGGTTGATATGGATATTTGAGTTAGATTATGAAGTGTCAGAGGCTGAAGGCTATAATTATGCTAAAATTCTTTTGGAAAGCCCTAAGAATCTCAGTGTAGAAGGTACCTTTGATAGCTTAACCGAAACATGAAAGAAAAGGAAAAGTGTTGTTAAGAAAGAAGTTGTAGAAGGAAGTGGGTTTGGGAGAGCTCAAAATGAGCATGAAATAATAAACATTCAAAGAGATTTGGAAGAATTGCAGAAGGTTATTCTTAGTGCTAATTTTGATTCATCTATTTCTGTTGTGGAGAATCTTTGTGGCATGATTGATTCTTTGAAGATCTACATCTCTGAACTTGAAGTACATGCTGGAATTAGGTCTGATTAAGGAAATTTGGAAGATATCAAAGAAAAATATACAAATACAAATAGCCGAGTGATGAAGGAATTGGAGATGTAGAAGTTTGTGAAGAAGAGGCACATGATTTGCTTTCTTCTCGCCTAGATTGGTTTGGCAATAAAATGAACATAAGAGATGAGATAAGGATGAGTGAATATTGGATGAGCACTCAGGAAGATACATATAGGTTAGCAAAAGATAGAGATAATTAGAGGTGGTCCTACATTGTGCATCTTCAAGAAAAGTTATTTTCTCTATAGGATCAAAGGAAAGATGTTATCAAGAAGTTTGTGGCACTCAGAGACATTATTAAACTCAAAAACACTTCTATTTCTAGCGCTCTTTGGATGTATTGGTGAATTATCAGAGATCAATCTTAGTCCCAATACTTTAACAGATGGTGTAGAATCCTTAACTAATCTTGAGCTATTACACAAGACTCTTATAAGTGAAAAGGGTTCATGGGAAGAAGGAAAATCATCATGGAAGGTCATCCTAGAGAGTCTTAGAGGTTCTTCTTCAGGTTAATTCAATTTTGTGTTCATATCTTTTTGGTTATATTTTGATGCATACATACATATATACCAAACCCCATCCTTTGTCATTGATGTCATAGGGGGAGAGATATAAAGTTGGAGAGATAGAGGTTAATAGAGATTTTTTTTTTATGAAGAACAATTTTGATAGGGGGAGTATTTAGAATATTCAGTTGTAGTGTATTGGAATTTGTTTTGTCACGCATGTTGCCATCAATGCCAAATGGGGAGATTGTTGGGATTATAGAGCCTTGCAACATAAGCATGATGTATGGATGGTTTGTGTTGGTTGTTCTTATGTTGTCATTGATGTAAACATGTTGATAACTATATGCAAAGTCTACTTGGTTTATCGGAAATTGTTCTCTGCCAGTAATACTCTTTTGTGATGGATCAGTGTGTTGGTATTTGAGTCTATAATTCATTGAAAGTTCTAATATGACTCTAATCTCTTAACCATGTTATAATGACACATTCCTATAGCTATATCCTATATCTTGAGATGTTTTGGTTGTGAGAAGAAATTTATCTCTAACAGAGTTCAACTCAGTATTCTACTATTGTTCCTTGCTTGGTACACTGTGTGGGAGACTCCACATTTTCTTAAGGTGAACATTCTTATGCTATGGTTTTGTTGGTAGTATGATGGGAAAATAATGTGTTCTTAGATCTAGAAGATGTTTTCTTTGAGGTTTATTTGTTGGTTTGGAGAATTGTGTTCTAGTCTTGGCCGACAACATATGTAATACATTATGGAGACTAGTTATGTTTTATGGATGATAACCGACTTGGTATAATACACTACATGGATAAAATGTTTAAATTATATATGGTGCCAATAAATAAAGTTTTGATTATTTTGTTTTCATCTAATTAGGCTGACATAATTGATGAATAAGATATACTTGTATATATATAAGATGTTTTGAAGAGAATAAAAGGTGTGTGTGTGGAGTATGAGTGAAAGGGTATGTAGAAGTAGAGGTGAAAAAAGGATTAAGGGGTATGTGAAGATCTAAGCGTAAATGCTTTACCAATTGTGGATTAGTTGAGAGAATGTTGTGTGAGGCAATAATTCATATTCTTAGCTTCATTGGAACTGAAACCTATAGATTGAAGGTGTATTCTATCAGTTCAATCATTTTGCAGTGAGCCACTATCTTTGTATCTTAGCAGTTAGCCATATTTTGCACTTAGGCAGTGAGACCTTTTAAGGACAATGAGTCCTAGAAATGAGCCCTATACTATTTTGTACCCAAATATAATATATTGTGAGTTAACCCTCACCATGGTTTTTTCCTTTTTCGGGTTTCCATGTAAAAGTCTCGGTGTTCATGTGTATGGTTGCATTGATTTATTTTTATTTTCCTTCTTGCCGATTCACTCTGAATTATGATTATAATTAGATAGAGTTTATTGTGGTTTAATGGAATATTGGTTCACCCCCCTCTTAGTATTCCAGATGTTCAACAAGGAATATATGTATACAATGTCCCTTTATTTATTTAGACTTTAATATACATGTTAGATGTTGCCGATGTGATTTTTAGTGCAATTCTCTATCTAATATCATCATAGTTATAATTGTCTAGGAAATGATCTTTACATTGACTTAAAGAATGAATAATAAATGCGATTGTATCTGATTGTTTAAAGATTGTCTTCTGAGTATTTGCAAGCCCACTAGGGAGGAAGGGCCTGAGAAAGGTGGTTCCTAAAAACCCCACTCAAGTCCGCCCCTGAAACCCAAGGCAAGGATGGGCCATGGAGGGGTGGTAGAACTAGACAACTTATAAGCTCCATTGGCTTCACCCAATAGGTTAAGTGTCTTCCAAGGCTTTGAAATGGGTAGAGAAATTGGGCACAAGTGTATCCACTAAGCATGCCACTCTGAGGGTGGAATTATCATGGTTTATACATTCCTGTCGGGTGATCCCACACTACTAGTTTACAATTTTTGGGCAAATTGGACACCGAACTAATTTTTTTTAACTAAATCTTCACTTTCGGGCTCCTATAGCAACTAAAATGTGAGGAATTTGAAGATGATGAAAACTAGTGATTTGTGATGTTTTGTGTATAGATTCTAAATATATTTTTTTCATTTTTTTTGGAATCAGATTGCACTTATTTTTCCATGTCCTTCAAAAACTAGTTTTTTTTTAAAAAACAACATTTTAAAGGAGTGATGCTCATCGTATACAACATAACTTTAATGAAGGATAAAATTATAATTTTTAGAATTAGATTTCTAACTAAAATATCTAACATGTTCATTTGGTTTTAAAGTGTTTTATTAATTTTTTTTCCTTAATCAAGTTTCAAAGTCGAACCAATTACAATTTAGACATAGGCGGATCGTATACAACATAACTTTTTCTGTATGTATCGAAATTCAATTTATTTATTTTTAATGGATCAAGGGCATCAATACCCAACCTAGACATATTTTTTAAAATTTTATTTTGATAATATGTTATTTTTCCACATGTGCAGAACAAAGAACTTGATTTTCGATGAAAAACCTATGTTTAATAAAAATAAAAAAACACATACATAATAAAACCAAAACATATTAAAATTATATTCGTTGGATAGATCGTTTAGAGGACTACCATATTCCAGTTGGGTCTATGAAGTCTCCTCCATTTTCATCCTTAACCTAAGCTTCGAAGGGAAAAAATCTGAAGTTTTTTTGTGTTGGAGGGTGGGAAGGTGGGAAAAGGGGGGTTCGAGTGAACCTAAGAGGTTCGAGCGAACCCCCTTCCCACAATGGGAATTATGGGTTCCCACATGAAAAGGGGTTTGGACGAACCTTGGTTTGAGTGAACCTCTTTGGGGTTCATTCAAACCTAGAGTTCACTCGAACCCCCCAAAATATTTTTTTGAGTGGGGGCATTTTTTGGAAGTTTTCCTTCCTCACTCGAATTGCAAACCACTTTTGTGGTTTCACCCTACCACTTGAGGCCAAGGGTTGGGTTGTCTTGATTAGACACTTGTTCTCTTGGGATTAGATGTATAGATTCTCTTAGATCTACCCATGCCACTCCTCCTATGTCTTCATTATCGCTTTTGTGATTATGTTTATATTTTGGATATCTAGATATTAATGCTAAAAAGCATATGAATATGTGGATTTTTTTTTAATATGGCGAATTCATATTTCAATCCAAGATTACTTCATTAAAGAAAATATTCCTTTGAAAAGAAGAAACCCTAAACCTAATCAACAAGTGAATTCTAGGGAAAATTCAGGGAAGGGACATTACAAGGGAAGATTTATCCAAGATGATTATGTGATGTGACATTGGTGAGTTTTCCCCATGTGGATTAAGTGATGTGATAGTGGCGAGTTTTTCCAGTGATGATTTTATGATATGCAATTGGTGTTTGAGCCTAATGAGGACTTGGATTTGACCTTACTTGTATTTCATCCATTTTATGATATTGGATGAGTTGTTTATATGATGTGCATGTTGAGCGAATAATTAATGTATGAAATGTGTGTAAGTCTTCTCCCAATGTGTTTGGTGTGAGTGTGTGCTTGCTACCCATATGACTATCTCCTATCAGGGTGGGTGTAGATCTTTTGATTCCATGAGTTTGGGTGGTGTTGAAATGACCATTTTGGACTAGAGATTGAAGGATCAATATTTATTATTATACCATGTTCTACTTGAAGTTTTAATTTATGCAATTAGTTACTTTCATTTAAATGCAATTATACATGTATGGGACATTTGAGTCCTATTTAATATAATTTTAATAATATAATGTTTTGGGCCTCTCTTTGAGATGGATTGTAATCCATGGATAACTGATAGTGTATTTAGTCTTAATTATATTACTTGGTGTTGGAATCGAGCATGATTGTATTATGGATGCTTCACTTATGCAATGTAATGGTAAACTAAACATAGGAATATTTCATTTGGGGTTAAAATAAATCTAGGAATATTTCCTTTGGATTTAAATGAATGTAAGTGTCTTGGAGTAGTATTAGATGGTGTTGTGGACCTGCCATGTAGTCATCCTACTCCTAAGAGATTGTTCTTGAAGTGTGGTGTTGTTTAGGGCACTCTTGTAGCCTCTTGTTAGGCCTTGTAAAAACCCAAATATGTTGTATCTTTTAATCTTGGTGTTTTATTGCTTAGGGAAAGAGTTAAGGGTATCAAGGAGGTGTTAATACTCCTCCCTAGCTTCTCCTTTTATTATTGGTTTTGTCCAATGATCAAGTAAATCAAACTCTTTGTTTTACTGTAAGTCATGTTTTGTCAATTTTGAGTTTATATGGTGTTGTAGACACTCTTACATGGTATCTTAGTTATCAAGGGGTCTTGGAGGTTATTTCATAGTCCAGGAAAGCTCACTGGCTAGGACACTAGCTCCCTTGTAAGGAAACCATTGCAAGAAAAGTGTGCCAAGAACACAATCAACCAAAATGAACTCAGATGCTATAACTGAATATAGGTTCCATTGTAGGACACATGTGTTGGGCACTAGTATCCCATTTGGGCATTAGTTTCCCAAGATGTGTTGTTTTCTATCATTTTCATTAGTAGCAAGTACCTCAAGGACTCATGGGGAAATTTTAAGAATGGAAGTTGTTCTCCTCATTCAGTAGCTCCCTTTCATTCTTGTTCTCTTCACTCCAAGGGATGTTGAGTATGTACCTATTTTATTTCATTAAGAATTTATGGAATCTCTTTCCTTGGGAAGCATGTTGTTTCTTGGAAGTGACCCATCATCATTCCAATTAGTGGAGAGTTTGTGCCTCCTAGTTAGGAAACCTTCTTTGAAGTTTGGCCTTGGTGTTAGAGTTGGTAAGTGTGTCTAGATGTGGATTGGAGATTGATTATTCCCTCATTCTATCCTAGTATACTATTCAGAGAGAATATGATCATGGTATACTATTCAGAGAGAATATGATCATGGGTTTGTAACTGGTCATCATGTAGGTGTCATCCTCTCTCTCATAGGTTTATTGTGGTGGATTTATTCCATAAGTGATAGTATTATGATATTTCCAATTTGATTATACAATGGTGATGTTATCTTGTTGTAGTTGTCATTATGTTATGTTTCATATGACACTTGAGAGAACATTATTATGCAAGTGCATCTTGTTATTGTATTAATGACATTATTGTCACTATTTAAAAAAAAATATGCCTTTTCATTAGGTTTTGTCATGCATGTGTTGGCTTGGGGAATTACACTTCCATTCTCTACTCAATAATGTTCCTATCACTAATTATTCCAACGTGGAAAAATATATTTTTTAGAATAATCATAAATTAGCTAATAATTAAATAATATTTTATGAATTATTAAGCTAATTCCACTTCATGTACTTAAGCTAAACTTAGGAGTGTGTTTTCTCTTACTAGAGTGATCTATTATTATATCATTTTGTCTCATCATATAGCATGATGATACTTGTCATGATCTAATCCCTTTATCATTTTGGGTTTGATATTATAATAACTCTCCTTCATTGTCACTCTAAGCAACTTGTAATAAGGGAAAATATACTAGAAATAGACAAAATAATAAATAGCAACAACCACGAATTTCTTAGATTATACTAAAGATCCCAAATCAATAATGAAGTGCATATTCTATAAAGGAATTCAATAAATCATAAGAGAGTATCATATAGCATAAATCATATGCTATAAAGGAATTCAATAATATCATGTAAATCCCATGCTTCCTTGACTCATCTTCATTATTCTTCTCAACTTTGCTTTAGATTGCTTCAATTTCCCTCATATCATGAGTATGCAATATTCGCTTGTATGTATTTTGATTGCAAAACTTCGAAGATTGCGGTTACCAAAAATAGGATTGAAAAGCTTCTTTTATAGAAGTCTCATATAATTGAATGGTTTAAATCGCATGTGAGGACCTGATCGGGTGATCCCACAAAGCTGGTTTACAATTTCTGAGAGATTCTGATTTTTCCTAAAATCACATATTTTTAGAAAATATAATGATTTAAGCCTTAAAAAGTTCCATTTTAAGGATTTCAATTGAAGAGAGTTTGATCAAACCACCTTAGATCAAACCCCCTTGGATAGAATCCTACTAGTTTTAAACCATACCTACAACAAAGTCTCCTTTACACCTATAAAAATGCTGATAAAAAATCACTTTTGATTTACCTTTTGGGAGATCAAATGAATTCACTTAAAATTTATTTCAAATGATCATGGTAGTTCTCAGAACAAGCTATCCAACAAATATAATTTTAATATGTTTTTAGTTTTATTAAACATAGGTTTTTCACCGAAAATCAAGCTCTCTATTCTACACATGTGGAAAAATAGCAGATTATCAAAATAAAATTTTAAAAAATATTTTTAGGTTGAGTATTGATGTCCTTGATCCATTAAAAAAATAAATTTTGAATTTTGATACATACAAAAAAAGTTATGTTGTATACAGTCCACCTATGTTTCAATTTTAATTGGTTTGTCTTCGAAACTCGATTAAGGAAAAAATATTTAATAAAACACTATCAAACCAAATGAAAGTGATATATATCATAGTTAAAAATTTAAATTAGAAAAAAATAGAATTTTATCCTTCAGACAAAAATAGTTATGCTCTATACGGTGAGTGTCACTCCTTAAAAATGTTGTTTTTTAAAAAGAGCTAGTTTTCGAAGGAGATGGAGAAAGAAGTGCAATCTAATTCCAAATTTTTTGAAAAAAATATATTTAGGATCTATATAAAAAATTTCACAAATAACTAGTTTTCATCATCTTCAAATTCTTCATGGTTTAGCTGCTATAGGAGCCCAAAAGTGAATATTTAGTTTTAAAAAAATCAGTTTAGTGTCCAGTTTGCCAAAAAATTGTAAACCAGTATTGTGGGATCACCCGATCACATTCTTTGATTGAATAGTTAAGTGATTTAATCTATTTGTTTCAAGAGGTGTAACTGAGAGAGTCTGTGAGTCACGAAGAGGTGACATATCCAATTCAATGAGTGAATTGAAAGAGAGTGTTAGTCATAAATCGGTGACAAATCAATTTGATGAGTGATTTGAGAGAGAGAATTATGCATGTGATATTTACTTGAAGATTTAGGATGCATGTGCTTAAATAAAAGAATTAATTATTAAATCAATTCCTTTCTTTAGTGGATTAAGTGTGTGCACGTAATTAAATAGTTGAGTGAACTATTTGATTTATGAAAGCACACTTTAGATGAGAAGATAGAATTATTTAATTGAAAGTGGGAGAATATGAATTAAATTTGAATGACTTAATTAAATTTTTTTATGAAACTTATTTAATTAATAAGACAAATAGATTAGAATAAAATGAACTAATTAAATAAATTTAAGAAACTTATTTAATTAAATATGAGAGAAGCGATTAGAATTAAATGAATTAATTAAATAAATCTAGATAAATTATTTAATTAAATATGAGTGAGATTTAGAAAATTTATTTAATTAAATATGAGAGAGATTAGAATTAATTAGCTACTTAATTAAGATAAATTAATGTAATTTACTTAATTAATCAATTTTAGAAGAATAATGAAACAAATTAATTAAACGGTAAAGACTATCTAATTAATTAGAGGCATTTGAATATTAAGTTATAATTAAATGAATAAGATCATTTAATCATCTTGTAGATGTCTTGAATAAATGATGAAAAATGTAGTTGCAAGTCTAAGCCATTCTTTCGTGTCTACAATTTTCCCCTCTTTGACATAATGTCATTTCAATGTTTGTGTCAAAGAATTTTGAATAACATGCCCCAATCGTGCCTTGGTATGAAATAGGTATAGGTATGCCCCCTTGGCAAAATTGATGAATTTTTGAAAAATTCAGAAAAAATTGGAAATTGTCTTGATTAGGTAATTAGATAGCTAGAAGTTCGATGGTGGTGAAAGAAATCAGTTTCGAAAAGTTTTAAGACATGAAATAGTCATTGGAAATTTCAAAATAGTACGTCCAATACATTAGGGTGCCAAGAAAACCCTAAAAAATTTCCTAGGTATAAATAGAAATTTGGTGGAAGTGAATTCATTTTGCACCCTTGGGGATAGAAAACTTGAGATTTGCTCTAGAGCTCATTGTGAAAATGTCTCTCATTCCCTACATTGAGCATTGTGGATATCGGATCTGAACCTTCCAACGGCTAGCCGACACATAAGAGTTGGTGTTTACTCCAAGTCCATCTTTTGAAATTTTGATTTTTACGCATTTCTATACAATTTTTTTTAATTTTTCAGATGCTTTGCTTTGTGTGCACCTTAAATTCATTTGTATAATATGCATGTGTCTACAATACGACACATTTGCAAAAACACATGAGGGCTTGTTTTTCATTTTTCGTCAATCAACACATATGTAGATTAGTGAACCACATTTTATTTCTTAAGTTGTATATGATAGATAGAATGACACATTTTCTATTTTGGTTTGCATTTGTATTTTATGTGATTCATATGTATTTATAAGTCACATCTACTAGATTTTATGACACATGTGTTCTGTGTGATGCATTTGATAAATGGAATGATGCATTTGCATTATACACCACATTTATAAAATAAAACAATGCATCTGGCTGTTAAACTTTTTGGGCTTGTGAACTATAAAATTTTCTTCATTTTTTGAATGATGCACACTTATTGGCCTTATGTTTCTGACACAAGATATTGTGTTGTGTATTTGTAGTTTATTTTGGATCCTATATACATGCGAGAGTATAGACTAGATACCTACAGATTATGAGATCAGTTGAGTAGGGTAGAGTAGCAGTTGGTATGGTGTTTTGGTCTTCATCATGTTACAACTATGCCCAACATTAAGGAAATCGAAGGATGCTTACTACACTTGCTGAGTGGTGGCACTTAGAGACTTCGTGTTTCCATTTTCCCATAGGAGAGGTGACAATTACATTAGAGGATGTGTACAAGATACTTAGATTGTCGATCAATGGAGAGAGGGTGTGTTATGATACATAGAGGGGTTATAGTGAGATTACCTGATTTTATGTGTATGATGAAATCAAACAGCTAGATATCAAGCACTATGTGATCAGATGGGATGTGCTTGTAGATAGATATGAGAGGATTGAATATTTTTTGTGTACTCTTATTACTAGGATTGTTCTGGTAGACCACTGAGGGCATGGGTTCCTTGTGGGTTGGGGTGAGATGTTGGTTGGGATATTGAATAGGTAGGTTGTATATGCATGGGGCCCCAATCTTTTGGTGATGTTGTATTTCCATATATATGAAATATCTTATAGGGAGGCATAGTCTATGAGATATGGGACCACTTTATTAGTGATCTTGGCATGGGAGCACATCATTGTTTTATGTCCATTAGTCATCCACCAGCTAGATGACTGATCACCATATGTGTTTAGATATGTTGTGACCATTACGCAGTCCCATGTTAGTGATACTAGATACTGGAGGCATACTATTGACACACTTTTTTAGTTTATTTGGAGACCCTACATGGATTGTGCTTAGTGGAGGGATGAGGATTGACACTTTCCCTTCTGTCAATAGACATGATATTTGATTGGGAGGACTATTGCCAATGTAAATATTATTGAGAGACCTAATTGATAGAGTGCTTCGATAGTTTGGGGAGGTTCAAGATATGCCACAAGGTCAAGCTGATTTTGCCCACTCTTGAAGGGAGGTTCCTCTATGGGGTCCCATGGTTCCTATAGTGACAATAGAGGCAGATACAGATGCACTATAGAGACAATATAGTGGTGATGGAGAGGTGGAGCTACAGATGCTGGGATGACAACAAAATATGATGCCTAGTGGGTACAACATAGGCTTGTGCCATATATAGATCTCGACCAACCAACACCTGTAGAGCGATGAGGTACCATCCCATGAGGTCGGTGTGGTGGAAGAGGTGGTGGTCAAGGTGGTTGAGGTGGAGGAGATGATGGGAGAGGAGGAGGAGGAGGGGGGATGGGTGGTCGACAAGGTCAATCAGGTGGTAGAGGTTGGGCTAAGGCACTATCATCCATCTGTGAGGTCAAGGAGAAGGTTGTTGGCAAGGAGTTGGTCAGGGAGGAGGCCATCGGTGAAGAGGCCATCAGTGTAGAGGAGGCCATTAGTGGGATGGAGGAGGCCATTGGTGGGATGAAGGAGGTCATTGGTAGAGATGAGGAGTTTGTGGGGGATGCCCTAGAGTTATTACAGGCCGGATATGAGGATGTAGAGGACTATCTCAAGGAGGATATGGAAGATGAGGAGAGAGCTCCAAGATTTGATTATGGAGGGGTGGAATGGAGATGAGGAGGAGAAAATAATGTAGAAGGAGGGTCTTGTAGATTAGTAGGTGGCCAATTTGAGGGATAGAGTAGTGTCTCTCGAGGAGAAAATGAGGGTTGTGATAGCAAAGAGAGATGAGATGAGGCTAGAGAGGGACAACACTTATCAGGGGAGGGATCAGGCGATGGCCTAGAGACAGGAGACCGAGCAGAAATTCACAGGGTTCACCACTCTTTGCAATGGACCGATTGTAGATATGGCTTAGGAGTTAGTGAGAGCTAGGGAGTGGGAGCAGTATTACAAATATTTGTATGAGTATGAGGTATCTCTTGAGAGACAAGCTCCTAGTACCTCTCAAGCACTTAGTAGTAGATCACGCAGTTGGCAGTCCCACAACAAATCACATAGTAGTGGTGGTGTTGTAGGTCCTCGGATGTCAGGACCTTATGATAGACCCCCATTTGCGCAACATTTATCAGGCACCCCGCATCAGTTACCCTCACATTCTCCTCATCAGAGTAGTGGTAGTGCAGCCTAGGGACATGTTATTATATATTGTAGACACTATATATGATTATAGAGCTTGTGAGCTCCATTTTTTTTTTTTTTTTGATATACCTCTTGGATATTGTACTATGACAAATTTTAAGATACATAAGCGATACATTTTTGGTGGCGATTATATGATGTCTTTATTTATGTGGTGCACTGATGATTCCTTTATAATTCATGCTCATGTGATGATGATGTATGCTTTTAATTATGATTGATGTACTTGATGTATGGTGTAATGGATGCATGTGAGTTATGATATATAGTCATTGTATGCCTTGTGTTATATATCATGTGATGATAATTTTTTGATGTTTTTATTTCCTTATGCAAAATGTATGTAAGATGTATGCTACTCTAATGTTGTAATGAGTGCAAGTCATTCTTTGTGTCATAGTACAACATGTGGATGAGATAGAAGAAGAATTATAGTTTGAAGATGATTTATGTTAGCGTGAAAGAAAGATATTCATCACTTTGTTGTCATTATACTTGTAGACATGGAAAATATACAATTCGATCTTACACACTGGATCCTAATTTACTAACACCATTTCATCCTAAATCATCTCCTTTGCTAGTAATTTAATCGAATAATCTATATTTGATTAAATTCATCACTCTTCATCTCTTAATTAAATAAATCAACTTTATCTAATTAAGTCATCATCTCCTGTTAATTAAATAAATCAATTTTATTTAATTATTTTTGTAATCCCCTTTTTAATTAAATAAATCATTTTATTTCATTAATCCCTAAAGTCATCTCATTTAAATTAAATAAATCTTTATTTGGTTTAAATCCAACATCATCCATCTTTAATTAAATAAATCAAATATTTATTTAATTAAGTCTTTAATCATTTTCCTCTCATTTTGATTTAAATAAATCCTAAAATCTAAGTCAAAATGGTCAAATCATCTAATCTCTCATTAAATTGATCAAATCTTGATTAATTTAATCTCAATCACTAAAATACTTTAGAGAATGCAACTTGCACAATAAATCAATTACTTTGATTTATTAAATTTCCTATTTTCTCTCAACATGGAATAAAGGAGGAATATTCCTTCAAATTTGAATTCAAAATCCAAGTGGATGGGTACTTCCAACAAGGTATTCACTCCTCTTACATGTCCTTGTGCATTGAGCCAAGCGACATTAACTCCATTTCTTTCTCCCTCCAACATGTCACATTCAAATTTCAAATTTGAATCTCATGGCATTTATCATGCACATTGACCAAAATGTGCACAACCTTCCTCCATTCACATCTTGACAAGTGGCACTTGGCCATTGGATGTTTAATGATCCCACATTGCTCAATTCTACTCTCTTCCATTTTGGAAATCTATAAATGAGAGACTCTTCCTCTCATTCAATCATCCACAATTTGAGTAAACTTATTATACTCAATTTCATCTCCAAGTATAGCCATCTTTATCTATTTTTATCAAGTTCTTAGCTAGGTTATGTAGGAATTCAACCATCAAGTGGATCAATCATCATCAAGCTTACAAAGGATTTGGGAAAGGGCTAATTTAGAAATATCAATTGGCACCAACTCCCCCATGGGATCAAGAGTTTGCATTTGCTTAATTTAGGATTTCATCTATATTTCATGTTTGTTCTTTTTTTTTCTATTTTGAGTATTTGTGAATGGATTTCATGGGGAATCCATCTTTTATCTTGCATATGAACCTAACTATGTGTTTGTTTTTTGTGTTTATGCAGGTATAATATTGGGGTTCACAATACTAAGCATTTTCATTTGAGTCATCATTGTGTAGTTTATTGCAATAGACAAGAAACACCATGATATGAGATAGGCCAATGGTGTGCAATGCCATACTTTTGCTAAAAACAAATAGTCATAAAGAAGGATTGTCATGAATCATACTGAGAAACCCAATTGTTCCTAGTCTTTTTGTCGAGACAAACCACAAGTAGCAAACCAAAGAAAATGTGTCATGAAACTTCTTTTCTCCTTTAAATCCTATTTCCAAGTTATCCTTGAGCTAGCTAGTAACATGATAATTTCACAAAGATAAGATATGTGCATGTAACATTCTTTCTCCTCTAAATCCATCATAGGACCTCGTTGAGGTGACTAGTAACATAACATATCAAAAATCAAGATATGGCCAAGTAACATTGTTGCTTCTCTAAATCCTATGATAGGACATCATTGAGATAGCTAGTCACATGGTCATATAAAAAAATATAAGACAATCAATCAAAAAGAAAATATGCCCCTATAACATTGTCGCTTCCCTAAATCCATGATAGGACATCGTTGAGATAGCTAGTCACATGGTCATATCAAATCATTGAAAAATAAATGAAAATTCTTGTCAAGACATGTGTGTCAGATTTGTGTTTAGTTGACTGGTCATTCTTTAGGAAGGACACATCTTAAAGAAAAGTGAAATGTCAAACTGGATTATTTCCAAGGTATTCAGGAAGGACACATAATAAATAGATGACACAATAGTGTCTAACATCAAGGACACATCTTGAAAAGACTCTTTAGTAATTGATTTGATGTTGATTCAGGAAACACTTATCCTAAATAAATTTTTTGACATAAAAGAGTTTGACGTCAAGAAGGACACATCTTGAGGACCCTTAAATGATTGATTTGATTGATTTCATGTTGATTTAGGAATTTCATCTCCTGATTAAATTGTTTGACATAAAAGAGTTTGATGTCAAGGAAACATATTGAAGACCCTTAAATGATTAAGTTGATAGATTTGATGTTGGACTGATTTTTGACTGGTTGGATTGTGCACCGCTTGTGACCTTGTGTGTCAAGATGTTACCAAATGTTTTTGTGTTTTCCAAGATTTTGGCCAAGAACCTAATTGAAGGACCTATCCTAGGGGCCTCAAGGGTTGTTAATCCTTACTTATGTTGTACACATAGAGACCACATAGTTCAACAAAAATTTGACCAACAAGACTGACTAAAAAAGAATTGTTTTATTTGAAGATATCTGATGTGTGTGATAGTGAATGTGATGAACCCTAAAGTACTGACCTAGTGCGGCCTCAAGGGCTCATCAATTGATGGAATTTCCTATGTTGTACATGTAGATACCTCATAGTTCCACATGACCATTGACTTTATTTTTTGGAAAAAGAACTGAGTCATGATTTTATTCTGACAAACCTATAAAGACTGACCTAATGCCTTAGGTGCAGATTGACAAATGGCCTTTCCTATGTCCATCCATAGAGGCAACATAGTTTGAAATTGAAAAACACTAACATGACATATGCTGACTTTGTTTTTGTAGTTTTCTAATTATTTAGATGTTTTTGGGATTTTTGACATTTTTTGATATTTTTTGTGTTTTTTGACACATTTTCTAAATGCTTTTATATTTTCCAAGTGTGTTAGGTCCTTAAGATCTAGAGGTTTTATTCCACAAAGAATGGGTTTTAGGAATTTTCCCCTATTCAGGTATTGTGCACAATGTGTTGCGAGTGTAAACTGATCTCAAGCCATAAGTCTAACAAGTATGCTTATTATGGGTGTTGTGGAATGAAGGAGGGACAAGCATATTAACATAGGTGAAGGTGAAAAGACCATGTGAAGTGATAATATATGATAGAGAAAAAAGTGTCTACACATCGCGCCTATTTTCTAGGTTTTCACCATGGTACTTATCCAAAGCACCATTGAAATGGTTTTCAATATTGGATGAACTATTTCTATTTACTATTTTTTTATTTTTTTTCATTTTTTTTCAATTTTTTTTGTATTTTTTGATTTTGACTAAGCTCTCTAAAGATATGTGTAGAACTTGTGTAGGTGCAAGTTGTTTATAGGCTCAGATAATGGTTCTCCATCTAGAATAGACAATTGATATGCACCAAAATCGAAGGAAGTTGTAATGACATAAGGGCCTAGCCAGTTAGGCTCAAACTTGCCAGGTTTATTTTGTTCTGCCTAGGTCTTAGGATTTTGCATTAGTACTAGGTCACCAATGTCAAAATGTCTAATCAGGAACCTCTTGTTGTAACTTTTGTAAAGTCAGTTATGATATTCTTGTAAGTGGGTTATTGCTTTCTTTCTTCGCTCATCCAGTAATTCTAGCTCATGCAGCCTAGATACTCTATACTCTTCATCGTCGATTAATCCTTTCATGGACACTTAGAGAGAGGGAAATTCAACCTCAATGGGGAGAATAGCCTCTGAACCAAATACTAAGGAAAGTGGGGTGGTACCAATAGGAGTATGAATGCTAGTTCAATATACCCATAAGGTAGGGTTGAGTTGGATGTGCCAATCATGACCAACGTCATTGACAATTTTTTTAAAGAATTTTAATGATGGTTTTATTGGATGCCTCGACTTGACCGTTGCCTTGTGGGTAGTAGGGAGTGGAAAAAAGGTGTTGGATGTGTAATTTTTGGCATAGTTCATGGATGTATTGGGTTTTGAAGGGACAACCATTGTCTGTGGTTATAGACTTTGGGAGACCATAATGGTAAATGATATATTTAAGAATAAACTTTGTGATTTGGTTGCTGGTAAGGTAGGTAAGGGGGATGGTCTCTACCCATTTGGTAAAGTATTCAATGGTTGTTATAATGAATTTATGGCCATTTGAGGAAGTGGGGTGATTTTTTCCCATGAGGTTGAGTCCCCACTAAGAAAAGGGCCAAGGCAAAGTGATGGGCCTTAGTTCCTATGTTGGAGCATGAATAAGATCACCATGAACTTGACATTGTCTACATCTTTTGAAAAATAAATATGCCTCTTGTTCCATAGTCATCCAATAGTATCCCATCCACATAATCATTTTAGCTAAGGTAGGAGCACTGAAGTGGGCACCACAAATTCCTTCATGCACTTCGTGTAAAGTTGTTTGTACTTCTGTATTATCAGGACATCATAGTAGGGAATTGTCAAAGGATCATCGGTATAAGGTATCCCCAATAATGGCATAGCGAGAGTATTTTCAGATAAAGTTCTTACATTGGTTATTGGATAAGTTCTCAGGTAAAATCTAGGAATGGAGGTAATTGTAAGTTTCTAGGTACCAAGGTGACTCAGGACCAACAAGTTCACAAACCATTTCAGATTATGTGATGTCGAAAGTGGAGACCAATTATTTTGATATGTTGTTAGGTATGTCCAAGAGTGATCTAATGGTTGCCATGGAATTTGCTGCTTTGTTTTGTATGTGGGGTATCTGGAAAAAGGTGATGTTGACAAAGTAAAGCTTAAAATTGTTGACCATTTTCTTATAGGGAGCCAATTTCTCATCCTTTGTATCATAGTAATCATTGACCTAATTGATGACTAACTGTGAATCTCTAAAGACCTATATACTTTTTATCTTCCACTTGACCGCCATACATAATCCTGTTAATAGGGCCTCATATTCTGCAATATTTGTTTGTACAAGGGAATGTTATTTTGAATGATTTCGGTATCGTGTTACCTTGTGGGGTGAAAAACAATACCCCAACACCTGACCCACGATTGGAATAGGAGCCATCAAAGTACATCTTCCATACATTACTTGTCTCAACAATGAATAATGTCTCATCTAGAAAATCAGCTATGAGAGGATGTTCTGCTTGTGTCGGTGCATTTTCTAGTTGATCTGCTATTACCTATCCTTTTATTTCCTTGTTCTCTACATACTAGATTTCATATTCACTAAGGACCATGACCCATTTTTCTAACCACCCTATTAACACTACTTTACTGAGAAGATACTTGAGTGGATCAATTTTTTCTACCAGATTTGTTTGATGGTTCAACATGTAATGCCTTAATTTTTGTGTTGCAAAAAACACTACCAAGTAGGCTCATTCGATAGGAGTGTAGTTGAGTTCATACCGTACCAAGTTCATGCTAATATAGTAGATTGCTCTTTCCTTTTCATCATGGTCATTTTGAGAAAGTAGTGCCCCTAGTGCTATTGTGGTTGTAGATACATATTATATGAGGGGCTTCCCATCTATTGGTGGTATCAACATGGGTGGTGTTAAGAGGTGCTCTTTATCTATTGAAAAGCTTCTAGGAATTTTTTGGTTCATATGAAAGGGATCCCTTTACATAATAGGTTCTGAAACTAATGACATTTATCAGTGAGATGAGCAATGAATCTCCTAATAGATTCTAGTCTTCCCTATAATATCCTTAATTGACTAATGTTCTCTTGCGAAGGAATGCCAATGATACAGACAACCACCCTAACTTATTTTAAGATCACAATCCTCTCGACAATATCACACAACGACAGCATCCAATCGAATGATTATTCAGAAACTCGGCAGTTTGATGATGTCAAAGGGGGAGAGAGTCATGAGAAGAAGAATCAATGAAGGAGGAGAGAGCAATGTGAAGAGTAAGTGCTGAAGTTAGTTGCGTTGATGGTATTTTTCACATCATGTGTTGCCATCAATGCCAAAGGGGGAGATTGTTGGATGTTGTGATTGTTTTACTAATATGTGGTAGTCATTGATGTCAACACTATTAGAATTAATGTCTTTACGACTGTATATGTCAAGGATATTGAGAAAATTATAATAAAATAAGTTGCAGGTTGTCTGTGAAGCAATGAAGATTAGTAATGATGGAAATTTCAGTATGCTGATGGTGAGAAGTTTTAGATTAAGGGGTTTTTTTTCATGTCTGTCCATTTTATCCACCGAATGTTTCAGAGGTGCACATAAATATTTGAGCAAGTTATGATTTTCTATGTTCTGACAGTTATTTTGTTACTGTAACTTGTGTTCCTGGAAGAAGATAATGTGATTCTAGTAATCTGAGTTGTTGTGTATGCTCATTTGGTGTTTGTGGATGTTTCTAGATTGTGCTCTATCTATGTTGCATGTCTGCATTGATCATTGTGCTCACGGTCGATGATTTCCTCTTGCATGTTCATGTTTTTCATGTTCATGGACAACAGGGTGATTGAAACGTGTTGTGGATCTTTGAGGAAAAATATTTGAAGGTGTTTTGTGTTCGAGAAAATTGTTTTCGATCTCTACTATGTTGTGGCTGACCTTGGTAGATTCACATTAATAATCTCTATTGTTTTGGGCTGATAGTTTGCATTCACTCTATTATTTTGTTCAAGCCAACATGAAGCGATGCAATTACTTGTTGCAGATATATATGAGCAATTTTTTATTTCATTCGAGGTATGCATGATGTGAAGTGTGTGAATAAAGACCAGATCATTCGAAGGTAGAGCAGAGTGTGAAGACGAGTGAAGAAAAGTGAAGAAGTGTTCATGTACTTAACCAAAACTGTAATCAGGCATTAGCAGATCCTACTTTCTTAGTTCAAAATATTCAAATGGATTTAATTTGAATGTTTTTGTAAGACAGTGAGTCTTCCCTTGTATCTGAGTAGTGAGATTTAGGTAGTGTGCCTAAATGCATGTGCATTCCCATTTATTCTTCTTATACTTTTAATAGAGTATAAACTTGTGGATTAACCTCCATCATGGTTTTTCCCCTAACAGGGTTTCCACACAAAATCCTTGGTGTTATGTGTGTTTCTGAGGTTTTGTTGATTTATGCTTTCATGGTTATTAATCAGATCTAAGAATAAGGGTTAACAAAGTTAATAAGTTTGAAATTTTGTGACAACTGATTCACCCCCCTCTCAGTTGTTTTCACTTGTGTTGCCAACAATATCATCAACATAATCCTCCATTAAGGTATGCATTAGGTCATGAAATATTGTAGTCATTTCCTTCTAGTGTGTAGCTCCTACAAAGGAATGACATTGCAGCAATAGGTACCCTAGGGACAAGTAAAAGCTATTTTACCTTGGTCATCTGGAGCAATATGTATCTCATTATAACCAGAGAATCCATCTATAAGGGATAGCATCTCATACCCTATTGTAACATTCAAAATCATGTCTATGGTAGGAAGAGGAATGTCTTCCTTAGGGCATGCCTTATTTAAATATCTGAAGCCAGTACATATGCAGATTTTCCCATTTGGTTTTGTGACAGGTACAAGATTGGAGATCCAATCTGCATAATCAATAGTCCTGATGAAGCCAACATCCAAGAGTTTCTTTAGTTCTATCTTGACCAACAGGGTGATTTGTGGGTGTATTTTCAAATTTTTTTCTTTACCAATTTTGCATTTGGATGCAATGGCAAGTGATGTAAGACTAGCTCATGATCTAACCCTGACATGTCAACATATGACCAAGAAAAATTAACTCTAAGCTATGTGAAGAATGCTTGGAAGTTGTGTTTTTCTTCTTCAGTCAAGGAAGCTTCTAATTTGACTATCTTAAGATCTTCAAGTATTCCAATGTTGACCTCTTGTGTATCTTCAATTAGCATCGGTGATCACTCTTGTGTGATAGGGAGAAAGTTCAACCCTCCATCCTTAGGAACCTTAGAGGGGTTTTCACCTTCTGATATTTCCTTTGTTTTTACGTTTTCATGATCAGAGAGCACCTTACAGTTCTCACCTAGAGACTTGTCATTTTTGTCTTTATTTATATTTTTGCGTCTAGAGGGTGATGTAGTATCCCTGAAGTATGCTACCACATCAAGTTCTATAGTGAAGCCATATTTATGGTCTCCTTGTGGAATTCCTTCTCTTATTCCCATGAACTCAACAAGACCTTCACCATTCTCAAAGGTATCCAAAACAATAGGACCTTTTTGGTCCCAGTCAACCAATTGTGGGTAAACTAGGGAAATGCCATTATCAATGTTTTTAAATTATGGGGAAGTAGTTGATAAGGTAAGGATTGAGGTATGGTCTCAAATGTTAAGGTTCATATAGTTGGCTACCCTAGGGCTAGGTGTGTCTAGATCAGGGAAAATGCTATCGAGTTCGTAAGTGCTAGAGGCATAGGATTCACATTCCCAGTTGATACAATCATTTTCAATATAAAAGTCATTGTCAGAATCCTTCAATGTCTCAATACATTCAGAAGCACGTACTTCCTTATTTGAAGGAAATTTGGCTTTAATGGCTTCCACCCTAACCCAAGATTCTTCCCCCATTTTGTAGGTATGTAGGGTTCTCTTCTTCTAGTTTTGTTTAAGCCTAACCCACTAGTACCATTGTAACCTTTTTCTTACATTATTGAAAACCCTTTACCATAGTGTTGTACTTGCAATGGTGTCACTTTGTCTTTATAGATCCAATCAGAGACATCTTCAATATCTTCATTTTCAAGGTCTCCCCATTTTATGAAAGTATTTTTAGGATGTACAAGAATTAGGACCTTAGGTTCGATGCTATAACATGGTTTTCCATATGTCTTCGGTGATTTTGGCATTGTGGTAATGAAAAAGGTTGTGTTCATGTTGTATTCTCTGTATCTTGTGCTTTGGATCTAGATCTCAGGGTCTATGGATTTAGTAGTGGAGGTAGAGGATGTAGAGGCCGATGACTGAGTGGCCTTATATATCCTTTGGAGTGTGGAGGGGTCAATTTATTTGGCTGAGTTTGACGTCGAGGCTTCATCGTTAAGTGGCAACTGACATTAAGAGACTTCTCATAGGTTAGTGCAATACTCAAAGGGATTAAGATCACCTTGGATTGTAATCTCAATGTTGTTGTAGGGAAACTTTAGGCATTAATGATACGTGGAGGGAACAACCTTCATGGAATGAATCCATGGTCGATCGAGGAGAAGATTATAGGGGATTTCCAGATCCAATACTTGGAAAGTTGTTTCTAGCATTACTGGTCCCACTTGGAGTGGAAGCATTATTGTACCTATAGAAAATTGTTCATCATTATCATAACCTTTTATGATTATGCTCTTTGTCTTGTCCACACATGCTTCTGAGAAACCCAATGCCTTAATCAATTTTGGGGAAAAAACATTCAATCCTGCTCTGTTGTCTATCAAAAACTATTTGATAATATTTCGATGGATGAAGGCTTCAATATGTAGTGAGTCATTATGGTTCATGTTTTGGGTTGAATAGTCTTTGTTAGAGAAGGTAACATGATGAGAGCTTGCTAGGAATCCAACCATAGCTTGAAATTGGTTGATGTCGAGGTTATTTGGGACAATAGTTTCTCTTAGCATCCTATCTAGGATAGCCCTATGCTCAAGTGATGTGCGTAACAGATCTAGTACGGATATCTATGTTGAGGTTTTTCCTAGCTGATCTAGCAAGTTGAAATGGCCTTTAGCTTGGGACTGTCGAGAAGACAAAGGGTCGGGTATGGTTATTTTAGTTCTATGAGTGTTTACAACACACTCTGGGGTCTTCTTGATGATAATGGTGTTGATATGTTCATCTGCATCTCAAAGATGGAGGATTTTGGAGTATTTATAGCTCATAGTTGCATAATTGGTTGTGTTATTAGTACCCGAATCAGAGGCTTTCCCTAAACAATGGTCTTGAAGAGGATTCTTGTAGATCATGTGATCTTTATTGGAAGTGTGTTTTTGTTGTCCCTCTATTTTGATTACCTTTTCTTTGATAAGGTCTTGAATGATATTTTTCATTTGTCTACAAGCGGATGTTTATGTCCCTTACCTTGGTGGTATTCACAAAAAGTGTTATCATCCCACTGTGATGGTTTAAATTCAAAGACATAATTGATAGGTTCTCATAATTGTAGGACACTTGATTGAACACATTTCTTCAGTATGGACTCAATGGGTTCTCCAAGGGGAGTTTATTTGCTTCTAGTGAACTCCCTAGGTGGTCTCTCTTGTCCTAGTCCCTAATTCTTTCACATAGCATTGTTCGTTGGTGTAGGGGTTTGTGGTGTGGTGGTTGGTGTTCTAGGTCCTCTTAGAGTAACAAGAGGACCAATTTTGTTTACTACTTTGGTATCCACAACCTCGTCATTTGTGACATTTTTGTTTCAAGACCAGTACTTTTTTTTTTCATTGAACATGTTTTGATTGTTTGTACTCTTAGAGGATTTAAGGGCACCCTTGGTGACAAGTGATTTATCAATCATTGTTCCTTTTTCAACTAAGTGTGCAAAGTGAGCACAACAATGAACTTGCAAGGGATCCTTTAAAGGGTATAAGGTTTTCAAAAAACATGTCCACCTTTTGTTTCTCAGAGATCTCTATTTGACAATAGCTCGCCAAGTTTCACCATCTTTGGAAGTATTTGATAAAGGACTCTCTGTATTCTTGTTTCGAGGTACATAAAGTGGCTAATGTGATATCATTTTCAATGTTAAAGGTGTAGTTGTCCACAAATTTATTGTCTATCTCAGACCATGTGTGTATGGCTCTAGGTAATCATGAAAACCACTCAAGTGTAGGACCTGCAAGAGTTATTGGAATAACCTCATGAAGTATGTATGCTCTGATGCAATGCCAACACAAGCCATGCTGAATACTCATACTGTTCTATTGGATTGCATGTCCCTCTATACTTTGAAAATTTTGGGATAGTAAAATTTTGGGGAAAAGGCGGCCTGTAGAAAGTCCTATCAAAGGGATATAGATGCAAGTGTTGCATGTTGCAAGATTTCTTGTTTGTTATTTGCATATTATCCATTGGTTTATGTAAGGCAAGCATTTGCGTAGTTAAGGCATCCACCTATGGGTTTGAAGCATCACTTGTGTTGTTGGGTACCCCATGTTGTGTAGATACTTAATAGGTGTATTGAGGCATCCATTGTTGAACTTGAGGTATATGTGTATATATAAGGGGTTCATGTTGGGTTTCCTTTGTGTGTTTTGACCTTTCGGTTGTGCATGGGTACCTTGTTGCGATGTGTTTGGAATAAAGGTACTTGATTGAAATCCTTCTTGTGTGGTGTTCACCTAAGGTGACGTATGTGTAACCTGTTGTCCTTGTGTAGCACTATTTTAGGGAATATTGTGACTATATGTGGTACCCTGGACAATAACCTTAGGTGTGGGTCCTAAACCTGAAAATATTGTTCTCTTGCATCCATAAGGATTGATTGGAAAGGTATTCATTGTATTTGTTGAGGTCCCAAATGGATTAGTTCTAGTTTGTTGGGCTATTGACTGTGTTACAGGGACTATTTTTTGTTGTGTCATAGCCCGTGTCATAGACTGTGGAACAAATGAGGGTATTGAGGTAGTGTGACTTGTTGAAGCACTTTGTGTAGCTCCACTTGAAGGTATATTGAGGTTTACTTGAGGTGTAATATTATGTGGTGTAGTTCCTTGGTTCTGGTTTGAGACATTTCTAGGTGAAGGCACCACTTGTAGTGTGTTTATGTCAAATCCAGGTGGTAATTTAACCCCCATGCACTAGGAGTTTGGCTAAGAATTTCTCAGGGTCAAGCATGATGAGTTCATCAAAAAATTCAACCCCGTAGGATCCTGGGCTACTGCCTCAAGTTCCTCAACATAGATATGAACTTGGGTGTCTCTTTGGAGGACATTATCCAATGGGTTACCATATTGGTTAGATTTTAGAGGTTTTTGTGATGTTGACCCAATGTTTGTGGTATTGGTATTGGCTTGAGTAGATGTAGTATCGAGGTTCAATTCACTAGTGGGATTGTAAAGGTCGTCATGTTGTCTTAGATGATCCATTTCTAATTGTCTCTTTTGTGATATGGTTTGGACCATAAGATAAGAATTGCTCAAAAGAGAATGACGTCTAAGATGAAAATATCTAGGATATGAAAGTTAATCTATGTTTTTTATTTTTTTTGGAAAAAATTATGACATGCAATAACTAAGGTATAATACAAACTATATTTCAACAACTAAGGCATGAAATCTCTAATCGACCAAGTTTGATTCAAAGTTTCAACTAGGATTTCCAATGATGTTTTAGGATCAATACCAGAAAGGCTAAGTGATAGGTTGACTGGGTGAAGTTCAAACTAGATTGGTTAGTTTGAGAAATTCCACTAAGAGGACAAAGGACAAATTGTAAAAATATATGTTAAGGGAAATCGCATTTGAATCAATGTTTTCAATCAAGGTAAGATAGTATATCTACCATAAGGTCTACGATGTATTATGGACTAGGATTTTCCCTAAGTATGCTAAGGATGATCTAAGTAACACAATGATGACACTATCTAGGAAAACTAAGGATGAACCTAAATATGAGCAAGACACAGGTCTAGATTAGGTTTACAACAAAGAGCAAGTTAGATAATGAAATCCTGCATAAGTATTATGAGTTTTATGTTGGTTGTTTGTAAAAAAAATTGTGACATGCAGATGCGTCGTTCTTGACTGCAAATGTGGTGCATAAGATCAGATGCATCACAAAAGGTCTCAGATGCAGTTTACAATTTTACATGCATTTCTGGAGTTCATAGATGTAGTTTAAAAATTTAAATGCATTGAAAGTTTAAGCAATTGTGACTCAAAATATTAGATGCGTTGCAATTTTAAACAGTTGCGACTCAGAATCTTAGATGTAGTTTTCTGTGTGATAGATGCATTGAATAGTGACCTAGTCCTAGGTTTTGACAAATTTTTGACTTGTTTAGACTTGAATTTTTGGATATTTTCATTTGATAAGATCTAACTTAACACACACATAATACACACCAAGTAGAGTGTTTAAAATAAATAAACAGATAATTACAATCCAAAGGTTGGCAATGACAATATCCATTGGATTCCCACTTGGATTTCTCTAGTTGCACTTATTCTTAGCAGATGACTTAGAATCTTTGTTACACTAGCTCCTCCTTACAATGCACCCACTTCTCCAAGTCAACCAAACTTTGAGTTCTCATGAATCTCCCATGACAAACCCTTCATCTCTACTAAGAACCACAAGTGTGTGGGATGGCTTCAGAGGTCTGACCTCCTGTGCCAACAAATAGAAGGCTTTTGGAAAATATACACAAATTTTTCTTAATCAATGCACCCATTCAGATAGCCACATGAGAAGCAATATTTTCTCCCATATGGATATTTATTTCTTATCCATAGGAGTGCTTGCAATGATGAGATTTCCTTAACATTCAAATTTATATATCAGTTAGGAGTAGCTTGTCTTTAGCTCATTACTAGTTTGAGTCGTTCCCTTGGGGTGAGTACTTTTTACCACCAAGGTAGGCCCTCTAATAGGTGAACATAAAATTTGATGGGTCTGGCATTCTGATCACCAAGGTTTCCCAAATTGAGAGCATATGAGCCTACCAACCTTCGCAAGCACATAAGACAATGATAAATCCACCCTAATTAAATAAAAACTAAGTGAAGACTCAAAACATGAATTAATTGACCATATAATTAATAAAAGGAGATCCTATATGAAGACTCAAAAACATGAAAGAAATGATAAAATGGAGTTTAAAAATTATTTCTTTGACAATCATCTTGCAAAACCACACATTAGAAGTTTGTTTGTTTGTCTTCTATCAAACGTCCTGCAAAACCACAAATCATGAGTTTATATGTTTGTCTTCTAATCAATCATCCTACAAAAACTAAGTTAACTCCCCTTGATCACACGCTACAAACTCTGAATTAGTCATAAAAAAACTTAATCATAAAAATCAAAACTCAAAATTTTGGAAATCAAAAAATTAATTTTTACCAATCAAATTCATCATAGTTTTACCAGTCAAATGCATTGCAAGAAGCCACATATGCATCATGAAAATTCAAATGCACCGTTTCCCTCTTTAGATGCATTTCCTTATTTCAAATGTATCGTTTCGTGCATTAGATGCATCGTTTCGTGCATCAGATGTGTCATTCTGTACTTGTACCTATAAAAATCAAATTTTATATGAATTTTCTCGAAGCTTGTTGCTTCACGTCAGGTTCACCAAATGTAATAAGGGAAAATAAACTGGAAATAAATAGCATAAAAAATAGCAACAACCATAAATTTCCTAGATTATGCTAAAGATCCCAAATCAATAATGAAGTGCATATGTTATAAAGGAATTCAATAAATCATAAATTGTATTGCTTAACTCATCTTCATTATTCTTCTCAACTTTTCTTTAAATCACTTCAATTGCCCTTAGATCGTGAGTATGCAATATTTTCTTGTATGTATTTTGACAACAAAAATTTGAAGATTGTGGTTATTGAAATAAGGATTGAAAAACTTCTTTTATAGAAGTCTCATAGATTCAATGATTGAGATTGATTTGCGTTTGAATGGTTTAGATCACGTGTGATGACCTGATCACATGCTTTGATTGAATAGTTAAGTGATTTGATCGATTCATTTCAAGAGCTGTAACTAAGAGAGTTTGTGAGTCACTAGGAGGTTACAGATCCAATTCAGTGAGTGAATTGAAAGAGAGTGTTAGTCAGAAAGCAGTGACAAATCAATTCAATGAGTTAACTAAGAGAGAGAATTATGCATGAGATATTTACTTGAAGATGTAGGATACATGTTCTTAAATAAAATAATTAATTATTAAATTAATTCCTTTCTTTAGTGGAGAAAGTGTGTGCACGTAATTAAATAGTTGAGTGAACTATTTGATTTATGAAAGCGCGCTTTAGACAAGAAGATAGAATTATTTAATTAAACAAATAATGATTTATCTAATTAAAATTGAGAGAATATGAATTAAATTTGAATGAATTAATTAAACAAATTTATGAAACTTATTTAATTAATAAGAGGAATTTATTAGAATAAAATGACTTAATTAAATAAATTTAAGAAACTTATTTAATTAAATATGAGAGGGGGGATTAGAATTAAATGACTTAATTATATAAATTTAGAAAACTTATTTAATTAAATATGACAGAGATTAGAATTAAATTACTTAATTAAATAAATTTAGAAAAATTATTTAATTAAATATTAGAGAAATTAGAATTAATTAGTGACTTAATTAATCAATTTTAGAAGAATAATGAAATGAATTAATTAAATGGTCAAGACTATTTAATTATTTAGAGGAATTTGAATATTGAGTTATAATTAATCGAATAAGATCATTTAATCATCTTGCATATCTCATGAATAAATGATGAAAAATGTAGTTGCAGGACTAAGCCATTTTTTTTCGTGTCTATGCAACCTTTTCATTTTGTAAGTTTTAGTTGAGGAATAGCAAATATTTGTTTCCAACTCTCATGCATGGAAGGTATTCTCATTTGTTGTTTGTTCCTGCATCTTGTGTTTTTCATAGATATAACATGGTATCGTAGTGTGGATTCATCGAGCCCCTTCTCCATTTTTGGTTTTTTTCTCAGCTAGGGTTATAGAAGTAAATTTGGGATCTTTATCTTTTTTGGAGATTTTTGGAGTTGGGAAATTTTTTAGTGCATTTTGGGGCAAAAGGGACCTCACCATTGCCACTCAAGAGGCCGAAAAGATGAAAATTGATATAAAATTTTCCCAATTTTGGTCTTAGGAGTCTAGGAGGTAATTTTTTTTTCCATAGGGCCTATATGGGCCCTATATGACCTATGTACAAAAATTTTCAGAAAAAGAGAAAGTGCTTGTAGCACTACATATAGTGTTGAGCCCTATATATAATGTTGCTAAGGCTAGCCATTAAAGTTTCCCGATAGTGATTGGATAATCAACAACCTTTCTTGACACCTTTTTTTAATTTTTTTGTGTCTATTTCAAGTACACTAGTTGACGTTAGCACCATTTACCGACAATAAATCTTTATGAATATTCTGACATTTTTTCTTTTCTACCAGGGTCATCCCACAACGTTGTGTCCCATTTTTTGGCCAAGTTGAACATTAATATAATTTTTTTTTCACAAAATCACTCTATGAAACCGATAGCAACTAAACCATTAATAATTTGGAGATGATATGAACTAGTGACTTGTGAGGATTTGTGAGTAGATTCTAAATATATTAAAAAAAAAGAAATAAATTGTGATTTTTGTTACATAACTTTTTATAGTAAACAATATTTTTTTAAAGTGACATTTATGTCATCACGCATAACCTTTTTAATTGAAAGGATCAAATTATAATTTTTAAAATATAGATTTTTAATATCAATATCTAGTGCATGGATATTTTTTCATAATTTTTTATTGCATAGCTTTTTTTTAATTAGTTTTTGAATTCAAAGTAATTATAATCAAAACATAGGTGTATGCCATCATGCATAAATTGTTTTATATATATATATATATGAAACAAGAACATCAATACCTAGTGCAGATATAATTTTTAGAAAAAAAATTCTATATTTTTCTATTTTTTCATGTGTGAAACAAAGATCTTGATGTTTAGTGAAAAAACAACATTCACAAGAAATAAAATATATAAATTTAAAATAAATAATATTTAAAATTATACTTTTTAGAAAGCTTATAATAAGATCCACATGTTTATAAAACATAATTTCTAAATAAATTTATTTAAACCCTCAAAAGGTAAATAAAAAGTGTTTTTTTGCCAGCATTTTGATAGGTGTGAAGGTGACTCCATTGTGGGTATGTTTTAAGACTAGAGGGATTCTATCCAAGGAGGTTTTATCTAAGGGAGTCTTATCCATCCCTCTTCAAATAAAACTATTTAGATGGAATACCTCAAGGATTAAATCATTAGTTTTTCTAAAAATATGTGATTTCAAGAAAAAATTAGGATGTCCCAAGTTTGGGACCCATTAATTTGGGACTACCCAATAAATAGTATTTTTTTGATGAGTTTTCTAAGGGCCAATTTTTTTCCACCACAAGAGAATATTCTCTATAATATTATATTGATGCCAATAGTACAGACTATTGGCAAGGCCCTCCCAAGCCCTCTTTGTACCCTAAAAGAACATTTTTTTCTTTTAGCCATAACTTGGGAATATGGTATCAAAATTGGGAAAACAAGAAATCATCGAAAATTTGATTTTGTCTAATTTCTAGTGGTGTGGGCTTTATCACCATTTTTTTCTAGTAAATTTTATTTCCTATCAAAGTTAGATGTGTTGTTTTCACTCCTGATCTCACAAGTTCTGATTGATTTCTTTGTTTTTTGTGATTCCAACAATATTGTGTTGACCAACAGATTGGGAACCTTGAGATAATATAGATTTTTTTTCTAGAGAAGGTGCCTCTATCCCAATAGCTTTGGATAATTGCCCCCTTTAGGAAATTGATTATCCTTTGAATTGAAAGGTATAACCCCCTTGTATGATATTCAATGAATTTAACTAAAACTAAATAAACACATTGTATGCTTTTAACCCGAAAGCAAGAAAGGAAGAACCTGATATAGGAAAGATTTCCAATATCAGATGCAAAGGAAAGATAATATAAAAGTTGGGACAAAGACTAGTTCACATAAGATGGAATGATAATGAAGTATAATCCCAATATTACCCGAAAAGTGAAATCTATTACAAAGATAAATGCATATACTCACACATAGGAATAAGCATAAACATAAAGATATACTTGAACACACAGATTTAAGAATACCAAATTATCCCTATAAACTAGATGTGCATAGACAACTAGCGATTTCAATTCATAGTAAAGAAAAATTATATTCAAAGCATATAATATTAGGTCTTTGAAAATGATGTCTAGAGAGTATCTATTCAAATATATATATATATATATATATATATATATATATATATATATAAGAGGATGAGTAACCACTTCATTTTATTGCCCATAAGTAATTAAAACTATAGTCCTTTCAAGAAATAAGAGAGAAACTAAAAAGTTAAGATGGTGGCACTTCAATTCTAGTTTCCATAGATGTAGTGACTCTTCTTCATAGGGCTTGGAAAGCCTTTGCGATAGGTAGCAGCTCCTTATGTTGGGGAATAGCTATGTTCCCCATTTGTAACCTCCATGCTAGTTGGCTATCTCAAACAACTTCAATTCTTTAATTTTAATTTATCATGAGCCAAGTTTCCTGAGATAGGATAAGGTCCATATTGCTGAATTTCTTCAAATGTTCAACATTGAAAGACTGGGAGCTAAAAATCCCATCAACTATTTTCTAGAAATAATTATTCAAGGCTCTAGTATTTTCATCATTCCAATTCCCTCCCCTTTTCGCTTGCAATTTGTGGGTGACAAGGTTCTTGTGGAATCCATTCTTGGAAACCATAAGCGTCTTTAGTTCCTTGGACTCTATGTAGCATCATAATTATATTAGATATTTAGGGAAATTGAGATTTACCTCGCCTTGGCTTTGCCAACCAATTCTTCGCCATTACATTCTGGTAATACCCATTTTTGAGTGAGAACTCAATCTGAGCATTGGTAAAATCTAGGGATGAGTAAGCCTCTTTTTTCAGATTCCTCGGGAATGAAGCAAAGGTGGTTCTTTTAATTTTAACCACCAACCTATTATCTTGCATTTTGGTTTCTTGAGCTTGAGAATGATAATGCCTGATACATTCATGAATTAACTCTGGGCATTGGACCGCTATAGGGTTCATGCATTTTCTTCCACCAATCTTCTATCGACTACTTCTCGTGTGATGGGTGGTGGATTGGGAGCATTGAATTTTTCCCTAAATTCATTCATATTCACCTACCCGAGCTTAGTGTCCCCTATTTGAGGCATGTCGCAAGTTAACCCTGACACTTAGTTCTTTCCATGACTAAAATCCTAGGGTTCGAATAAAAAATCATCGAGTAGATTACAATGTAGAGAGAATTAAGCTTGGAGACTTCAATTTGAAAGAAATAGATAAAAAATTAAGTATCTCAAACACCTAAATTCAGAGGATGAAAATATGCATCAACGTGCTCTTCCTCATCACATCTCCTAGTGTTAATGTCGCAGTTGAAGAATGTTTGTTTCTTGCATGAATTTTCTTTTAATTCCCCACGAGAAATATGCAAGTAGATAGGCATTAAATGAAATCCTTTTGTCATGTAGGCACATCTCGGCTTTTATATCACCACTTCATTACAACCGCTTTTTTTAAAATTTGAAAAGAAATGGCTAAAGGTTAGAGAGATGAGTAGTTTATATAACTTTGTAAATCACTGTTGAGGTTCATATTTCATTGTAAAACATTGCCTGCCTTTTGATAAGAACTGTCGAGTTGATCATTCTTTCTCTGGATGGTATATGAGGAAGTTTGATGAACTTAATAAAACACCACCAACATTGAATTAACTAAGAAAATAGACCGAAGCAGGAAGTACAAAGGTTCACATAACTTGACAAAACATTCTTGACTATTAAAGACAAAGCAAGGGAAAGTCTTCTAGTGGAAAAATGGGAGGTTAGAGAAACCTTGGTAAACACTTCCTGAGTTATACTATTTACTCAAAACACCACCGAATTATAATAGCCAAAATTAGGAATAATTTTTTTCTAGGCATGACCAAAAATATGGTAATAACTAGCTCTAACTGGGGATGAAGGATGATAAGAATGAAGCAAAGAACCCACAAGAAAAACTTGCATGATTACTAATTTCTCCAATGGGAGATAGAGTTAAAATATTATTCAAACCAAAATTCTTAGACACCAAAAGGAGACACAACCCAAAACCAAAGCAAAAACCTAGACTAACTATTTACAAAGAAGAAATCTCATAGGGCAATTAGATCTGGTACAGCTTGAGATCCTACCCATTATAAGGAATGGGTAGAGGAGAATTGTTGAAATAGGTTGAATGAAAGGTATTAGGTCCACACTCCTTGGTGATTTTGAATGGATTAGTCCAAAGATCATCAAAATTTCTATGAGCACCCTTTCGCTCCCTTTGTTTATCCCATAGTAATATTGAGTCTTCGATCATAAATTTTCTCAGTGTGGACTTTTTATCAAAAATATTCTTGACCTTGGCCTTATACATAGTTATCTTATCTACCATTTCATCACATTGTTCTTCAATCTTAGAGAAGTACATGATTCTCTTTTCCATAGCATCATGGAACTCTTGATCCTCAATTGCATTTTGTAGCTTATAGGTGAATATTTCTAGTGGAAGACGCAATACACTTCCTACTCCATGTAGCAACTCAAAAGGAGTTATTCTAATTTCTTTCTTTGAAGTCATTCTACCTTCCCATAGAGCTTTGTATATTTTCTTATACCAATCTTTCTGATTCTCATTCACCAACTTCTTAATGATACTAACTAAATTTTTTTATGTTGGATTCAACCTAACCATTTCCTCGAGGATAGTAGTTAGCAGAGTGTTATAAGGAGATCCCTTATTAATAGAAGAAAAGTGATAGCTTGCTAGAGGAGAAACTCATTATATTATCAATGACTAGCTTATGGGGTACCCCAAACATGACTAGAATGTTATCTTTAATGAAATTGTAGGGCACCTCTGAAGTGGTTCTCTTCACAAGAATTTTCTCAACCCATTTAGTAAAATAATCTATTGCTATAAGAATATGGGTATGAAATGCACTCGAATGAGGGATAATAGGCCCTATGAAATCAGGGCCCCATTGTTGAAAGGGTTTGTCAATCATGATATAGGTCTAAGCAGGAGTGCTGCTAACTAGGGTTTACTTGCAAACAACTTGCATTTTTTGCATCTTGCTACCTAGTAATAAGAATATTTAAAAATACTTGGCCAATAATAACCATGACTTAGGATTTTGAAGGCAGTTATGGTTCAAGAATGTGCCATCTAATCCTCTTTCATATAAAGTATCTTCCCAAATGACGTACTTGGCCACCTTCAACTTTTGATTCCTCTTATTTTTTCTTGAAAGGTGCTTTGGGAATTCTACATGAGGTAGTAGGCTATATTTGAGAACCATTCATCTTGGAGACTAACAGTTAAAACTAGAGGAAGATATCTCTCATCGTCTTGTTCATCACAATATTTTTCCATCAATTTACAAATCCCTCTACCTCAGACTAATTTCATAGGCTTGAGATCCAGGTCATATTCTTGCACCTTGGCAATCCAACATTCTCTTCTATTGCAACCAATATCTTGTTGGGTGAGAATGCTCTTAATAGTAGGGTCTGGCACATATACAACTGAATGTGAGTGCAATATATAGAAATTATTTTTTTGATCACTTTAACCACTGTAAAAGCATACTTTTCTATTTGAGAGTAATTAAGCTCGTGCTTCTTCAAGAGAACTCTCATGAAGGCTATGAGTGCTTGTGTATTTTTCTCATCCACCTAGAGTAAGATAGTAGACATAGTGTTCTCTAAAGAATAATAAAAAATGATGATATCATTTTTTAAATTAGGGTGGACTAGAATAGGATCCTGAGCAATAGATTCCTTGATGCCATTAAAGGCTTTCTTTCCAACTTCATTCCACCTAAAAACTTATTTTTCTTTCATCATCTCCACTATATGTTTGGTAATCAGAGAAATCCAAAATAAAATTCATTAGGAACTTAACTTGGCCAAAAAAAGATTTAACACCTATATTGATAGAAGGAAGACTTAGCTGGAAGATAGATTTAACTGGCTTTGGTTATATCCTTATCCCCTCTTTGGAAACTATGTGACCTAACAGTTTACCCTCAGTAACTCCAAATATTGACTTCTTAGGGTTAAGGGAGATATTGTTATCTTTACACCTTTCTAGTACTTGATCAAAATCCCTTAGCTGATCCACCCTCCTTTTAGAGAAAATAGTTAAGTCATCAAGGTAGGTGACGATGATATTATTTTTGAGGTCTCTAAATGATAAGTCCATAGCTCTCTGAAGTTTCTCTATGGAATTGATAAGTCTAAAGGGAATCTTATTGTAGGTGAAGGTTCCCTAAGGTGTGGTGAACACTATTTTATGTTGGTCTTCTCCCGCCACACTGATCTGATTGTAACTAGAGAAACCATCCAACATGGCCCCATCTTTGAGCCAACAACTATCTCGAGGATATGATCCGTATGTAGACACCGAAAATTGGTCTAGGCCTGCGAGCACCACTTTCGACATAATTTTCTATTATCCATGGTCATGATTAAATAATGTTAATTATTTAATTAATTTCTAAACATATTTCCTCTATTAATTAAATACCCTTTATAATTAATTCATAATGACCTTTATTCAACTTGATTAATTAAATAATTTATTATTTAATTACCCCTTTGTCATATTTCAACTATAATTAAATGTTTATTATTTAATTATTCAATTCCACCTTTTCAACAGTCAAATTAAATAAATTATCTTTATTTATTTAATTAAGTCTTTCATTTTCGAATGTTGAATTAAATTAACATTTAATTCATTTATTAATTATTAATGTCATATTCTTCTATCATTCATTTATCTAAGTCATTCACTCACCTTTTGACTCAAGATCTATTTTTAAAACCGTCGATTATCTCCAGGTTCGGTATCTGATCGTTTCTGCAAGAGGACTATTTGTCACAACTAGTCAGTTAACTAGTTCTAACTCATGTGCATGAATGCGTTTATTAATTAAATATCTTTATTTAATTAATTAATTTATGTATGCATTTGAATTCTTCATCTTCGAGTTCTAACTTTGTCTTTGAAATTCAAAGTCTATTTCTTCTATTTTTCGAAGACTCTTAACTGAAGATTAAGATTTGGAACTCTTGTTCTTTCTATTTTCGAATAGTCTTGACACAAGATTAAGTTATCGTTCTAATTTAGTCTTTATCTTGTAGTATTTTCTAACTCATGTTCTATCTGATACATAGCTCACATTGCATGACATTCATCAATCTCATCCATCGATCTCTCTTTGAATCTAAGTCGATCGTTCAAAAACCCAAAATCTATAAAATGGCCTATCATTATCATTATTCCTCCTCCCGAAATCATAAACTTTTGAAAAGAAAATTATCTTTGATATTTTTATTAAACATTCAACAAGGTTATGCTTGCATCAATACTGAAAATATGAGGGCAAGAATACTGAAACAACAAAATGGAGAAGGGCAATCGAGATAATTCGAAGGAGTGGACGCATATTCGGTGAGAGCTTTCCAATTGATTTGTTTAGTTTAATTATGTTTACTTCTTTCATTCTTTGTTGTTTGAATTTAGATTATTTGTTAGATTAGACTTGATCATTTTAATATGTGCAGCTATACCATTAATCTTTCCAAAAAATCTATGTCTTACATTTGGTGAACCCGACGTGAACATGCTTCAAATTCGTGCAACATCTTTCCGTTTTTCCTTTTTTTTAATTTTGCAGGAATCGTATGGCACATTACATCTGCTCAAAGAAACGACGCATTTGTTTTCGTGAACTGCATCTGCTACATTCCGTGACACAATTGCCATTCTACACCGCATCTGTGACACTTTTCACTGCATCCATTTGTCAAAAATTCACCGCATCCGACTTTCAACATGAACCGCATCCGCCTGTCAACATTGAGCCGCATCTGTGGCTCGAAAAGCCGCATTTGCCTAGTAATCGTCTCTTTTTTTTTCATTTTTTATTCGGTTCCATAGATTCGTGTTTTTATTTTTCGTTTTTCATGTTATTTTTTTTTTCGCTAATGTTTGTTTATAGCTGTGTTAAGGTGGATTAACTTAGTTTTTGCAGGATGAAGCATAGAAGACCAAATAAAATCAAAAACCAATATTTTCTGTAGGACGAAAGTCGAAGACACCAAAAAAATCTACTGATCAGTTTGCATGGAGGACCTAATGAGTTTTCTTTATTTAAAAAGCTTTTTGTTTGGTAGATAAATCATTGTCATTTGGATTAAAAAGAATTAGTGTTTGCTTTGTTTGGTGTGAAAGCACATTTATGTCACTCTTTATGATTTGGTATATCAAAGTATCCTCTCCCCTTGCATAGTCATGCGATCCTTGGTGTAAGAGAAATGGTTACTGACTCTAGAATTTGGGCCTGTCTTGGTGGGAAAAAGTACTTACCCCAAGATGACTCAGACCGGTAACACGCTTTAGCCAGCGACTTCCACCTGGTATATAAAAATGGATTTATGGGAGAAACCTTAGAAAACACACTCACTATTCCAACGAGAAGGGCAGAAATGGTCTCTCGTTGAGGTGAATAGTGCCCCATGAATGGAATGCCCTTACTAAAAACCATGTTGTAGTTTTTCCAAAATCCTACCTATTTGCTAGTGTAGCAGGTTCGGACCTGTGAAGCCGTCTTACATATTTACGGTTCATGTGTAGAGATGAGATGTATGCCATGGGATTTTCATGGGTACAATAGCTTGGCTGCCTCGTATAAGTGAGTTCCATTGAGGGGAGCCAGTGGGGTCAAGCTACTAGTCATCCACCTTGAATATTCATAGCTGGAGAAATCCAAGTAAGAATTCAATAAATATTGTCCAAAAAGCCTAGGTTGTAAATGTTTTTTGGTCTTAACAGTTCTATCATCACAAATTGAAAATACATTGATTTTTGTGCTTGTTTTTGGTGTATTTGTCAAAAAACTTGATCAAAAAAGGAGTCAATCAAAATTTTTTTTTTAGAAAAACACAACTTTCAACAAAGGTCGCAACTGTTATTTTTAACACTACATCTATCTCAGCAAGTCGCAATTGTTAGGGTAAATGCCACATGTGTCTATCAACAAAGTCCACTTTTACATAGTTTAGATCTTACGAGCCACAATTGTCAAATTTTGAGTCTCATGTGTATATGCAAGTCGCATCTATGAATAGAAAAACCGCATGTGTCTATCAACAAGTTTAGGTTCACAGAGTCTTTATTCTGAGTCGCAACTGTTACAGTGAGTCGCATCTATCAAAAGCTAAACCGCATCTATCGCAAGTCAAAACAACGTGTCAATATTCAAAACTATTTTTAGTGAAATCACCGCATGCACATTGTAAACCACATCTGATAGGTGAACCACATTTGACTGCCAACATAAACTAAGAAAACTTCAAATCGAGTCTGAAAAATAACTATCATTTTCACTTCTGTTTCTTAAGATCAACCTTGGACAGAAACTGGAAAATTTGCTGAAAACCTTGCATCATTAGGTGTCACATACATCTTAGTCATAGTCATCCTAAGTTACATGCATATAGATACTTCCTAGGAAATTGTATATCATTGAATAAATAACTTTCCTCATCATTGGATACGTTCATGTTCCGGTTTGTCACAATCATTGAACCTAGTCACTCTAGTCCTATTACTGAATCTTTCTAGCTCAACAGTCTAGTTTGGGAAATTCTTCTTTTCAACTGTCTTTGTCCTACACTGAGGTTCCTTGGTCAAAATCGAATCCTTGCATGCATTTATTCTAGGTGGTAGGTTATACCCATTTTAGAATCATTTACCATCATAGTCTACTCAAGATTTTGCATATTTTCTATCCTACCATACGTCATCTTAGTATATGCCATTTTAGAATTCATTTTAGCAACATCCTTTATTGTCAGAAAATCCAAAAAACATAGCAATAGGACATATCAGTTTTTAGACATAGTCTGCATTACCCCATTTTGAGAAAATTTTCATGGTCGAAACAAGGTCTCAAAAGAAACAAAAAACAATGTCGAACCCCAACGAATTTTTCAATCCTTTCGAAAATCAACCATTAGGGAAAGAAAGACCACACATGCCCTTGCTTGAAAAACACGTCACTAGAGACACACATGGAAAAATTTACATTGAAGACATAGACGTCGCCGTACAAGATCCTGAATTTACATCCTTCATGGATGAGTGTTTGGCAAATGATCCCCAATGCTATCTAGAAAATTTGCTAGTAGAAGGTGTCACACTACCACCAGGATTTGATATTCATACTTTGAAAACACCGTCTACTTAACCAACACAAACTGTGATGTCAAGTGTTTCTATTCCCCAAATCACCGCAGCAATACCAACTGGCATACCAACTCAAACATCATCAATTTTGAACCCAACCCCTTTCAACATAACACAAGGTTTACAATTTACTATGGGAGCAACTTCATCAAACCCCTTTCGCACCAACACAACTGGTAAAAGATCCCAAGTTGGCATGAATATTCCTATACCAAATCATAACATTCAGAACAAAAATATTCCTAATCCATATCAAAATATTTAGACAGGAAATATTCCCAATCCAAATCAGAACATTCAAACAAGAAATATCCCCAATCCGAATCAGAACATTCTAATGAGATATATTCCCTCGCCAAATCATAACCCATCATAGAACATGGAATTTTAGAATATCTACATTGATCCAAACAACGTGAACATGTCCTTGACACAAGTAGATGTCCTCCAAAACCAAATGTAAATGCTTCAACAACAGATGGACAACATGTCTATGTCAGGAAAATGAACTATCTCAGCACAAGATCTATGTCCATGTCCATTTGACAAAGCACTTTATATGACACCCTTCCCCCATGGTTACATCATACCAAATTTTCCTAAGTATAATGGGAGAAAGAATCCATTGGAACACATTAGAGAATTCTCAATGACATGCATGGACATATCATATGACCCCACATACTTGATGAGACTATTTCCGCAAACCCTTATCGGGATAGCACTGGAATGGTTTTCTAACTTACCATATGGAATACGATCCTGGGGTGAATTAGCTAAGAATTTTGTCAAACACTTTGCCTTTAACATAGACAATGAAGTAACAATAGCAACCTTGTGCCACACAACACAAGAAGATGGTGAAACTTTCACCACTTTCTTCCAGAGATGGAGAATTCTAGCTAGCAGATGTCCAGTTGAATTCCCTGAAAAATAGAAGGTCACGATATTCATTGAAAACATCAATCCAAAAATCAGAGGTGACTTAAGGGTACATTGTTGTACTTAATTCCTAGATTTGGTACAAAAGGGCATCATCCTTGAAAAAGGCCTTATTGACAAATGAGAAATAAAAGTACTAGGCAGGAACCCCATTGTCCAACATCAAAACGCACCCAATGATAGAAACAAATTTTGGTCTAGAAACAAAAATGTTACAAATGATGACATTGTTGATGCTAAAACCATACATACGAGACCAATTATCACACTTAGAGGTTACAAACCCAATAGGGACATGACAAATAGTCCAGATCAAACAACCAATTATGTCCAAAATTCACAACAATGACCACAAAGGATATTTCCTACACGTGAATTTACCCCTCTAGGGAAACTAATCAAGACTGTTTTCAAAGAGTTGATTAAACATAATCTCATCAAACCTTTGGAACCAAGAGAATATAGTCCTGGACAGTTTAAACCTTCATGGTGGAATGACAATGCCTATTGTGACTATCGTCACACAAAAGGACAAAACCTACAACAATGTTGACAACTAAAGAATATTATACAACACTTTTTTGAAAACAGAACCATAGAGGTCAATGGGTAGAAAAATACCAAGAACAATGATCATAAGGTCTTCACAGACCCATTACATGACCACATGAAAGGAAAAGTCTCCAATTCGGGAACCAAGAATAATCCATCAACCAATTATACCAATACCAAGTATGACTATGGTAAAGGAATGGTTATAAATCACCTCCGAGCTGCAAATGAAAACATCAATACCATTGTCATTAAGAAGCATCCATAATGTGTTGTAAACACACGTATAACTAAGATAACTATTCCAGGTCCTTCTTTTGATCCACCTACACAAGCTTCCAAGTTTAAGTACAATGTCCTTGATCAATTGAGTAAAATCCCTGCACAAATATCCATTTTGGAACTATTGACTTTATCACCTGAGCATTGAGCTATTCTCAAAAAAATTTATAGAATATGACTATTCCTACAGACTTAGATGTCAATTTTTTTGAAGAAATGGTGGGATATTTAACCAACTCACATCATGCCACATTTTCCCAACAAGATTACTCAATCGAAAATTCTGATCATAATGACCCATTACATCTTGAAGTCCTAGTCCATCAAACCAAAGTCAGATGAGTCTTGGTAGACGGAGGAGTAGGTTTGAACTTGTGTACCCTAAAATTGGTTAAGGCATTAGGATTCTCAGAAGAATGCATAGACACCTCTAAGAGTATAGTCATCAAGGCTTACGATGATGAGGAAAGATCATCCAAAGGAGTTGTCACACTCCCTATCAGAATTGGCCAATGAATTATGAACACCAGCTTCCAAGTCTTGGATCTCACCCTTCCATACAACTTTTTAGGTAGACCTTGGGTACATGCAATGAAAGTTGTACCTTCAACATATCACCAATGTCTTAAATTCCTGTATAATGGCATCAAGATCACGATTGATGGTGATCTAGATCCTTCTCAATATTGTACAAGCCTAAGGGAAATTCCACAATGATAGGTACTGGTTAACCAAGAAGCTTCATCATCCACTTTATCTCTATACGTTGACCCATCACATCTTACTAAGTCCATTTCATTCAAACCACCATCATCCACTAATAAGGTTGAGATCCAAGACAAGGGTTGTGGAGAATATTACATAAAGGCATCATACTGTGTCAGTCAATTGGTTCCACCTAAGGCATATGGCTTACCCATGGAAGATAGAAGACAGTCAGTAGTCGCATTCCATGTTACCCCTGCAATGACATTGACCAAATGGGGAGAGTTAAGTGAAGAAATTGTGGATCAAGGTGATATTACCTCCTGGTTGTATCACGAAGAAAATGAATACCCCTCGCCGTCTATTCAAATAGCTAAGGACCAATATGGAAAAGGCTTTAAGATAGTGCAAAATGAAGATAGTGGGTTAGGACTACATCAAAATGGAAGGATGGAACCGATCACTATCTCACCACAACCAAAATACCTAGGGCTAGGGTTTCAATCGCTTAGAGTTGGGTTTCCTAGTACTTCGTCACCATTTCAAGAGGAAGTGAGTGCTTGTGTAGACATCGACATATCTCATGAACTACTTTCCCCAGTTTATGATGAATCTCCTGACTCAAGTGATTATGAGTGGGATTCCCTTTCTTCTACCAGTACCATGAACATAGATGCTCTATTTGGATAATTGGACCTAAAGATAAAACTTGTACCAAAACCATCTAGTCCCCGTCATAGGAAACACTTGTCCAAAGAAGAATAACATAAGCACTATTATTGGGAAACCCTTGATAATGCATCTTAGGCACCTAACAAACCATCTTCTGATGGCTCAGCCCTTACAATAGTCCCACAACAGAGTTTACCTACCCATAGGAAAAAGAACAAGGAGTTAGTCCAAAACTTCTATGACCATGTCAACCATTCTATATTCACCTTATCAACTTCCACCTTGAATAACTCTGATGATGACATGACTCTCATATATCCCGAACTTATCAACTGGGATCAACAAGGTACATCCATCATAGACACATTCGAGAATGATGAAGCAATTGCTGAGTTCATGGGACTTCGAGAAGGCATACCAAGAGGGGATCATAATGCTAGTTTTACCATAGACTTGGATGAAAAAGCATATTTTGGGGAGTATATTTACACCTCTAGTCGTAAAAATGAAAATAAAAAGAAAAATGATGAAAATGAGAAAAATGACAAGTCCCTAGGTGAAAACCGAAAGGCGCCTTTGGATGAAGAAATAGTCAAAATAAAGGACGTATCCGAGGGCGAAAACCTCTCTGAGGCACCCAAGGATAGAGGTTTAAATATTGTCCCCGTTGAACAAGAAAAGTCACCAATGCTAGTAGAAGAGTCTATTGAAGTCAACATAAATATAGAAGAAAACCCTTGGCACATATACTTTACAACATCATTGACAGAGGCAGAACAACCTGAGTTTAAGGACTTCTTCGCAAAGAGACAAATAAACTTTGCATGGTCATACGCTGACAGGCCTGGGCTAGATCCAGACCTAATATTGGACAATCTACCATTGTAGCCAAGTATTAAGCCAGTGAAACAAAAGTTAAGGAAGATGCATCCATAGATTGCTCTACTGGTCAAAGCAAAACTTAAGAAATTCATGGATGTTGGATTTATAAGAACTATAGACTATGCAGACTGGATTTCAAATCTTGTACCAATGACTAAACCAACTAGGGGCATCTGCATTTGCATAGACTTTAGAGACATCGACAAGGCATGTCCTAAGGATGACTTCCCTTTGTTGAACATAGACATGATAGTAGATCTTACAGTAGGATACAAGATGCTATCCCTCATGGATGGTTTCTCTGGATATAACCAAATCAAAATTGTAGTTGAAGACCAACACAAGACGGATTTCATGTGTCCATGGGGTACATATTGTTGGAATGTTATGCCTTTTGGGCTTAAGAATGCATGAGCTACCTATCAATGGGCAATGAATACGATTTTCCATGACTTTATACTTACTCTCATGGAAGATTATGTAGATGAAATTATAGCTAAATAATAAACAAGGGCAGATCATTTGAAGGTTCTAGACAAGATATTCCAGAGGCTAGAGAATTACAACGTCAGGTTGAATCCAAAGAAACATGTCTTTGGAGTAAAATTAGGGAAACTTCTAGGGTATATCATCTCTAGAAGAGGCATTGAAGTAGATCCAGAGAAGGTAAGATCTATCATAGAAATGCTTCCTCCAGTCAACATTGGTCAACTCAGAACACTACAGGGAAGATTACAGTCCATCAGGCATTTCATTGTACAACTGGCAGATAAAATACACCCATTTCAACATTTACTCAAGAAAGGAGTACCATTTGTGTGGACACCTAAATGTCAGGATGCTTTCCAACAAATCAAGGATTACTTGCTCACTCCACCAGTCTTAATGCCACCTACAGATGGAAAACTATTGATACTATACATTTCAGCAACCCAGTCGACATTAGGAGCTCTTCTTGCACAAAACAATGATCAAGGTTAGGAGAGAGCAGTGTATAACATCAGTCGTACCTTAGTGGGATATGAATTAAATTACAGCAACATAGAACGTGCCTATCTTGTGGTAGTCTTTGCTACCCAAAAACTTCGGCACTATATGCTCAATCGCCAAAAAATGTTGGTCGCAAAGATTGATCCCCTCAAATATCTCCTAAGTAATGCAGCATTAATAGCCTGATTGGCTAAATGGGTTATGATACTTAGCGAGTATGACATCCAATTTGTGGAAAGGAAGGCTATAAAAGGAAAAGTTACTGCAGATCAGTTAGCAGATGCACCCATGAAGGCAGACCATCCTTTAGTGGTAGATTTTCTTGATGAATTTATTTTCAACATTGACACTAGAACCGAATGGAAATTATACTTTGATGGGTCACATACAAATCGAGGTTCAGGAGTAGGTATCCTATTTGTTACACCTCAAGGAAATACCATTCCTAAATCATTCAGGATTGCTTTCCCTTGTACCAACAACATAGAATAATATGAAGCCTTAGTGATAAGATTAAAAATGGCAGCTTAGTGGAAGATTGAGTCTATTTATTTTGGAGATTCTTAGCTTGTAGTCCGGCAAGTGAATGATGATTATGAGACTAAGGATGAAAAAATTGCCCCTTACAAGTGCATGACCGATATTTTCAAGTAGTACTTTGATGAAATTACCTTTCAACAGATACCACGTATTCAAAATAGGGTTGTAAATGCTATGGAAATCATGGGTTCATTATTGGATATTCTAAGTAACGTGCCTAAGTTTGAGTTTTTTGGTTGAACAACTGTTGGTCCCCGCCTATGATGTCCCTGATTTAGCGATGGTGTGTACAATTGTTGGTCCTACTTCCCCTTGGTATAAAGACATATTCAACTATCTAACTAACCAAACCCTACCTCTAGACCTGTCAAATAACCAATGTCGAACCTTTATCCGTAAGTCAGCTAAGTACACCATCACTGGAGATACCCTGTATAGACGTACCTTAGATAACGCCTTGATGAGATGTCTCGATGCTGAAGAAGCACAAAAAACCTTGCGAGAGGTACACGAGGGTATATGCGGATCCAATTTGAGTGGTCCTACTTTAGCCCATAAGATTATGAGATTAGGTTATTATTGGCCTACAATGGAGAAAGACTCACATATCTTTGTAAAGAAATGTAGATAGTGTCAGATACACGGAGATTTGATAAGAGCACTAGCATAGGAGCTTCATCCAATTACATCACCATGGTCCTTTTCCCAATGAGGACTTGACCTCATAGGTAAGATACACCCTCCATCATCCAACGACCATAAATTCATCATAACTACCACCGAATACTTCACCAAATGGATTAAAGCTATTCCCATCACCTACATCACCAACACACAAATATCCAAGTTTATCTTAAACTATATCATTTATCAGTATGGTGTACCCCAATCCATTATCACAGACAATGGCCGCCTATTCCAAAACCAAGAAGTGCACCATCTATGTGAAGAGTTCCATATCAAACATCATTTTTCCACCCCATATTACCCACAAGGTAATGACCAAGCCGAGGCATCTAATAAAACCATTGTTAGAATCCTAAAGAAGACTATCAATGATGCTGGTCATGACTGGCACCTATAGATAAATCCTACCTTATGGGCTTACTGCACAAGCATCCGTACTCCCCTTGGTGCTACTCCATACTCCCTAGTATTCGGGTCCGAAGCTATCTTACCTATTGAGGTTGAAATTCCTTCCCTGAGGGTATCCTTGAAAGGTCACATTGATGATGAAGAAAATCATGTATCCAGATTACAAGAGCTAGAATTACTGGATGAACGAAGATAGAAAGCACTAGACCATTTGCAAGCATATCAGAATCGTCTTCATCGAAGCTATAATAGGAAAGTTCTAAATAGACACTTTGACATTGGTGACCAGGTTTTAATGGAAAATCCTAAGAATCAAGTTGAACGAAAAAAGCTAGGAAAGTTTGAACCTAACTGGTTAGGGCCTTATATTGTCACAAAAGCTTTTGGGTTAGGAGCGTACAACTCTCTACTCCTGAAGGGGAGCCACTCTTGTCACCAATCAATAGCCTACATCTGAAAAGGTTCTATGTGTAGCTTCTGAGAGTCTTTGTCTTAGTTACAAAAATACAAAAACTGAAAAAAAAAAAAAATGGTTACTTTGATGAAAACCTGGCAAACAGGCATCTTTGTAACACCAAAAAAATTGAAAAATCAAAAAAAAAAAAAAAAAAGTAAAGAGAAATAATCTATCCAAAAGTGAAAAGTGCTTCAGTGGCACTATGGATGAGTACCATGGTGAAAACCTGGAAAATAGGCACCATGTGTAGTCAAACTCACTCTTTCATCTACCATCATTCCAATCAGACTTTTCCACCATCCCTCATAATAAATGGTTGTCCTATCCATTGCTTGGAATGATTGACATCTAACGTCCATTCCGTCACATTCCCCACTCCATCTCACATGTCTTATTCCCAACTAGGGGAAAATCCTTATTATGTGCCATGACACCTTGTACATAACATTACACCATCATAAAATGTCCTGAAAAATCCAAAAACATTAGAAAACTTCAAAAACACAAAAAAATCAAAACACGTCAGAAAATCCCAAAGACTGAGTTAAGTCAGTCATATACATAGTCAAACTACATTGCCTCTGCGACTAGACGTAGGCAAGGCCATCATTCGATGTTCCCCCGAGATGTTAGGTTTGCTTGTCTAGGAATGGTGCAGGAGCACCTTAAGGTCTTTTGGAAGATCTTGGCAATTTTGGCTTGTAGGTGGTTCTAGCCAGCCACCAAGGTAATAAGGACTATGACGTAAAGTCCCAAGGTAGAATTAATGTTTTTTAGTGGAAAAATTAGGTTGGTTTATAACCTTGAGGTTTGGAGAAGTCTTAATGGTGAGATTAGGCAAATTTGGCAATGTAGTCTTGGCAATTTGGCCTAAAAATTGGAAAATAGCATTAATGTAGTTCTAAGTCCGACCCAAGGGTCATAGAACATGGTAGAAAGGTATATAAAGTCATCCAAACCCTAATACCTAGGTTGGAAGTTCATTTTCATGAATTGAGACTTGGAGAGCATTTTGAGTGATTGGAATTCAATAACTTTTGAGTGAGTTTTTGTGTTTGAGCCTTCATCCAATCAAGAATGGATTGAGAGGACTGGTCTGATGCTTTGAGTCTTTCTTTTTTGTCATTTCATTATTATGTGAAGCATTAGATTATCCATTTAATTCAACTGGTTGTAATTTTTCAAGTTTTGGTGTTCTTGGTTACACTGCTGGTTAAGGCTAGTTTTTATAAATAATGATCCCCACTTGAATTCCTATGGCAAGGCTACCATGGCCACTTGGAATTAAGTAGGGGACTGTTTTTATAGTGTAAATAGTGTGTGTGGAGTCCTGGTTTGTAGGAGAAGAGATGAATTCATCAAACACTAGGCGAGTGCGAGTGCATTCTGGCTAGTGGTTTGGAGAGGACAGCAGTAAAGAAAGCTGATAAATGGATTGGTTCATGCCAATAAAGAGCATGGGAGTGTAGGCACATTTATTCCATAAATTTGTGTGAAAGGAGGAGAGTTGAGGAGGTCATTGAAGCCCTCAAAATTGGAAAAAGGAGCCAAAACCCTAGAAACCCTTAAATTTAGGGGGTATGAGGACAGTCATATGTACGGCCACTTGGGAGACCTTACACCTAGTAAATATTGAATCCTAGGGCACCAATAGAAATAATATCCAAAAATATTTGGGGGTTGTTAAGACCGAATTTGAGAAAAGCCAAGAAAACTAGTTTTAGGAGGCATAATTAGCCAAGAAGGCTACAAGGCCCAAAATTGAGTTTTTCAAGAAAGCGATGAACAAAAGGTGAAAGAATCCAATGAGATGGATCAGTGAGGAGTCAAAAAAACTAAGGAACAAAAATACTACCCTATATTATCCTTGGAGTGGTTAGGACACATTTGGGTCAGTGTGAAGCCCAAGGAAGCCCAGTTGTGGAATGGGAGTGTTGGTGAAGATTTTGAAATTGGTGGAGAGTCCTACGTGGTGAGAGGATTTTAGGAGTGATGCTTGAGTAGGGTAGAGAGGAATACCCTAGGAAGACCAAAGAATAGGTCTTGGGAAGAGAAAGAGTGCTATTGAGGCATAGGGCTCCCCATCAAATTGGTATCAAAGCCAATAAAGGCTTGGGAATTGAAACTAGTGAATGTCAGAGAGAAGTGAATCTATAGGAGATAATACCATGGTGACCAATGCAGAGCTAGCTAGAGACTTGATAGAGCAGCAAGAGAAGAATAGGCATCTTGAAGAGGCTATGGAAGAGATGAAGCAAAAATTGGAAGAAGTTGCTGAATCAGCAAGCAAGATGAAGGTACAGTTGTCAGAGGACAAAGACAAGGGTAAATACCAAGTGGAGGAGGACATATAACCAAAACCTAACCCTCCATTAGTAGAGGAACCCTTCCTCAAAGCATTGAAGGAATTGAGTGGCAAGGCACTGAAGGTGTCCCTGTGTTCATAGGAAGAATGGATGTTGAGTTAATTATGGAATGGATAGAGGGAATGGAGAATCACTTTGAATGTGATGGAATTACAGAAGCACAAAAGGTGAAGATAACCAAATCAAGGTTAAGAGGACAAGCACTAACTTGGTAGAAGTTCTTGCAAGAAGAAAGAGAGATGGAAGGTAAGAGACCCATAGGAAATTGGAAGAAAATGGTGGCTAAGGTGAAGGATAACTATCTACCTGAGGACTATGACATCCAATTGCACAAGAAGAGACAAAATCTCAGACAAAGAGACCTCGATGTAGTAGCGTATACAAAGGAGTTCCAAAGAGTAAGCCTTAGATCTAGAGTGCAAGAAGTTGAAAGCATCAAGGTTGCTAGGTATCTTAACGGTCTTATATGGAGCACACAAGAGGAGTTGATTCTCTTCACACTTACTACCCTCCATAGCTGCTATCAAATGGATATTAAGGTGGAAGAGAAATTGAAAAAGAAACAAGATTCCAATACTAGAGGTAAAGGAAGAGGTAGAGATTCTAGAGGTGGACAAAGAGGAGGTTTTGGTGGAAGAAGCAATGAGCATAGGAACCAAGGGGATGCTAAGGTTGGTGAACAATCCCATGAGTCAAATAGTAGAGGGGGTTATAGAGGTAGATCAGGAGGCTTTGGGAGAAGCTCTCATATGAAATGCTACAATTGTGGATAGTTGGGTCATCCGGCTTATAGGTGTCCTGACAAGCCAACATCTTCACAAAGTGAGAGGAAGATCAACTATGTTCAAGAAGAGGACTACTCCAAACATTCAGAGGTGAGTCTAGATTTAGAGAATGGAGAAAGTCTCATGTTGAGGAGGATTTTGATCAAAGCACCTACCGAGGATGAACACAAACAAAGGAGAGCTCTTTTTAGATTCAAGTTCAAGATATTAGGAAAGGTTTGCAAGGTCATCATAGATTCAGGGTCTACTGATAATGTCATCTCAGAGGAGGTAGTACAAAATTTGAAACTCATCAAGATACCCCATGTGTGTCCTTACAAGGTTACTTGGTTGAACAAAGGGAAAAATATATTGATCAATGAACAGGTTTGGGTTGAGTTTACTATAGGAAAGTATCAAGACAAGATACTATGTGATGTTTTACCAATGGATGCATGCCATTTGCTACTTGGTAGACCATGGAAATATGACAGGGAGGTAGTACACCATGGCAAGGAGAACAAATATTAATTCAAGAAGGATGGAGTGACTTATAAAATTCAGTCTTTGTTAGAAGAAAATACAGTGGAAAAGGAAGAAACCAGTGTCCTTTTGATGAGTGGAAAGGAATTCCTAAAAGACATCAAGGAAGAAGGAGTTGTCTACGCAATCATGTTGAAACCAAAGGAAGAGGAGTTACCTAATTAGCTACCTATGACAACAGAAGTGAAACAACTGTTGGATCAATTCAGGGATATAATTTGTGAAGGTACACCAGCTACACTACCACCTAAGAGAGCAATCAGTCATCAAATAGACTTTATACTAGGAGCAACACTACCTAACAAGGATGCATACAAGATGACACCAGAGTAGAACAAAGAGATAGTAAGGAAAGTTCAAGAACTTTTGGATCAAGGGCTGATCAGAAAGTGCATAAGTCCATGTGATGTTCCAGTTGTGTTGGCACCTAAGAAGGGAGATGAGTGGAGGATATGTACTGATTCTAGGGTCATAAATAGGATAACCATTAGATATAGGTTTCCTATTCCTAGGATAGAAGATCTAATGGACTATTTAGGGGGTGCTAAGTACTACTCTAAAATTGATTTGAAAAGTGGCTATTATCAGATTAGGATGAAAGAGGGAGATGAATGGAAGTCAACATTCAAAACCACAAAAGGGTTATATGAATGGTTAGTGATGCCATTTGGGCTTACAAATGCACCTAGCACTTTTATGAGGGTGATGAATGAGGTCTTGAAGGACTTTATAGGAGTTTTTGTGGTTATCTACCTAGATGATATCCTCATCTTCAACAAAACAAAAGAAGAACATATGAAGCACCTAGAACTTGTGCTGAAGAAACTTCAAGAGGAGAAGCTCACCATAAATCTTAAGAAAAGTGAGTTCATGAAGCATGATTTAGTTTACCTAGGATTTGTAGTGTCTCAAGGGAACTTGAAGATGGAAAAGAGCAAGGTTGAAGCCATTCTTAGTTGGCCTACTCCCAAAATAGGGATAGAAGTTAGGAGTTTCCATGGATTAGCTCAGTTCTATACACTGGTTCTTGACACCATCAAAGGAGGACTGAAAAATAAGTTTGTGTGGACCAAAGAAGCCAATGAAGGATTTGAAAGGTTGAAGAGGGAGATAGCTACCCAAGCTATTCTAGTTTTACCAAGTTTTGACAAACCATTCATAGTGGAATGTGATGCAAGTAACATAGCAGTTGGGGCTGTTCTAAGCCAAGAAGGCAGGCTAGTGGCATTCTTTAGTGAAAGGTTGAATGAAGAAAAGTATAGGTACTCATCCTATGACTTAGAGCTATATGCTTTGGTGCAGGCTGTTAAGAAGTGGAGGCACTATCTATTGCCAAAAGAATTTGTGGTACACATCGACAATCAGGCCTTAAGTTACATCAACACCCAAGAGAAACTCAGTTTGAGGCACATCAAGTGGATGGAGTTTTTGCAGCCATACACCTTTACCATCAAGCATAAGAAGGGGGTTAACAAAAAGGTTACTGATGCTCTTAGTAGGAGGTTGCTTACTATCCAAGAGATACAGCTACAAAGTATAGGGGTTGAAGGATTTAAAGATCTATATGAAGGAGATTCTGATTTCTTAGAAATATACAAGGTATGTTCTGATTTTGAGAACCATTTTCACAGTGAATATGTTGATTACACTTGAAAAATGGCTTATTGTTTAAGGGGAAGCAATTGTGTGTTCCTAGAGGTTCTATGAGGGAGAATCTGATCCAAGAAAAGCATAATGGCATTTTGAGTGGTCACTTTGGTTTGAACAAGACATTAGACTTAGTGGAGAGGTTCTATTGGTGGCCTAAAATGCAAAGAGATGTAAGAAGATATGTTGAACAATGTGGAGTATGTCAAAAGGAAAAGGGAACATCAAGCAATGCAGGTCTTTATCAGCCATTACCTATCCCAAGTAGACCATGGGAATGCATAAGCATGGACTTCATAGTAGGGCTACCGAGGACACCAACTGGTTTTGACAGTGTGTTTGTGGTAGTGGACAGATTTAGCAAGATGAGCCATTTTATTCCATGCAAGACAACACATGATGTAATTAAGATTGCACACCTATTCTTCAAGGAAGTAGTGAGGATACATGGGTTGACAAGGAGCATAGTTGTAGACAGAGATGTGAAGTTCATGGGGCATTTTTGGAAAACTCTTTGGAAGAGGCTAGGAACCAACTTGTCTCATAGCTTAGCATATCATCCACAAATGGATGGACAGATAGAGGTGATCAATAGAGTACTTGGTAACTTGTTGAGGTGTCTCACTAAGGAGTATGGACAATGATGGGAACAAGTGATTCCACAAGAAAAATTTGCTTACAATGATAGCACAAATAGGACTACGGGTAAGAGTCCATTTGAGATAGTCTATGGTTTACATCCAATAGGTGTACTTGAGCTTAGAGAACTAAAACATCATGAAGGAATTAGTGGACATGCTGATGATTTTGCTTAGTCAATGAGAGAGGTTCATGAGCAGGTAAGGAAGACATTGATAGAGGATAATCAAAAGTTGAAGGCTAAGAGAGATGAAGGGAGAAGAGAATTACAATTTGAGATAGGTGATTTGGTGATGGTATACTTGAACAAGGCAAGGTTATAGAAAGGCATACCAAGCAAGCTGTAGATGAAGAGGATAGGGCCATGTAAAGTGTTGGCTAAGTATGGATCCAATGTGTATACACCTAAAAATGGTCTGGAGCATCCGATTAATTAAATATGAATTATTTGATTAATTATCCTAATTTCCTCTACTTTTGAATAAATAGAAATATTTATTTATATAGTTCACATTCATATTTAATTAAATAAACAAAATTAAATCCTTTGTTTGATTTAATTATCACATCCCTATTTGATTCTCTATCACATTGATTCTAAATTAATTAAATAAAGATCAAAACACTTTATTTATTAATTACCATATTCCTCTGATTAATTTAATAAACAACTATCCTATAGTTCATTTTATTAAATTATTTATCTCCCATTTCCTAATTTAAATAAATCAAAATATTTGAATTGTTGCACAAGGAATATTCCAATCTATATTCTCTCAAAAATGGATTAGATTTCCTATGTCTAAACCAGGTCTAATTTATGTCAAAATATGTCAAATTAATTGATTGAAACTTCATGGGAAGTTTTGGAGATAAATTAGAGACAAATTTGGAATTTGATCTCTCAATCCTCCTCCATCAATTTTTCCTCTTCTCTTGCCTAGTGTTTTCATGGGTAGAGACAATCTCCATCTTTCTCTCAATCTCTTCAATCTCTCACCATTCAAATCTCCAGATTGAATCCAAGCCTTTCAAAGCTTTCCTTGTGCATTTCTATAGCCAGGAAATCTATAAATAAAGCCTCATTGAACCAAGAAAGAGATCCAGATAATCAAGATTTTGCACTCTTACTTTGTAGGAATCCAGACATCAAGCATCAAGCATCCACACAATCAAGTATCAAGCAATCCAGTTTTCAACCATGGCTGCCTCCTATGGCTGCAATTATCTATTTCATATCTATGTCATGCTAGTTTAATTGATTTATCATTTAGCATTACATTATCATCATCTCGTTCTTCAAATAGTCATTTTAACAGTCTTATTTGCTTACACAATCTAAGAGCAATTTAGATTTAATAAATCTTTGGAGATAGAGAGAAATAGGACACTTTCAATTGATTACTTTGTTGAATTGATTCAATTTGTTTACTCATTGATATAATGTCGTATTAAGAAGTGTTTTAGATTTTATTCACCATTTCCACACTTACAATTCGGCAGCCACTATGGGGCTCTAACCCCAATTTTATCAAAAATGTTATTTTTTTGAAAAGTGTCACGCAGGTTCTCGGCACATTTTTATTATAGTGCTTCTGTTAAAAGTTTTAGTGCTTTTGGTTGTTGTTTTAGTGCTTCTAGTTTTTAGCGCTTCTAGTCACTGTTTCAGCGCTTCCCGTCCATATTTCAGCACTTTCGGTAATTTAGCACTTCCATGCCAAAATTCGGTGCTTCGAGTTCCTATTTTAGCGCTTTCAGGTTTTAGCGCATCAGGTAAGTGTTTTAGCATTTCGGTGTAATATTCCAGTGTTTTTGTAAAAGTCATTCTGGATCCGATGCATCCACGGCCAGATTTTAATTTTTTTCACAGTTGAACTAAAATTGATCAATCTAGAATAGTCACTTTCTTGTTTTTTCTTAAAACAAATCTATCAATCCTAGGATAGTCACTGCATTTTTACAGTAGAAGTTAAAAAGAACATCATGATTTCTGTGAAGCAACACCTTCACATAGATTAGAAAATTTCTTTTTGGGCTTTTAAAAATAGGACAAACTTATATGTTGTGCTTGTGGTGATTAGGCTTATGCTCTCCCCTTGACTGGGTTACCAAAGTGCTAGATTCACTTTTATTTCATGTCATTTACGCTTTATTAAATCCTTTAGCAGGCCTGTCATAGTGGGAAAAAGTACTCACCCTATGGGAATGACCTAAGTGGGAACAACCAAAGCCAGGTTATCTAACCCACTATAATAAAAATGCAAGTTGTTGATGAAAGTCTAACTTGATGGTAGTAGGCAAGATAACCATCCCCAAAATCTTTGTTCTAAAGATTGGGAGGTCTCCTAAGGGAGTTTATCTATTTTGCACACCGAATGGAACCCTATCTACGAACCATAGAGTAGTTTCTCACCGAGTTAGTATCCATACATTGTCATACTCACGATGCAAGGGGAGGGAAGAATCTGCCCCCAAAACACTCACCATATAATTACCAAAGACCGCTTGTTCAAGGGATTCAGTATCTACTTACATCACTTTGAGTATGCGCCTAGCAACGACAAAAACAGGGGTGCCCTCTAGGGGGTGACACTATTGTGTGAGTCAACGTAATTGCAAGATATGGGCTGTGAGTATAATGATGACCTACTTGTCCTTAAGTCTGAGTCTGTTTGATTTGTGTACAATTGTTAAAACAACCCATCAAAATCAATAAAGATCATTCGTGATTTTTGAACATACACAATCTTTTCAGTTTTAAAAACACTTATTCAAAATTGCTTGCCATGTTTTCACAAATTCATTTAAATCATATTTAAAGATCATCCTAAAAACGTCAAGTCAAAACAATCAGAAAATCCATGCTGCGAAAGTGGAAGTCCACCACATTCCTCAAGAGAAAAATAAAAGTCACGAAACCCCAAAGACCTCTCGGTTATAGAAACAAATTGAGAAAACAACGTTTTCTATATCAAAATCGGAAACTCTTTTTGCAACATAGAACTTTCATCCAGCGATACCACGATTTTGCTAAGGGTCACACATTAGATTACACAGTAGAGCAAATCTACTCACGAGCCTTCTTGCAAAGAAGAGCTTTCACACAATTCCACAACCATAGTCAATGGATTCATCCTTCTTATCTTCCACAATCTCTAATACAGTATGCCACAAGACCTGATCAAATTTTACAGTAGAAAGTCTTAAAAAGGTCCTGTTTTTAGCGTTCTAGAAAACTTGTTTTGGCACTTTGGGTCACTGTTCTAGCGCTTTCATGAAACAACACTTTCAGGCTCTCTTTTAGTGCTTCTAGTAAAATAGCGCTTCTGTCACTTTTTACAACACTTCTGGTTTTTGTTTTTGCGCTTTTGGGAAGTAGCATTTCCATCATTTTCTCCAGTGCTTTCGGGTACTGTTTCAGCGCTTTTGTCCAAATAGCGCTTCGGTCACCTATTTCAGCGCTTCTAGACTCTGTTCCAACGCTTTTGGGAAATAGCGCTTCTGGTCTTTATTTTAGCACTTTTAAAACAAAGAGTTCAAAATTTTTACTAGTCCACTAGTCTGTCATTTTATTCACTTTTTTTATCAGAATCAAATTTCTTCTTATCAGAATCACTGTCTAGGAACCAAAGTCAAAAATTTTTATACAAATTTCCAAACTTATTAACTGAAACAAGATCTTGTAAATCACAAGTGTCAAAAATCAAATACATAATCAATTACTACACTGAATTTTCATTATCAAGATACTATCATCCTTCATCACAAAACGAAGTATAGTAATTAACTTTTTAAAACATTGTCTCATCAATAAGATCAATCATCTTATTCGACTTTGTTTAAAAAGGTTCAATTGACACTATCTTGCACATAAGATCAACATTTCAGAAGAAAGGGCAAAAATTTGTATGCCAATCTTAACTAGGTACCAAAAACAAAGACTCTTAGAACAAGAAATTTTAAAATCACAAGAAATGGCAGAAGAAAATCCTTGGAACAATCTGAACCGAAATGATAAGAATGAAATAACTCCAGAAGATATCCAAGCAGCTCAACAAGATCCCAAGTTTCACATATTTATGGAAAAAATTCTAGAACAAGACATGGAAAAATACCTTTTAATGTTAGCCGAATCAGGGGAAAAACTACCAAAAGATTTTGATGTAAACCATTTGAAAGAAACACCTGAAATAAATGAGACTGAGATACCCCAACCCATGCAAACAATAGATCCGATTGCCACTTTAACATCTCAAATGCAACTGTTACAACAAAAAATACAAGATATGATGCAAGAGACTACAAAGAGATATGCGATACAGGACATTTGTCCTTATCCTTTCGACACAATGGTCGGCTTGATACCCTTCCAAGACATTGTGAAATCCCAAAATACGATAAGTATAATGGAAGAACGGATCCAATTGATCACATTAGAGAATTCAAAATGATGAGTCTTCAGTTTGCACAAGAAGAGACATATTTAATGCGACTATTCCCAAGGAGTTTGGGAGGATCATGCATGGAATGGTTTTCAAAGTTGAAACCAAGCATTAGAACTTTTGAGGAACTCATTAATAGATTTATCTCTCAATACTCATTCAACATACAACATGATGTGACAATCAAAGACCTTTACAATCTCAAACAAAACAAGGGAGAAATGTTCTTGTCTTTTCTCCAAAGATGGCGACGTTTGTTCGCTAGGTATCCAAGGTCCATTCCTGAAGAGGAAAAGATGGATTTGTTTATTGAAAACTTGATGGAAGAAATGAGTTATAGATTAGAACTACAATGTCCTCCAACATTTGAAAAAGTGATCGAAAATGGTCTTAAAATCAATACTCAAGTAGTGAGAAATTGAAATTCTGGCAAAAGAATCGCAACACAACTATCAACGAAACAACAAATGATCCCCAAAACGTCAAACCGGTTTTTAATTTGACCGCATCCACATCAAAGAATCAGAACAATGAACAAAATGTCAAGTCAAATACCATACAAAACAATGAAATCATAAAAGCACAGTCGTATGAAAATCCGTCAAATCGGCGAAGGTTCACACCTTTAGGTCAATCAATGGAATCAACAATGAAAAAACTAGTTACTAGAGGCCTTCTCACGGCATGGGAAGCTAGGTTTTGGGACCCAAAAGTCAAACCATCATGGTGGAATGATGCTGATTACTGTAATTTTCATAACAACAAGGGTCACAAAACCAATGACTGTATGGAATTGAAACATGCAGTGCAAGATTTGGTGGACAGCAACAAAGTGTATGTGGAAGGACCTAAAAATAACAATGATCATTTGGCCTTCAAAGATCCTTTTCCCAATTATGGCAAAGGTGCATCATCTTCAAATAGCAAAGGAAAGCATGCTAATCGTGTCTATCTGAAGTCCAAAATGATCATGCAGTTAACGATAACATTGTTGAGAACAAAACCAACACCATTACCTCTTTGGATTTACTCCCAAGCACGCAAAGCTATGATAATCAAATAAATGTCTTAAAAATCAGAGAAAATCAAGAACATCAACCCACATATGCACTAACTAGGGGACAATCAAAAGTAATGTTGAAGGGAATTGGCTCCACACATGCAGTTCCACCTCCATCACATTATGATGTTATCAATCAAATGCAAAACACCCCCTGAGAAAATCAAGAACATCAGCCGGAAAACGTCATGACTAGGGGGCAAGTCAATGTAGTATTAAAAGGAGTGGGATCTCAACGCACGGTTACACCTCAATCTCATTATAACATTATTGACCAATTGCAAAATATTCCCACACAAATATCAATATTGGACCTCCTCAAGTTGTCACCATCACATAAGGAAGTTCTTAAACAAGCATTAATTGCCACAATTGTACCAAATAATCTAGATGTTTGTCAATTCCAAGCTATGGTGGGACATCTGGCTACCCCACATTTTCTATCATTCTCTGAATAGGATGATGTCTCATTAAACCATCTGCATAACACTACATTGCATATCGAAGTATGTATCCATAATCATCATGTTAAGAGAGTTCTAATAGATTGGGGAGCTGGTCTAAATATTTGCACCCTCAAATTAGTCCGTGCACTAGGATATTCCAACAACACTATTGATGCTTAGAGGAAAATGACCATCAAAGCATATGATGAGGAGGAAAGATCATCCCAAGGTTTAATTGTATTACCCACTCAAGTAGGACCCATGATCAAGCATATAGCATGTCAAGTGTTGGAAATATGAGTTGACATATAACATACTTTTAGGATGACCCTAGATTCATGAAATGTGGGTTGTACCTTCTACATACCATCAATGCCTAAAGTTTCCAGTAAATGGACAAGAGGTGACTATAGCTGCTGATTATAATCATCCACAAAATTGTGACACCTTGAGAGTATCTCAAGACACCTTTGTCCCTCACAACAGGGAAGCTTCAAGCTCAGCATCATCCAAGAATGAACAAAGTCCAAGCATCACTACCAAGTGCGTGCAAAAGAAAGGTAAAGAAAAGGAAACAAGTCATGTTGAAACAAACATTCCAGGTACACAAACTTCTCTATCAGACAACTTTCAGAAGCAAGTTCAGTTGACAGATAAAGGAATGGGACTGTACTCAATGGAGCAATCGCTTAACTTATCATAGTTAATGCCATCTCCTAGGAAATATGGTCAACCATCAATGATCAAACCTCCAACATCTTTACCTAGCACCGCTCTTCAAGAAATATTCATAAAATCTGGAACCATAGTGGAAGAAACAGACAATAAAGCAATCCTAGATTGGCTTTACAAGGATGAAGAAGCATCAACATCTGAGATCAGTATCAAAAATGTTAACATCAACACAAACAATTATGGAAAAGGAATGACTATTCTTGAAAAGATGGGTTATGAAGGACAAGGGCCTGTGGGATTAAGAAAAGAGGGAATTTCAAAACCTATCACACCTCTCACTCTCCACACAAAAGAAAAACCAAGACTAGGATACTCTGAAGAAGAGAAGCAAGAGCTAACAAAGATAGCTATGGAAAATATCCTTCATTTTAGAGATGGTTCTAAAATAGACTCAAATGAATATAAGTGGGCCTTACCTTGTGATTTCCTTGTCATTGATATTCCAATCCATGTGATTCAAAAATATACACCTACATGTGAGGAGGGCCAAGGCTCTGGGTCTAGACCTTTCATCGAGGGATCACTAAATATCGATGACTCTAGTGAGGATGAACAAAATTTGAGTGAACTAGATGACTTCGAAGAGGGTACCATCATGGATCTCGATATCCCGAATGACAATTATGATGATATTGTTGTCCTCACCCTTACTTCCATTAACCTAAATCAATTTGATGATACCATGCCATTGATCCATCCAAAACCTATTGATTGGGAACCTATTGAACCTTTGACTGTACCAAAATTTGCAAATGATGATGCCATCGTGTATTTCCTATGTCATACTGAACCTGGTACAAATTCTATCTATAATACTCATAACAATACGACTCAGCAGGAGGGTGTCAAATCTTCTAGTTGCAAAATTGACAACAGGGAAAATAGATCTAATGGTGAAAACCATTCTATGGCAGCATTAGATCTAGAAAAAGTAAAAATAAAGAACGCATCCAATGGTGAAAACCTTTCTAAGGCACTAAAGGATGGAAGATTTGATACTCTCCCAGAACACTATCATGAGCGATCATCAGTTCTAGTTGAACCTACACAATCAATGGACACTGGCACAGAAGAGAAGGCAAAAATCCTACATCTGGCGGAATCCATGACAAAACAAGAAAGACCAACATTCATCCAATTCTTCAAAGCAAGAAGCATCAACTTTGCTTTGTCATATTCTGATATGCCAGGTTTAGATCCCAATCCACCTTTCAAAACATTGGTTTATTGTCATCTACTGAGGAGGAGAATGAGATATCCCCTTATAATTTTTTTTTATTTTGAACACAAGATTTCACCTGTTAATGTTAGAGAAATGGTAAACCAACTGAAAAAATCCCTTCACTTTTTGATCACCAAGATCTCAATGAGGGCAAGGTGAGAGCATATGGTGGAAAGGGGATTGTTAGATGAAATCCAACTGAAATACTGGAATTAGAATATGAAGATGACTCGGTTGATCAACAAGATATGCAATGCAACTCAACCGCTTATTTAATAGGAGTGTAATATAAATTACTGAAAGTAATTGTCTAGGCGGCTAGCCGACCCCTTTCGCTTTTCAACAGGCAGTACAAAAAAGTAAAGTGTTGAAAGTAAATAGACAATGAGGCCAGACTCTTCCACCAAACGGTGGGAATGAAGTAAAGAGCGGAACTGAAATATAAAGACGGTGAGGCCAATCTCTTCCACTAAAAGTGGGGATACAAAAGGTAAAGTGTAGAAATGAAATGACTGAATCAATACTACTAATAATAGCCTTATAAAGTGAAGCAATTTGCAAATTACAGTAAGATATGGATAATCATTTGTCTTTTCCAACAGGAATCAAGCCTGTTAAACAAAAATTAAGAAAAATGCACCCCCACATTGCATTAATGGTCAAAACAGAGCTAAAGAAATTACTAGATGTTGGATTCATATGATCTATAGATTATGTTGAATGGATATCAAATCTTGTGCCTATTTCCAAGCTGGATAATAGCATCAGAATCTGCACAGATTTTAGGGACCTCAATAAAGCATGCCCGAAGGATGATTTTCCACTTCCAAATATAGACATCATTGTGGACTTGATAGCAGGGCATGCCATGTTATCAATCATGGATGGTTTCTCTGGGTACAATCAAATAAGAATAGCTCCAAAAGATCAAGAAAATATGGCTTTCACATGTCCATGGGGAACTTTCTACTAGAACGTCATGCCATTTGGTTTAAAGAATACAGGAGTGACTTATCAAAGAGCAATGACGACAATATTCCATGATATGATGCACACCTTCATGGAAGATTATGTAGATGACATCTTAGCAAAATCTACTACTAGGGAAGAACATTTGCATATCCTAGATAAAATCTTCACACGGATGGAGAAATTTAATGTCAGGTTAAACCCTAAGAAATGTGTCTTCGGGGTTACATCAGCAAAGCTGCTAGGGTACATTGTCTCAGAAAAGGGCATTGAAGTGGATCTGGAAAAAGTTAAAGCTATAATGGAGATGCCACCTCCTAGAAACATCAGCTAGCTTAGATCACTACAAGGACGGCTTCAATCAATCAAAAGGTTCATCTCCCAGCTGGTAGATAAAAGTCATCCTCTCAATCATCTATTGCATAAACACATAGTTTTCATGTGGGATGAGAACTGTGGAGTGACATTCAATCAGATCAAACAATATCTAATGTCACCACCAGTTCTCATGCCACCAACAGAAGGACGACCCCTCATATTGTATATTGCTACAACTGATATCTCATTGGGGGCACTCTTAGCACATGAGGATAATAAAGGAAAAGAGCATGCCATCTACTACATCAGTAGAACTTTAAATGGATATGAAATAAACTATACATTCATAGAAAAGTCTTGCTTAGCAGTGGTGTTTTCTACTCAAAAGTTGAGACACTACATGATGGCTCATACAATCAAGTTAATTGCAAAGATTGATCCTTTGAAGTATCTACTAAGTAAAGCTGCCTTAACAGGTAGATTGGAAAAATGGGCTATGCTCCTAAGTGAATTTGACATTCAATATGTCGAAAGAAAGGAAATCAAGGGACAAGTAATCGCTGAACAAATAGTTGAAGCTCCTCCACCAGATGATCACCCAATGACAATGGAATTTCCAGATGCAGACATTATGACAGCTATGCCTCAACAATGGATTCTCTATTTTGATGGATCATGTACACAACAAGGATTGGGAGTAGGAATCTTGTTCATCTCCCCCCAAGGACACACAATTCTGAAGTCATATAGACTCATGTTTCAATGTACAAATAATGTGGCAGAATATGAAGCATTGATTATTAGGGTCAACATGGCTATTCAATGGAAAATCAGGGACTTACAGGTGTATGGGGACTCTCAACTAGTCATTTATCAAGTGAATGACGAATATCAAACCAAAGATGAAAAGTTGATGCCATACAAACAACAAATAGATTATCTAAAATAGTCTTTTAAAAATATCAAGTTTGATCAGATTCCAAGAGTAGAGAATAAAGTTGCAGATGCCATGGCTACAATTGCTTCATTACTACAATTGCCTGAGAAGCATGTTTGTTATGAGTTTATGGTAGAACAAATATCATGTCCTTCCCATTATCAATCATAATCTTCTACCATATGCCATATAGAAACCATTGAACCCTCTCTCTATGAAAAAACCTATGCTTACCTAAAAGATGATATTCTTCCTCCATATCTTTCCAGAAACCAAAAATGAAACTTTATTCGCCAATCCGCCTGACATACATTAATCACAGATGTCCTTTATCATCGAGGTCTTGATGGTACCTTACTCCGTTGTCTAGAATGCAATGAATCTGAAATGGCCTTATGAGAAGTTCACAAGGGTATTTGAGGTACTCACTCAAGTGGAATGACTCTAGCTAAGAAACTCCTTTGTTTAGGTTATTATTGGTCGTGCATGGAAAAAGAATCATATCAATTTGTCAAGAAATGTCACAAATGTCAGGTTCACAGCAATCTAGTCCATACGCTAGCACAAGAACTGCATCCCTTCACATCGACATGGCCTTTTTGTCAATGGGGTCTAGATCTAGTAGGGAAAATCAATCCATCTTCATCTAATGAACACAAGTTCATTATTACAACTATAGAATATTTCACGAAATGGATTGAGGCAGTACCCCTTATTACCATCACTGGGAAATAAATTTCCTCTTTCATCTTGAAGTATATAATATGTCAGTATGGTATCCCTCAATCCATTATCACTAATAATGGACGACCTTTCAAAAATCAAGATGTCCAAGAGCTATGTGATAGGTTCCACATCCAACATCATTTTTCAAGACCATACTATCCCCAAGGGAATGGCCAAGCAGAGGCCTCAAACAAAACCATACTCAAAATCCTCAAAAAGATGGTCAACGATGTTGGACGTGATTGGCATGTTCAACTCAACCCTGCACTATGGGCCTATAGAACAAGCATGAGAACACCAATAGGAGCTACACCATTTGCTTTGGTATATGGATCAAAAGCCATATTACCCATTGAAGTTGAAATTCCATCCCTTCATGTATCACTCAAAGGTATTATTTCAGATGAAGACTACAGGGTATCTAGATTATAGGAACTGGAATTATTGGATGAGCGTCATCAACAAGTTGTTAATCATCTAACAGATTATCAATAGAGGATGTCAAGAAGTTACAATCACAGGTGAAAATCGAGGGTCTTTCAGGTTGGTGACTTGGTACTAAAGGAAAATCCTAGAAATCAACAAGATAGAGAAAAGAAAGGAAAATTTGAGCCTAACTAGCTTGGTCCATTTGTCATCATATCAGTTTATAGATCAGGAGCATATCAGTTATCAACATCAGAAGGGGATCTATTTGATGAACCTATCAATAGTATTCACCTCACAAAATTCTATGCTTCAAATCTCTTAGTGCATGGGGCAATTTCTGAAAATTGTTTCCTTGGTGAAAACCTGGCAAACAGGCATTTGGCGAACACGAAAATAAAAAAAAAAGTTTTAAAAATAAAAAATTAGAAAATACAAAAACACAATAGGGTGTAATCAAAGCATGTGGTGAAAACTTGGAAACAGGCATCATATATGATTCAAGGATCAACTTTCCCATCTATTTGGATATATGTTAGGATTGTTTTGTCTAAAAAGTCAGTATCAATTCATATCATATCTTTCGTCTAGCCATCATAACATCCATTATCAAAATCATGTCACTTGGTCAAACATATAACTCCATAGCTTGGGGGTAACATCTGGATATCATTAGGGGCAATACAAACGTGTCAATTACATCAAATGGCAGAAAACCAAAAACAAATATCAAAGCGCAATATCAATCGCCATCAGAAGGGCATCAACCATCCATATCATATCGAAAATCCAAAAAAAACATGTCAAATAGGAAATCTAAAAAGGGAGAATCCAAAAACATAGGTCTATGTTAGTCGAACTACATGGTCTCTATGTGAGTAACGTAGGCAAGGATAATCTTTGATCAGCCCCCGAGGCCCCTAAGATAGGATAATAGGTTAGGTCTTTAGTCAAAATCTCAAAAATTGAGACACATGTCAAAATCAGGATGGATGATCTAAAATCTAAATAATGAATGGAACACTCTAAGTAAACAATGGATATTTTGTCTTTTTTTTTATTATCATTTCTTTGGAATAACTCAATGATGTATTCAACTAGAGGAACAGGGAAAAAGAATAATATTTTTATTGTCTATTGTATGTACGATAATCATATAAATGTGTGAATTGTTAGGGGATGTGCTATGCAAATGTATCACTGATGAAATTCATAATTCACACACTCAAATGATAATATTTGCCTATTTACACAATGAATGCTTAGGTCATCTCGGTTCAATTATACCTAGATGCTTGTGTTTGATTGCAATATTAAAAATCATGAAAGAAATACTCAGGTCATCATTGGATTAACACAACCATTGACACTTGTATTTACTTTCAACATTCAATAAAGCTCTATGATGATACCAAGCACAAAAAGACTGTTAAAATGACATTTTTTACATATCATGACATGGTTAAAATTAGATTGCATCCATCATCATTTATTATCTGCAGAGTATTTTTTGCATAAAGGATTCCAATCAATGATTATCTAATCTACAAATAGGATTGAGTATACTTAACATAAAATCCAAAATCATCATTGGTTATCATATAGTTACAAATCCATATTTCATCATTAATCATTTCATCATCCATACAGATTTTTGCATCATTATAAATAGTCATTTTATCACCTACATCATACTGTTAGGAATAAGGTGTCTCAACCTTGGATAATTCCTATTCTTATTATTTGTTTTGTAAAATGTATTTCTTTCAAATAATGTAATTAAGTGTGAGTGTACATGTCTAGTTTGCATGTTGATGTGTCACTCCACTTAATGTGTCGGCATCTTGAATTGTGTGTAAGGAGATCATGGCTGAAACGGTTATGACGGATTCCTATGACACGTAAGAGCTATGTCTGGAAGATTCAATGACAGGTGAAGACATGTGGCAATTGATAAAGTTGAGTACTGTACACTCTTCCACGATAGTGGGGTTCGGGGCATCGCCCCGAAAAAAATTTTCGAGTTCCTATTTTCTCGGAGAATGGTAAAACCCTAATACAGTTATCTTCGGAAGTTGCCCTAAAAGGGAAGCGCATGATATAAGCGTTTTTTAGGGTTGCGAAGATTTGTGATGTGAGTGTATTGTTGGAACGTTTTTTCATGCTGCCGCATTTTGTCTTCAAGAGTTGGAAATCTCCTGAAAGAACTTGCATTGCAAGTGTGTTGTAACCGTTGTGTTGAAGATAATACATTGTGCAGGTTTTGGAGTGCTGGGGTTTTTTACCGAAAGGTTTTCCCCAGGGTAAATCATTGTGTCATTCTTCATTTTCTGTATGTATGGTATATTGCTGCAATATCTTTGTTAAGTAGATTAACGAATCTGAAATTGTAAGGGTTTAAAACGAATTTGCACCATACTTTCCTTAAGAGATTAGTGTAGGAAGCTGTTTCCGCACCTGAGTTTCCTTACACATACAACATCATCATTATTATATCATGTATCCATACATTTAAAAATAGTAAAATCACATCATTACATCCATCAAAGATCATTTATCATAAAATCATTCCATAATTAAAAAGCATTTATCCAACTATCCATACATGTTATCAAATCACATCGTTTATCTATATATCATATTCTACACATGCATTTATCATTGCATCATTGCATTTAAATAAAATCATTCATATACATCATCACATTTAGATTTAAATCATATAAATAAAAGCATCCATCACATAGAAATCATAAAGCCATCATCATATCGCATCAACTACATCTCATATATATATCAATGTCAAGTATACAATGAAGTCTGATCTACAAAATACATGATCTACAATGGGCTACAATCATAATATACATCACACAGGATCAAAATGACATCTATGACCTGCTACTGCTAGAATGCGCAGGCCCAATAGGACCTGTACCACCACCACCCCTAGAAGAACCCGAATCTCTGGAATCTCTGCATGGAGGTTGGGTCACCCCCTCACTGATTGTCCATGTGTGTGTTTGTCCAGATCTCGACAAGGCATAACTGACTCGGTGCTCTGCAGGCACATCATCATGATACCGGCCCTAGTAGAACTATGCCTCTCAGCCAACCCAAAGAACCTCTCTCATATAATCACCAATAGAGGTGCCATCGGCCAATCTCTGGAGGGTATCTGCTGTCTCCTGTGCCCTCTCAGCTATCTATTGAGCACTGTCTTGCTTGGCTATCAGGGTATCAACCTGTGTCTACATATCGACTAATTGCCCCTATACATGTGCCTGGGTCTACATCTATGTCTGAGTTTACACAAGCATACCTCGAGCCTGTACCAAGTGTGCCTATAAGGTCTGGACCTATGCCTAAAGCCCAACTATCTATCTCTGCTGCCCACCTACCGACACTATCACAGCTTGCCTCTTGTGAGGCCTACTGGAAGAAGGTGCACTATGAATGTCTGGCCTAGCCCCTCTGTATCCTCCAGTCCCGCCATCATTGTCATCGTTACTACTACTGTCTCCACTGCTACTCTTTGAGCTACAGCTGGATGAGGAATCCTCTCCACCCCCACTATCAGCAGCACCCTCGGCCACCTCCTCCACTATAGGTAAAGGTGCTAGCTCATCGGGAATAGTAATGCGAGGATGGGGGACCAGAGCCAAGAAAGCTACATAATCCTCTATCACAGCTGCCTCAAAAATATCTCTCTGCATGTCCCAAGGAGATGGTTGTAAAGCTCTATAACCCTCTACAAGAACATCATAGAACAATTTCAGACCCCAATCAAGAACATCCATCTGGCACATGGCATAGTGAGCTACTCCCTATGGCATGCACTGAACAATGCCATACTGTCTATAAACCCGACGAAGCAAGAATCTCTCTAGAACAAAAGGAGTCCGGCCAGTGAGGTACATAGATTAGCACAAAAACCCCAACATTGCACCATCCTCATCCCACTCCTCACAGTCAACGTATGGGTGCCAGATAACAGTCTCCATGTCATTGAAAACTCACCTCCAATGCTCTAATTTTCCCACTGTATCAAAAAACATATGGTCTACTAGCTGGTTTATCTGTAATTGGAAATGACCAACATATGGCAAAATGCTCCCAAGCCCACACCTGTAGCAATGTCATCCCTGTGGATAGACTGTGTGCATCTAAGTACACCACTGAGTGTAAATCATGATATAGATGCGCTAACATGCATATCCCCCACGCATATCTAGTACCATGTACCATCATGCTCTCAAGCGTCCTACCCCAGCCAATGAGGAATCCTTTTGACCTGTGATCAGGGCAAAGGAATCCTCCAATGAATCTAGCTAGCACTATTGGTAGTGTCACATAAGAGTCTACAATCCTCTGCCATCGAATGCTAGGACCCGCTATGGCCTGATCCTGAAATACTCTGCGGAGAGCATCTCTGCTACTAGTCCCATGTGAATCAGATGTCACAATCTCACCAATGAAATGAATGCACAATATACGCCACACATCCTCTGGTGTGACTGTCATCTCACCGGTGGGTAGGTGAAAGGTGTTGTGGTCGCTATGCCACCTCTCAGCCAATGTAGTCAACAAACCTCAATTAATCCTAATCTGGGGCATATCAAGTAAAATCGTGAGACCACACTAACCTATCACCTGGAGCTCATCTAGTGTCAAATGCAATATCAAATCGGTCGTCTCCAAAAATCTCTCTCACATCTGGAGAGTACCCAGATCCTCCTATCATCATAAAAAAAAATCTACAATTAGTGAACTATGTCAAGGAATCAAAGGTCATTCTACTATCAGTCTATTCCAAAAGCTTTGGTATGAATTTTCGATCAAAATTCATAGGCGAACATCAAACCTCACCTATCATGAGGTTTTCAAATCATCAACAAACCTCACTTATCATGAGGCTCATCAAAAAATTATCTAGATCTCGCCTATCATGAGTATTATTAGATATTGAATCATGTCCTCGCCTATCATAAGGATCATCAATAAATGGGGTTTCTTCTCACCTATCATGAGACTTAGTCTTATTTAAATCATTGAATTCAACATCAAGAATGTGGATTGTCAATCATACCAATCAGAAGAATGGACATGATCAGAATTGACATAATCAAAGTTCACTAAGTCAAAATCTTCAATTCTGACATGAAAGCGCTAAATCCCAAAAGTGCTATTTTATCATCCAAAAGTGCTAAATCAGGAACCCAAAGCGCTAAAACCATGAAAGCGCTATTTCAGCACCCAGAAGCGCTAAAACAGGCTTCCAAAGCGCTAAAAGCCCTGAAGCGCTACTTTTTCGCATCAAAGCACTACAATAGGCTGTCAAAGTGCCACTTTACCAGAAGTGCTAGAATAGACCTTGAAAGCACTAAATCACCGACCCAAAGCGCTGAAAGTCTCAAAGCGCTAAAATCCGGCTTCAAAGTGCTAATTTTTGGCTCTTAAGCACTAAATCACTGAAAGCGCTACATTATGACATGGAAGCGCTAGAGTTTTCAATGCAAGTGCTAAAACTCAAAGCACTAAAGTACCTACCAAAAGCGCTACATCGAGATGTAAGCACTACAATGCGACTTCAAAGCGCTGAAACTACCCTAGACATGCCTAGGTCCTAAAAAGCATAAAAAAAAAAAAGTACATGAATTACGAGGAGGTCGAGGGGTACATACGGGAGGTCCATACGCAAGCAGCCATATGTGGCATCAAACGCACTCAAATTGGTGAGTATGGTAGGGGATAGGCATCTCGCTCTAGCTGGATGAAAATTCTTTATCACTGTGAATTTTAAACTCAAAAAGCAAATAATGCTTTTGAAAATGACCTTTTGCACTATTTATAATTTTGAAAAGGTATTTTTGGTGGATTTTATTACCTTTTGATTAATTTTACCCATGAAATTAATTAAAACTCATTTGAAAGCTCTATTTCGTCATCATTTTGTCAGGAGATAAATTCTTTTAAAATCAACAGCAATATAAAATCATCAGAAAATCATAAATTTTTGAAAATTTCAAAAAATTCATCTAATCATTAATTTATCTCCTGAGGGGGCATATCATTATCAAATCATCTGAAAATCATGTCTCGGGCACATGAAATTATTATCATCTGAAATTCATGTCTGGGGCATGTCTAGTTATCAAATCATCTGAAAATCATGTCTGGGGCACACGAAATTATTTTTTTCTCATATCATCAATCCTAGCAGTAGCAGCAAATATTTCTTCGAATCAATGCATAAACACATCACTTCGAAGAGGGGCAAAATGTATACAGCTAAAAATGGCCTGGAGCATCCAATTAATTAAATATAAATTATTTGATTAATTATCCTAATTTCCTCTACTTTTGAATAAATAGAAATATTTATTTATATAGTTCACATTCATATTTAATTAAATAAACAAAATTAAATACTTTGTTGGATTTAATTATCACATCCCTATTTTATTGTATCGCATCGATTCTAAATTAATTAAATAAAGATCAAAACACTTTATTTATTAATTACCATATTCCTCTGATTAATTTAATGAACAACTATCCTATAGTTCGTTTTATTAAATTATTTATCTCCCATTTCCTAATTTAAATAAATCAAAATATTTGAATTGTTGCACAAGGAATATTCCAATCTATATTCTCTCAAAAATGAATTAGATTTCCTATGTCTAAACCATGTCTAATTTATATCAAAATATGTCAAATTAATTGATTGAAACTTCACGGGAAGTTTTGGAGACAAATTTGGAATTTGATCTCTCAATCCTCCTCCATCAATTTTTCCTCTTCTCTTGCCTGGTGTTTTCATGGGTAGAGACAATCTCCATCTTTCTCTCAATGTCTAGATTGAATCCAAGCCTTTCAAAGCTTTCCCTGTGCATTTCTATAGATAGGAAATCTATAAATAAAGCCTCATTGAGCCAAGAAATGGATCTAGATAATCAAGATTTTGCACTCTTACTCTGCAGGAATCCAAACATCAAGCATCAAACATCCACACAATCAAGCATCAAGCAATCCAGTTTTCAACCATGGCTGCCTCCTATGGCTGCAATTATCTATTTCATATCTATTTCATGCTAGTTTAATTGATTTATCATTTAGCATTACATTATCATCATCTCGTTCTTCAGATAGTCATTTTAACAGTCTTATTTGCTTACACAATCTGAGAGCAATTTAGGTTTAATAAATCTTTGGAGATAGAGATCAATAGGATGCTTTCAATTGATTACTTTGTTGAATTGATTCAATTTGTTTACTTATTGATATAATGTCATATTAAGAAGTGTTTTAGATTTTATTCACCATTTCCACACTTACACAATGCTTGCAAGGTGGAGTTACCCAAGGAGATGTCTATTTCTCCTATCTTCAATGTGAAGGACTTGGTGAAGTATAAAGGAACATAAATGGATGAAGAATAGTATAGTGCTGAGGTCAATAAGGATGTGGAAGAACTCAAGGTACCTGATCAGATCAGACCACAAGTGGACAGGATTTTAGACTCAAGGGTGAAGAAGACTAGGCACAAGACATACAAGGAGGACCTAGTGAAGTGGAAACATCAACCAGAGTCAGAAGCTACTTGGATAGCAGAGAGTGACTTTCAGAAGTATGGAATTGGTGAGGAGCTCTTGACACCACAGGTTCCTTAACTTCTTTGTTGCAGGGGGAGAATGGTGTAGGAGCACCTTAAGGTCTTTTGGAAGATCTTGGAAATTTTTGCTTGTAGGTGGTTCTAGCCAACCACCAAGGTAATAAGGAATATGATGTAAAGTACCAAGGTAAAATTCATGTTTTTTAGTGGAAAAATTAGGTTGGTTTATAACCTTGAGGTTTGGAGAAGTCTTAATGGTGAGATTAGGCAAATTTGGCAATGTAGTCTTGGCAATTTGGCCTAAAAATTGGAAAATAGCATTAATGTAGTTCTAAGTCCGACCCAAGGGTCCTAGAACATGGGATAAAGGTTTATAAGGTCATCCAAACCCTAATACCTGGGTTGGAATTTAATTTTCACAAATTGAGACTTGGAGAGCATTTTGAGTGATTGGAATTCAACAACTTTTGAGTGATTTTTTGTGTTTGAGCCTTCATCCAATCAAGAATGGATTGAGAGGACTAGTATAATTCTTTGATTCTTTCTTTTGTGTCATTTCATTACTACATGAAGCATTAGATTAGCCATTTAATTCAACAATTGTAATTTTGTAAGTTTTGATGTTCTTGGTTACACTGCCGGTTAAGGCCATTTTTTGTAAATAATGATCCCCAATTGAATTCCTATGGAAAGGCTACCATGGCCACTTGGAATCAAGTAGGGGACTGTTTTTATAGTGTAAATAGTGTGTGTGGAGTCTTGGTTTGCAGGGGAAGAGTTGAATTCATCAAACACTAGGCGAGTGCAAGTGCGTTCTGGCTAGTGGCTTGGAGAGGACAATAGTAAATAAAGTTGCTAAATGGATTGGTTCGTGCCAATAAAGAGTATGGGAGTGTAGGCACATGTATTCCAGATATGTGTGTGAAAGGAGGAGAGTTGAGGAGGTCATTGAAGCCCTCAAAATTGGAAAAAGGAGCCAAAACCCTAGAAACTCTTGAATTTAGGGGGTATGAGGACAGTCATATGTACGGCCACTTGGGAGACCTTACACCTGGTAAATCTTGAAGCCTAGGGTACCAATAGAAATAATATCCAAAAATATTTGGGGGTTGTTAAGACCGAATTTGAGAAAAGCCAAGAAAACTAGTTTTAGGAGGCATAATTTGCCAAGAGGGCTACAAGGCCCAAAATTGAGTTTTTCAAGAAAGCCATGAACAAAAGGTGAAAGAATCTAATGAGATGGATCAGTGATGAGTCAAAAAAACTAAGGAACAACAAGACAAACCTATCCTAGCCTTGGAGTGGTTAGGACACATATGGGTCAATGTGGAGCCCAAGGAAGCTTAGTTGTGGAATGGGAGTGTTGGTGAAGATTTTGAAATTGGTGGAGAGTCCTATGTGGTGAGAGGGTAGAGAGGAATACCCTAGGAAGACCGAAGAATAGGTCTTGGGAAGATCAAGAGTGCTCTTGAGGTATAGGGCTCCCCATCAATTTTCATGTATCATACACATTAAAATCATGACTATTTGTACATTCAAAGTCATTGGTTGTGTCAAACTATGAGGTCTCTTCGTGTACAACATAGGCAAGGCTAATCAATTGATGAGCTCCCAAGACTGCACTAGGTCAGTCCAATAGTGTTTATCACATTCACATTCACTATCACACACATTCCATATCATCAGCTTAAGCACATATCTTTAGTCAGTTATGTCAGTTAAATTTGGTCGAACTAAGAGGTCTCTGCGTGTACAACGTAGGTAAGACTAATCAATAGATGAGCCCTTGAGGCCGCATTAGGTCAGTCCTTTATGGTATCATCTCAAGTCATACACTATTAATACACACACACACACACTTTTAATCAGTCAAGGAATCAAAACAAGTCATGCATCAACAAGACATCTCAAACAGTCAACAAGTCAATATCAAACACATTGTCAAAGTGATCAACCTATGTCTTAGCAAGATATGTCTTTCTTGTCAATAGTCATCGTCAAATTGTCATAGCCTCATGTAGCTTGTCGCATCAACTTCATTAGGCTCCAACATCTTATATGGCATGTGTCTTTTTGAAACTAGGCTTTGTCATGCCTTTCACAAATAGTCACCAAGTTGAAACCAGACTCAACGTCTTATTGCGGTATGTGTCATCCCTCACATTACACTATGTCAAACATCAACAATCAAACAATCCTACCAAATCAAGTTTTGGTGAATAATTTTATTTTTCTTTATGACTTTATACCTTATTTTGTATTATATTTTTATCAATTTTTGAATTAAGTCCGGTTACTAGCTTTCTCAAGGATGTCCCTTGAGGGATTTAGAGAAGCAAGGATGTCTCAGGACTCTTTTTCTTTGGCTACTATCTGTCAACTATATTTTTCACATTGGTTTTTGAGTCATGTTACTAGTTTCCTCAAGGATGTCCTATCAAGGATTTAGAGGAGCAATGACGTCTCATGACCCGTCTTTTATTTGTTTGTTGTCTGTGGTTTGTCTCGATAAAACAACTGGGGCAATTTTTTGCTTAGTATGAGTTAAGAGACTCCTTGTCTATGATTGTCTATTCTTTGCAGATGGATGACTTTGTACACTATGGTCTATCTCATATCATGGTGTGTACTATCCATTTGTATCATGTCCCACCCAATGATGATAACAAGCAAGCATAGCATATTTGGAAAAATATCGAAGATCATATGTTTTCCAATCAATCAAACTTTGTTATTTCTTACTAACATTCTAAATTCAGTCATGCTAACATTTCCTTTCCGAAATAATGATAAATTCCTATGACACAACAAAAACATTAGATAATCTGCATTTTCATACATTCTATATAGTTACATTGCATTTCAAACATATAGGAACATATTTATGATATCATTGCATAATAGGCATTTCATCATCATAAGATGCATAATAGAAACATTACATGCATTTCACCATCACATATCAATAACATCATATAGAGCATTACATCCATTATCATAAGTAAATAAAGACATCCATAACATCATAAACTGTATAAACTCATCATGTAGAAATATTCATTCATAACACATATACATACATCATCTAGGAAACATAATCATATAGAAGCAATGCATCACCATAAAATAGAACTGCATATCATATAGAAGCTACCAAAATCATATAGATATCGCTCAAAATAATGTGTCACAGTACAATGTCAGAATGTGTCCATAAATAAAAATGAGCTCGCAGGCTCTTTGATCAAAATACAATGTCTACATATATAACAGTATCAACGTGTCCCACTCCCACTACTGTTATGTGGTGAAGGTGGTAGAAACTGCCTCAGAGGTACTCTTTGTGAGATGGAAGGCCTATCATACAAACCTATCCTCGGTGGTACTACCACACCCTCTGTGCTTTGTGATCTTTGGCTGCGAGCCTCTGAAAGGCTAGGAGCTTGTCTGTCTACTAGCACCACAGACTCATATAAGTCCCTATAATATGTATCCATCTCTACGGCTTTGACTAACTCCCGTACCATGCCATCAGATGCAGACCCACTGACCAAGCATTTGACCTCAGTATACTGCTGCTCGGTCTCCTGTTGTCGAGCTATGGCCTGATCCCTCCCTATAAGTGCACTATCTCTCTGCACGGGCATTGTCTCCCTATCCGCATGGCATCAAGCTCTGCTATCATCAGTCTCAGTCTCTCCTCCATGGCCTCCCTATCACAATCCCAAGGGGCATCATCCTCCCATCTCCCCTCCACAATCTGATCTCTGAGCTCTCTCTCCTGCTCCTCCTTAACATCATCCTCCCCATACCCTGCCAGAATACCTATAGAATCTATATCCTCATCCTTTGCGACATCCTCTCCCCCAATATCCACATTGGCTAACTCCTCTACAACTGCCTCCTCGACACCATGCTCATCTCCGACTTGTGCATCAACTCCACCTCCAATGTCCAACATTGGTACATCCTCTACCACTGCCTCTCGGATAGGTGAAAGTCCACCTACTCGACTCCCTCTCCACCCTCTCTGTCCTCATCTACCACCTCTACCACCACCCCCTCCTCTGCCATCATCCCCACCACCCCTCCCTCCAACTCTTCCACCTCTACCTCTCTGTCATCCTCTCGGCCCTGTGCCTCGTCTCTCAACTAGTGTCGGCTAACCTGGATCTAGGTAAGGAATCAGATGATGCTCCACCCACCATGCGTCATATGTAGCTATAGTCCCTAGATCCGCTACTTCTCTCCATCCCCACTATAATGGTTGTAAAGCCTATGTCTCTTCCTCTGCAGTAGCCACTGGAATCATGGGCCCCCAATATGGAACCTCTCTAGAAGAATGAGAAAACTCTGCTCTACCTTGAGGCTCATCCTGAACCTCTCCGAACTGTCTCAAAACTCGCTCTAGCAAGTGTCTCTCTATGATGTGTACACTCAAAATAGTCCTCCCAATTAGGTATTGTGTTTGTCTGCAATATGGAAAATGTCTATCCTCATAAGACCACTACTCACAGTCCATGTATGGTCTATAAGTGAACTCATCTAGGATGTCGAGTGCATGTCTCCAATATCCAATATCTCCCACATGGCTCTAATTGATTTTTCCCATGTATCAAAAAATATATGGAGATCTAGACTATCGCTCTATAGTAACCGGAGGACGAAAAATAGCTACCCTCTCCCATGCCCAAACCATCAGAAGAGTGGTCCCACAACTCATCGACTGTGCGTCTCTCTATGCAATGTCACGTAAATGGAAATATAACATCCCTAAGAGACACAGACCCCAGGCATACACTGTCTCTCTCTAACATACCCACCAACTTCTCTGCCCATCCAACATGAAAACCATGACCCCGTCGATCTGGTAATACTATCCCACCTGTCAGTGTACATAGTATATAGTCAATCCTCTCATATATGTCTGCCAACACTGACCATCTGATCTCATAATGCTCAATGCCGAGCTTACTAATATCATCAACCTGATAAAATCTGGCTAGCTCAGTCAATCCACGCTGGGTATCATACATCACCCACTCTCCTCTAATCAAAATTCTAAGTATCCTCTACACATCCTCCAATGTGACAGTCGCCTCCCTAGTCGGCATATGGAATGATGATGTCTCGGAGTGCCATCGCTCGCACAACGTGGTGAGCATTCCTCTATTTTCTTGAATAGTGGGCATCACAAGACAATGACGAAGACCAATCTCCACAAAATCCATATCTTTGCACTAATCAGACGATCTCTCAGATTGAAGGTTTTCAGACATGACTCCCGCGTGTAAATGGGATCCAATATAACCTGCATTTCAATCATGATGTCAAGTTTTTCAAAAAAAATTCCTTAGAATTTTTTTCCAAAACTTTGCCAGCCACATTATATCACTTTAATAGATGTGGTGCATTCATACAAATGCATTGCAATACAAAGCATTTGTATCACATATTCCATATGCGTTGCACATCACCAATCCAATTTCTACCTACTACAAATACGATGCAGAAAAGCAAACGTGGTGCATTTAACAAATGTGTTGCAAGACAAAGCATTTGCGTCGCATATTCCATATGCGTTGCACATCACCAATCCAATTTCTACCTACTACAAATGTGATGCAGAAAAGTAGATGAGGTGCATTTCCTATAACCTGTCTACTTGATACATATGCATTTCACTAATGCAAATGTAGTTAACTAACCTACATGCGTGCATTCTAAATGCAGATGCGTTCCATACATACATATGCGGAGCATTTTCTTACAAATACATTTAATGCCTAAAATGTCTATCCTAACCTAAGCATGTTTTAGCATATGCATCATTCCGTAGGCAAATGCGGTGCATATGACGGCATATGCGTCGATCCTGAAATACCACATATGATTATTATGTTTTCAAGGCCTAAAACTATGTGCAAATATAACTTTCAAGAGTTCATTTTCGGGTACATACCAGTGATCCTGCATCGGCTAGCCACCTGAAGGTCTGGATCTGATATCCTTGATGTGCAGCATATGGAATGGGAGCCATATTCATCCAATAGTCAGAGCAAAATCTTAGTTCTTCAAACTCTTTCGGGTGAAAATGAATTGGTTTTCAACCTAATTCCTATTTATACCTAGGCTTCGAGTGGCATTTCTTCCGACCTTGTCTATTGGCTACTTAACCTTTCAACTTCAATTGACCTGTACACGTTCGTATCACATTCAAATTTAATTCTGACAACTCAATAGCATTTCTGACCGTCAAATTGACTTATCGGGAATATTTTCTGATTTTTCTTGAAATTTTTCAAAAAAATTGTCAATTTTCCCGAGGAGCCATACCCTAACCTATTTCATACTGGTGCACAATCGGGGCATATTTTCTTTGACACAACGCCGCAACAACATTGTATCAAAGAGGGGCAAATTGTAGACATCGAAAATTGGTCTAGGCCTACAAGCACCACTTTCGACATAATTTTCTATTATCCATGGTCATGATTAAATAGTGTTAATTATTTAATTACTTTCTAAACATATTTCCTCTATTAATTAAATACCCTTTATAATTAATTCATAATGACCTTTATTCAACTTGATTATTTAAATAAATCATATTTGTTTAATTATGTCGCTAACTAATTAATTCTTCCTTCTTAATTAAATAATTTATTATTTAATTATCCCCTTTTCATATTTCAACTATAATTAAATATTTATTATTTAATTATTCAATTCCACCTTTTCAACAGTCAAATTAAATAAATTATCTTTATTTATTTAATTAAGTCTTTCATTTTCAAATGTTGAATTAAATTAACATTTAATTCATTTATTAATTATTTATGTCATATTCTTCTATCATTTAGTTATCTAAGTCATTCACTCACCTTCTGACTCAAGATCTATTTTTAAAACCACCAGTTATCTCCGGGTTCGGTATCTGATCGTTTTTGCCAGAGGACTCTTTGTCACAACTAGTCAGTTAACTAGTTCTAACTCATGTGCATGAATGCGTTTATTAATTAAAAATCTTTATTTAATTAATTAATTTATGTATGCATTCAAATTCTTCATCTTCGAGTTCTAACTTTGTCTTTGACATTCCAAGTCTATTTCTTATATTTTTTGAAGTCTCTTAACTGAAGATTAAGATCTGGAACTCTTGTTCTTTCAATTTTCGAACAGTCTTGACACAAGATTAAGTTATCATTCTAATTTATTCTTTATCTTGCAATATTTTCTAACTCACATCATATGACATTCATCAATCTCGTCCATCGATCTCTCTTTGAATTTGATTCGATCGTTTGAAAACCCAAAATCTATAAAATGGCATGTCATTATCATTATTTCTCCTCCTGAAATCATACACTTTTGAGAAGAAACTTATCTTCGATATTTTTCTTAGACATTCAACAAGGTTATGCTTGCATCAATACTGAAAATCTGAGGGCAAAAATAGTGAAACATCAAAATAGAGAAGGGCAATCGAGATAATTCAAAGGAGTGGTCGCATATTCAGTGAGAGTTTTCCAATTGATTTGTTTAGTTTAACTATGTTTACTTGCTTTCATTCTTTGTTGTTTTGATTTAGATTATTTGTTAGATTAGACTTGATTGTTTTAATTTGTGTAGCTATAGCATTAATCTTTCCAGAAAATCTACGTCTTACACCATACTCAAAAGTGGGTAATTATCCTTTAGAGATACCTGGTTGAGGTTCCTAAAATCAACACATGTTCTTATTTCATCATTCTTCTTGCAAACTAGAACAATATTCTCAATCCATGTGGAGTGATGAATTAGGTAAATTATTCTGGCTTTGAGCGTCTTGTCAATCTCCAGGAAAATCGTGTCAGTTACCTTAGGGTTGTAATTCCTTTGTTTTTTTCTAAAAGCAACTATGCCTCCTTTCAATGGAACGTGATGCTGAGACATTTTGCCTATGAAATTCTTGAGGTCATCATAGCATCAAGAAAAAAATTGTTTTTACTTGATGAGTAAGGCTATTAATTACTATCAGTGGACTCACTCATTTTCCATTTAATAGATTGATGATGATGATTGAACAGATCCTCTAGAGAAACCAACCTTTGAGAATTTTATTACCTTTTAACTGAATGACACCATCCTTTAGATCACTATATTATTAGGGAAAAACTCTTTACAGTTGTAGATACCGAAAATTGGTCTAGGCCTATGAGTACACATTTGACATAATTTTCTATAGTTCGTGGTCTTGATTAAATAATGTTTATTATTTAATTAACCTTTCTAACACATATTTCCTCTATTAATTAAATATCCCTTTTTAATTAATTCGTGAATTCATAAATACCCTTTATTCAACTTGATTAATTAAATAAATCATATTTATTTAATTATGTCGCTAACTAGTTAATTCTTCTTTTTTAATTAAATATGTATTATTTAATTAAACCCCCTTTATCTATCAATTAAATGATTTATTATTTAATTACCCCTTTATCATACCTTTCCAACTATAATTAAATATCTTTATTTAATTATTCATTTAACCCCTTTATCTATAATTAAATATTTATTATTTAATTACTTATATTATCCTCTTCAAACAGTCAAATTAAATAAATTACTTTATTTATTTAATTAAAGTCTCTTATTTTTGAATGTTGAATTAAATTAACATTTAATTCATATTTTAATTATTTATGTCACATTCCTCTATCATTATGTTATCTAAGTCATTCACTCACCTTCTGACTCGAGATCTATTTTTAGTTCTCCAGTTATTTCCGAATTCAAACACTTGTTTATCTCTGTGAGAAGACTCTCTATCGCAACTAGTCGATTAACTAGTTCTAACTCCTGTTTGCATTCAAATGCATTATTCTTTCAGTTCTAACTTTGTCTTTTGCATAAAAAGTCTATTTCTTCTATTTTTGAACATTAAGATCTTGAACTTGTGTTCTAACTCACATTCTAACTTAGTCTCTATCTACAGTCTTTCCTAAACTCATGTTCTAACTCGTGTTCTATCTGAGACATAACTCACATCGCATGGAATTCATCAATCTCATCCATTGATCTCTCTTTCAATCTGAGCCGATCGTTCGAAAACCCAAAATCTATAAAATAGCCTGTCATTATCATTATTCCTCCTCCCGAAATCATACACTTTTGAGAAGAAACTTATCTTCGATATTTTGCTTAGACACTTGACGAAGTTATGCTTGCATTCAAACACAAAAATCTAAGGGCAAGAATACTGAAAAGGAAAAATAGAGAAGAACAATCAAGATAATTCGAAGGGGTGAATGTATATTCGGTGAGAGCTTTCCATTAAATTGTTTAGTTTATTATGTTTATTTCCTCATTCTTTGTTGTTTGATTTTAGATTATTATTTAGATTAGGATTAACATTGTTATTCTAGTTGTAGATTATCCATCTCATCACATTTGAAGATCATCTTTTAATCTACTATTACATTTGGTGAACCCGACGTGAACACGCTTCAAAATTTGCACCTTTTCGTCTTTCCATTTTTTTGTTTTTCATTCTTTTTTGCAGGTTTTCCGTACGATGCACCATATCTGTTCTAAAAAAAGACACATCTATATCCATGAGCCACATTTTCTAAAAAAAGAGACGCATCCGTCATCACAAACTGCATCCACCTATCAACATCGAACCGCATATGTGGCTCCTAAAGTCGCATCTGACTGGTAAATCTTTTCCACTCTTTTATTGATTTATGTCCATCTATATTTTCATTTTTCTCTTTTTAGTTTGTTTTTATTTTCATTAATGTTTGTTTCAGTTGTGTTAAGGTGGAATAATGTAGTGTTTGCGGGATGAAGGATAGAAGACAATTAAAAACCAAAGACAATATTTTCTGCAGGATGAAAGCCGAAGACAAGAACAATGAACCACTGATAAATTTGCATGTAGGACCTAATGCCTTTGTGTTTATTTATTTAAGCAAGATTTTGTTTGGTAGATAGACAATCGTTGTGTGGGTTAAAAAGAATTTTCTGATTGATAGATAGACAATTGTCATTTGGATTAAATATAACCACTGTCTTCTTTGTCTGGTGTGTTGCACGTATTTGTCACCCTTATGATTCAGTAATCAAAGTATCCTCTCCCCTTGCGCAGTCATATGATACTGGGTGTAAGAGAAATGGTTATTGACTCTAGAACTTGGGCCTGTCTTGATGGGAAAAAGTACTCACCCCAAGACGACTCAGACCGATAGCACACTAAAGCCAAGCGACTTCCACCCGGTATATAAAAAATGATTTCTGGGAAAAGCCCATAAATCATGCTCACTATTCCGACGAGATGGACAGAAATGGACTCTCGTCGAAAATGGATAGTGCCCCACGAATGGAATGCCCTTATTAAACACCTTGTTCTAGAGTTAGCAAAATCCTACCTACTTGTTGGCGCAATAGGGTCAGCCCTATGAAGCCGTCTTACATTCTTACAGTTTATGTGTGGAAATGAAATGTATGCCATGGGAGTTTCATGGGTATAGTAGCTTGGAAGCCCTATATAAGTGAGTGCTATGGAGGGGAGTCAGTGGGGTCAAGCTATTAGTCATTTGCCATAAATATGCGTAGCTGGAGAAATCCAAGTAAGAACTCAAAAAGTATTGTCCTAAAAGCCTAGGTTGTAAATTTTTTTCGAGTCTTAATAGTCCTTTCATCACAAAAACTGAAAATACATTGATTTCTGCATTTGTTCTATGTTGTATTCGTCAAAATCTTGATCGAACAAACAAAGTCAGTCAACAACTTTCGAGAAAATTTCAACTGTCAGAAAATCGAGTCGTAATTGTCAGTTTAAACGCTACATCTATGATGCAGGAGCATCCAGTGGTGTAAGGACAATCCTACATCACCCAAAAATATATTTACTTTCATTTAGATTTTTTTTGTTAGATGTTTTTGCATTTTTGGATACCCTTTTCGTCGAAGAAGAATTCCCAACATTCAGAACTGCTTTTTTGCTTTTTCTGCTCAACTGCTATTTTTAGCAGGTATGATTTTGAAGGCGCGAGGAGATAGAAATTTAAGCGAAGCTTCAGGACAGAATAATAAACACTTTGGTGAAAGAATCAGGCAAAGATCATTCCCGATTCAAAAGTTATTCAAGTTTCAGTTTCTGCTTGTTGCCCTACAAAATCTTTGAAGCTAATTTTGAGGGACTTAAAGGCTTTGGATGGGCCCGAAAATTGGCAGAAAACAAAAGTGGTTAGCCTTTAGGCCCCACTTTTTGGCACTTCATTTTTTCAAGACCTTTTCGAAAAGGTACTATCATTGAAGATCCGATGGTTAGATCTTGAGTTAGGGCTTCCGGAAGTTTGTGCATAATTAGAATGTTGTTTTTGACTCCAAACGGAGAATTGGGCTATTTATGGGATAGTTTTTGATTTTTGTGGGTAGTTTTTGGGGAAAGAAGATCGCATGTTGCGAATAGGGGAATTTCTGTAATTTAATTTTTCGTAATTTGCATGTACTGCAGAACTCGAGGATTGGAGATCCTCTGCATGTAAGAATTTCATATTTTGAAAATAATAAGAATCTCTGGTTTTTCTGTGTGATTTTCTTGTGTCTCGGGTTGCACCCTCATCAATCTATCTTAGAGAGTCACATATGTTAGGGGAAAAGCCACATGTGTCTGTCAAAACAAGTCATCATTCACAGTCTGCATATTATGAGTCAGAACTGTCATATTATGAGTCACATGTGTGCATGCAAACCGCATCTGTCAGTTTTTCAGCCGCAAGTGTCTGCCAGAAAATTTAGGTTTGCAGAGTCAAAAATTAGAACCACATTTGTCATAGGAAAAATTGCAACTGTTAGAAACACCACATGCACTGTCAAAAACTGCATCTGTCAACATTTGAACTGGAATTGTTAGGTGAACCACATTTTCCTATCAACAAAAACCATCAAAAACCGCAAACTGAATCCGAAACATCTTTGTCACTATTTGCTTCTGGTTCTTAAGATCAACCATGGATAGAAACTATTAAATCTTGCTCAAAAACCTTGCATCATTAGGTGTCATATACGTCTTAATCATAGTAAACATCTTAGTCATAGTCATCCTAAGTTGCATCCATATAGATACTTCCTAGGAAATTGCATATCACAAAATAGATAACTTTCCTTGTCATTGGAAAAGTTCATGTTTCAGTTTATCACAGTCAGTGAACCTAGTCACTTTAGTCCCATTTAGTGAATGTTTTCACCTCAACAGTCTAGTTTGTAAAATTCATCTTGTCAACTGTCCTTGTCATACAATCAGGTTCCTTGGTAAAAAATAAATCTTTGCATGCATTTATTCCATAGGTGGTAGGTTATACCCATCTTAGACTCATTTATCATCATAGTCTACTCGAGATTTTGCATATTGTCTGTCCTATCATACATCATTTTAGTATACGTCTTTTTAGAAACCATTTTAGCAATGTCATTTATTGTCAAAAAAATCCAAAAACATAGACATAGGTCATATCAGTTTTTAGACATAGTCTGCATTACCCCATTTTGAGCAAATTTTTCATGGTCGAAACAAGGTCTAAAAAGAAACATAGAGCAATGATAGACCCCAACGAATTCATCAATCCATTCAAAAATCAACCATCGGGAAGTAAAAGACCACATAAACCTTTGCTTGAAAAACACGTCACTAGAGACACACATGGGCAGATTTACATAGAAGACATAGACACAGTAGTACAAGATCTTGAATTTGCATCCTTTATGGATGAGTGTTTGGCAAATGATCCCCAACGTTATCTAGCAAACTTGCTAGCAGAAGGTGCCAAACTACCCATAGGATTTGATATTAGTACTTTGCAAACACCGCTGATTCAACCAATGCAAACTATCACATCAAGTGTTTCTATTCCCCAAATTAACGCAGCAATACCAACTGGCATACCAAGTCAAACATCATCAATTGTAAACACAACCCCTTTCAACATAACACAAGGTTTACAATTTACTGCGGGGGCAACTTCCTCCAACCCCTTTGGCACCAACACGACTGGTAAGAGATCCAAAGTTGGCAAAAATATACCTATACCAAATTAGATCATTCAGATAGGAAACATTCCTATACAAAATCAGACCATTCAAACAAGAAGCATTCCTATACCAACTCAGACCATTCGGATAGGGAATATCCCTATACCAAATCAGAACATTCTAACAGGATATATTCCCTCGCCAAATCACAACCCATCACGGAACATGGAATTTCATAACACCTACATTGACCCAAACAATGCAAACAACATGTCCTTGACGCAAGTAGATGTCCTCCAAAACCAAATGCAAACTCTTCAACAATAGATGGACAACATGTCTATGTCAGGAAAATGAACTATCTCAGCACAAGACCTATGTCCATGTCCATTTGACAAAGTGCTTTATATGACACCTTTCCCCCATGGATACATTATACCAATTTTGTCTAAGTATAATAGGAGAAAGAATCCTTTGGAACACATTAGAGATTTCTCAACAGCATGCATGGACATATCATATGACCCCACATACTTGATGAGACTATTTCCATGAACCCTTGTCGGGATAGGACTAGAATGGTTTTCTAAATTACCATTTGGTATACGATCTTGGGGAGAATTAGCTGAGAATTTTGTCAAACTTTTTGCCTTTAACATAGACAATGAGGTAACAATAGAAACCTTGTGCCACACGACACAAGAAGATGGTGAGAATTTCACCACTTTCTTCCAAAGATGGCGAATTCTAGCTAGCAGATGTCCAGTCGAAATACCGGAAAAGAAAAAGGTCACGATATTCCTAGAGAACATCAACCCAAAACTATGAAGTGACTTAAGGGTACACTGTTGTACTTCATTCTCAGACTTGGTACAAAAGGGAATCATCCTTGAAAAGGGCCTTATAGACAAAGGAGAAATAAAAGTACTAGGCATAAATCTGGTTGTCCAACATTAAAACGTGCCAAACGATAGAAATAAATTCTGGTCGAGAAACAAAAATGTTACAAATGACGGCATTGTTGATGCTAAAAACATACATACAAGACCAGTTATCACAATTAGAGGATACAACCAAAATCAAGACATGATGAATAGTCTAGATCAAACAACCAACTATGTCCAAAATTCACAACAACAAAGACCACAACAACGAAGATTTCCTACACGTGAATTTACACCTTTAGGACAACCAATCGAGAGGATATTCAAAGAGTTGATTAAACATAATCTCATCAAACCTTTGGAACCAAGAGAGTATGATCCTGGACAATTCAAACCTTCATTGTGGGATGATAACTCTTTTTGTGACTATCATCGAATGAAAGGACACAACCTACAATAATGTCCCCAACTCAAGAATATTATAGAAGACTTTGTTGAAAATGGAACCATAGAGGTCGGTGGATAGAAAAATACCAAGAACAGTGATCATAAGGTCTTCACAGACCCATTACATGACCACACGAAAGGAAAAGCCTCCAGTTCGGGACCCAAGAATGAACCATCAGCCAATTATGCAAACACCAAGTATGACTATGGAAGGGAAAGACCATATATAGCCTCCGAGCTGCAAATGAACATGTCGATACCATCATCATTAAGAAGCATTCATAATGTAATGTGAACACACGTAGAACTAAGATTACTATTCCAGGTCCTTCAGAGCCATCTACACAAACTTCCAAGTTTAAGTACAACCTCCTTGATCAACTGAGCAAAACTCCCGTGCAAATATCTATCTTGGAGTTGTTGAATTTATCACCTGAGCATCGAGCAATTCTTGACAAGCTCTATAGAATACAACTGTTCCTACAGACTTAGATGTCAATCATTTCAAAGAAATGGTGGGATATGTGACCAATTCGCATGACGCCACATTTTCCCAACAAGATTACTCAACTGAAAAATCTGATCATAATGACCCCTTACATCTTGAAGTCTTAGTCCATCAAACTAAAGTCTGACAAGTCTTGGTAGATGGAGGAGTAGGTTTGAACCTGTGTACCCTAAAATTGGTTAAGGCATTAGGACTCTCAGAAGAATGCATAGATACCTCTAAGAGTATAGTCATCAAGGCTTATGATGATGAGGAAAGATCATCCAAAGGAGTTGTCACACTCCCTATCCAAATTGGCCCAGCGATCATGAACACCAGCTTCCAAGTCTTGGATCTCACCCTTCCGTACAACTTGTTGTTAGGTAGACCTTGGATACACACAATGAAAGTTGTACCTTCAACATATCACCAATGTTTTAGGTTCCGCTATAATGGCACAAAGATCACAATTGATGGTGATCTAGATCCTTTTCAGTATTGTACAAGCCTAAGGGAAATTCCACAACGTGAAGTACCAATTAACCAAGAAGCTTCATAATCCACTTTATCCCTATATGTTGACCCATCATGTCTCACTAAGTCTATTTCATTCAAACCACCATCATCCACTCCTAAGCTCGAGATCCAAGACAAGGGTTGTGGCAAATATAATATAAAGCCATCATACTACATCAGTCAATTGATTCCACCTAAGACACATTGGCTTACCCATGGCAGATAGAAGATAGTCAGTGGTCAAATTTCATGTTTCCCCTACAATGACATTGACCAAATGGGGAGAGTTAAGTGAATAAATTGTGGATCAAGGTGATTCCTGGTTGTATCAAGAAGAACATGAATTCCCCTCCCCATCTATTCAAATAGCTAAGGACTAGTATGGAAAAGGATTTAAGATAATGAAAAATGAAGGCTATGATGAGCATAGCGGGTTAGGACTATATCAAAATGGAAGGATGAAACCGATCACTGTCTACCCATGACCGAAATACCTAGGGCTAGGGTGTCAACCGCTTAGAATTGGGTTTCCTAGTACTTCATCACCGTTTCAAGAAGAAGTGAGTGCTTATGTAGACATCAAGATATCCCATAAACCACTTCCCCTAGTTTACGAAAAACCTCCAGTTTATGATGAATCCCCTTACTCAAGCGATGGTGAATGGGATTCCCTTTCATCTACCAGTACCATGAATATAGATGTCCAAAGAAGAATGGCAAGAGAACTATTATTGGGAAACCCTTGATCATGCATCTTGGGCACCTGGCAAACCATCTTTTGACAAATCTACCCTTACTATAGTCCCACATCAGTGTATACCTACCCCTAGGAAGAAAAACAAGAAGGAGTTGGTCCAAAACTTCTGCGACCATGTCAACCATTCTATATTCACCTTATTAGCAACTACCTTTAAGAACTCTGATGATGACACGCCCCTTATATATCCCGAACTTATCAACTGGGATCAACAAGGTACACCTATCATAGATACATTCGAGAATGACGAAGCAATTGTTGAGTTCATGGGACTTAGGGAAGGCATACCAAGAGGGGATCATAAAGCTGGATTTACAATAGAATTGGATGACAAAGCATATTTTGGGAAGTCAATTTACACCTCTAGTTGCAAAAATGAGAATAAAAATAAAAAAGACAATGAAAATAAAAATGATGAGTACCTAGGTGAATACTGAAAGGCGCCTTTGGACAAAGAAAAATTCAAAATAAAGGACGTATCCGAGGGTGAAAACCTCTTAGAGGCACCCAAGGATAGAGGTTTAAATATTATCCCCTTTGAATAGGAAAAGTCACCGATGCTAGTAGAAGAATCTGTTGAGGTCAACATAGGTACATAAGAGAATCCTCGAAAGGTATATGTTGCATCTTCTTTAACAGAGACATAAAAATCGGAGTTTAAGGACTTCTTCACAAAGAGATAGATAAACTTTGCATGGTCGTATGCTGACATGCTTGGGCTGGATCTAGACCTAATATTGCATCATTTACCACTAAAACCAGGTATTAAGCCAGTCAAACAGAAGTTAAGGAAAATGCATCCACAAATTGCTCTATTGGTCAAGGAAGAACTTAAGAAACTCTTGGATGTAGGATTCATAAGGATGATAGACTATGCCGATTGGATATCAAATCTTGTGCCAGTGACTAAACCAACTAGGGGCATTCACATTTGCATAGACTTTAGAGACATCAATAAGGCATGTCCTAAGGATGACTTCCCTTTGCCGAATATAGACATGATAGTAGATCTTACAACAGGATACGAGATGCTATCCCTCATGGATGGTTTCTCTAGATATAACCAGATTAAAATAGCAACTAAAGACCAACACAAGATAGCTTTCATGTATCCATGCGGCACATACTATTGGAATGTTATGCCATTTGGCCTTAAGAACGCAGGAGCTACCTATCAACAGGCAATGACTATGATTTTCCATGACTTTGTACATACTCTAATGGAAAATTATGTAGATGACATTATAGCTAAATCAGAAACAAGGGAAGATCATTTTAAGGTTCTAGACAAGATATTCTAGAGGCTAGAGAATTATAACATTAGGGTAAATCCAAAGAAGTGTGTCTTTGGAGTGAAATCAGGGAAACTGTTAGGGTATATCATCTCTTGAAGAGGCATTGAAGTAGATCCAGAGAAGGTAAGAGCTATCATAGAAATGCCTCCTCCAGTTAGCATTGGTCAACTCAAAATCCTACAGGGAAGATTACAATCCATTAGGCATTTCATAGTACAACTAGCAAATAAAATACACCCATTTCAACATCTACTCAAGAAAGGAGTACCATTTGTGTGGACACCTAAATGTCAAGAAGCCTTCCAGTAAATTAAGGACTATTTTCTTACTCCACCATTCTTAATGCCACCTACAAAGGGAAAGCCATTGATACTATACATCTCAGCAACTCAGTCAGTATTAGGGGCTCTTCTCGCACAACATGATGATCAAGGTCATGAGAGAGCGGTTTATTACATCAGTCGTACCTTAGTGGGCTATGAATTGAATTAAAACAACATAGAACATGCCTATCTTGTGGTAGTCTTTGCTACCCAAAAACTTCGGCACTATATGCTCAATTGACAAACAATGTTAATTGCAAAGATTGATCCACTTAAGTACCTCCTAAGTAAGGCAACATTAATAGGCTGATTGGATAAATAGGTTATGATACTTAGCGAGTATGACATTCAGTATGTCGAGAGGAAGGCTATAAAAGGATAGGTGATTGCAGATCAGTTAGTTGATGCACCTATGAAGGCATACCATCCCTTAGTGGTAGATTTTCCTGATGAATTTCGCTTCAACATTGACATTAAAACCGATTGGAAACTATACTTTGATGGGCCACATACAAATCATGGTTCAGGAGCAGGTATCCTATTTGTTACACCTCAAGGCAATACCATTCCTAAATCATTCAGGATTTCTTTCCCTTGTACCAACAATATAGCTGAATATGAAGCTTTACTGATAGGTTTAAAAATGGTAGCTCAATGGAAGATTAAGAGCCTACATGTTTTTGATGACTCTCAACTAGTAATACGGAAGGTAAATGATGATTACAAGACTAAGGATGAGAAGCTTGCCCCTTACAAGTGATAGTTTCAAGCAGTATTTCAATGACATAACTTTTCAACAAATACCACGTATCCAGAATAGAGCTATAGATGCTATGGCAACCGTGGGTTCCTTGTTGGATATTTTGAGTAACATGCCTAAGTTTAAGTTCTTGGTTGAACAGTTGTTGGTCCCCACCTATGATGTCCCTAATACTGCAATAGTGTGTACCATTGTTGGTCCTATGTCTCCTTGGTATAAAGACATATTCGACTATCTCACTGACCAAACGTTACCTCAAGACTTGTCCAATAACCAATGTCGAACCTTCATCCAAAATTCAGCTAAGTACACCATCATCGGAGAAACCCTATAGAGACGTACCTTAGATAACACCCTAATGAGATGTCTCATTGTTGAAGAAGCACAAGCAACTTCGCAAGCGGTACACAAGGGTATATGCGGATCTCATTCGAGTGGTCCTAATTTAGCTCATAAGATTATGAGACTAGGTTATTATTGGCCTACAATAGAGAAAGACTCATACATCTTTGTAAAGAAGTGTAGACAATGTCAAATACATGGAGACTTGATAAGAGCACCAACACAGGAGCTTCATCCAATTACTTCACCATGGCCCTTTTCCCAATGGGGACTCAACCTCATAGGTAAGATACACCCTTAATCATCCAATGGCCATAAATTCATCATCACTGCCACCGAATACTTCACCAAATGGATTGAAGCTATTCCTATGACCTACATCACCAGCACACAAATATCTAAGTTTATCCTAAACTATATCATTTTTTGGTATGGTGTACCCCAATCCATAATCATAGACAATGGCCGCCCATTCAAGAACCAAGAAGTATGCCATTTATGTGAATAATTCCATATCAAACACCATTTCTCCACCTCATATTACCCACAAGGTTATGGCCAAGCTGAGGCATCTAATAAGACCATTGTTAGAATCCTAAAGAAGACTGTCAATGATGTTGGTCATGACTGGCAGCTACAACTTAATCCTTCCTTATGGGCTTATCACACAAGCATCTGTACTCCCATTGGCACCACTCCATATTCCCTCGTATTCGGGTCCAAAGCTATCTTACCTATTGAGGTTGAAATACCTTCTCTAAGGTTATACTTCAAAGGTCATATTGATAATGAAGAATACCGTGTCTCTAGGTTACAAGAGCTAGAATTGCTAGATGAACGAAGACAAAAAGCATTAGATCATTTGTAGGCATATCAGAATCGTCTTCGTCGTAGCTACAATAGAAAAGTCCTCAATAGACACTTTGACATTGGTGACCTGGTATTAATGGAGAATCTTAAGAACCAAAGATGAACAAGAGAATCCAGGTAAGTTTGAATCTAACTAGTTGGGGCCCTATATTGTCATAGAAGCCTTTGGATCAAGAGCGTACCAACTCTCTACTCCTGAAGGAGAGCCGCTTTTGTCACCTATCAATAGTTTGCACCTAAAGAGGTTCTATGCTTAGTTTCTGAGAATCTGTGTCTTAATCTAGAAAAAAACAAAAAACAAAAAAGATGGTTACCTTGATGAAAACCTGGCAAACAGGCATCATTGTAACACCAAAAAAATTGAGAAAATTAAAAAAAAAATGTAAAGAGAAATATATCCGTCCAATAGTGAAAACCGCTTTAGTGGCGCTATGGATAAGTACCATGGTGAAAACCTAGAAAATAGGTGCCATGTGTAGTCAAGCTCGCTCTTCCGTTTACCATCATTCTATTCGAACCTTTTTCACCATCTTTCATAATAAATGGTTGTCTTATCCATTCCTTGGAACAACTGACATCTAGCATCCATTATGTCACATTACCCACTCCATCTTCCAAATCTTATTCCTGACTAGGGGAAAATCCTTGTTCTATGCCCTAACACCTTGTACATAACATCACACCATCGAAAATGTTCTGAAAAATCCCAAAAACATTAGTAAACTTCAAAAAAAAAAAAAAATCAAAAAATGTCAAAAAATACCAAAAATAGAGTCAAGTCAGTCATGTTCAGTCAGTCATAGTTGAACTATGTTGACTTTGCAACTGGGACATAGGCAAAGCCATCAATCGATGTGCCCCCGAGGCATTAGGTCTATTAGTCTAGGTTGTCATGTATCACACACTTTAAAATCATGACAATTTGTATATTCAAAGTCATTGGTCATGTCGAACTACGAGATCTCTGTGTGTACAACATAGGAAAGGCTAATCAATTGATGAGTTCTCGAGACCACACTAGGTCAGTCCAATAGGGTTCATTCACAATCACTATCACACAAGTTGCATATCATAGTCTAGGGTATCATTTTATGTTGGACACTGTCTATACACACACTTTTATCAGTAAAAGAATCAAAACAAGTCATGCACCAACAAGGTGAAACATCTCAAATAGTCATCAAGTCAATATCAAACACATTGTCAAAGAGATCAACCTATGTCTTACACAAGATATGTCTTTCTTGTCAATAGACGTCATCAAATTGTCATAGTCTCATGTGGCTTGTCTTCAATGTCATTAGACTCAAACGTCTTATACGACACGTGTCTTTTCTGAAACCAGGCTTTGTCATGCCTTATACAAAAGTCACTAAGTCGAAACTAGACTCAATGTCTTATTGCGGTATGTGTCATCCCTCACATTATGCTATGTCAAACATCAAACAATCAAACAGTCCTACAAGATCAAGTTTTGGTGAATACTTTTATTTGGCTTTATGAATTTATATCTTATTTTGTCTTATCTTATTATCGATTTGTGAATTAGTCTAGTTACTAGCTTTCTCGAGGATGTCCCTTGAAGGATTTAGAGAAGCTAGGATGTCTCAGGACTCTTTTTCTTTGGCTACTGTCTGTCAACTATCTTTTTAAAATATTGGCTTTTGAGTCATGTTACTATTTACCTCAAGGATGTCCTATCATGGATTTAGAGGAGTAATGACGTCTCATGACCCATCTTTTATTTGTTTGTTGTCTGTGGTTTGTCTCGACAAAACGACTAGGGAAATTACTGTCCTTAGTATGAGTTAAGACACTCCTTGTCTGTGACTATCTATTTTTCGCAGATGGATGACTTTGTACACTATGATCTATCTCATATCATAGTGTGTACTATCCATTTGTGTCATGTCCCGCCCAATGATGATAAAAAGCAAGCATACCATATTTGGCAATATATCGAAGATAATATCATTTTCTTAATCAATCAACTTCAATTATTTCTTACTAACATTTTGAGTTCATTTCATCCTAACATTTATCTTCTTCAAACATAATGATAAAGTCTTGTGACACAATAAAAACATTAGATCATTTGCATTTGCATACATTCCATAAGCATTCCACATAGTTGCATTGTATTTCACACTTATAGATAGTAGCATACATTTTCATTACATACATTCGGAATCATGACATAATAGGCATTGCATCATCATAGCATACATAATCTAAATATTGCATGTACATTTCACCATCAAATATAAATAAACATCATATAGAACATTGCATTCATTATCATAAGTAAATTAAGACATCCAAAACATTATAAAATGCATCTCATAACATATAGAAACATTCATTCATAACACATGTATATACATCATCTAGGAAACATAATCATGTAGAAGTATTGCATCATCCATAAAATATAACTGCATATCATATAGAAGCCACCAAAATTATATATATATTGCTAAAAAATAGTGTGTCACAGTACAATGTCTGAATGTATTCATAAATAAAACATGAGCTCGCAGGCTCTTTGATCAAAATACAATGTATACATATGTAACCCTATCAATGTGTCTCGCTACCATTGCTGTCACATGGTGAAGGTGGTGGGAAAAGCCTCGAAGGTGCTCTCTGCGAGGTGGAAGGCCTCTCATACGGACCTACCTTTGATGGTCTTACCACCCCCTCTGTACTCTATGTCCTCTGAATCCTTCCCTATGACCTCTGACTCTACACCTCTGAAAAGCTAGGAGCCCATCTCTCTATCGACACCACTGCCTCATATAAGTCCCTATAATAGGTGGCTCTCTCAACTGATTAGACTAACTCTCGTACCGTGCCATCAGATGAGGACCCACTGCAAAGGCGTCTAACCTCTATGAACTGCTGCTCTATCTCATGTCTCCGAGCTATCACCTAATCTCTCTCCATAAGTGCACTATCCCTCTCCATACGAGCACTGTTTCTCTCTATTTAAGCACTGTCCCTCTCTGTGTAGGCCCTGTCTCTCTCTAGTCTCATAGCGTCAAACACTATTGTCATGAGCCTGAGTCTCTCCTCCAAAGCCTCCCTATCACCATCTCTAGGAGCATCCTCCTCCCGTCTCCCCTCCACAATCTGATCTCTGAGCTCTCTCTCCTGCTCCTCCATCGGTGTATCCTCCTCGACATCATCCTCAACATCATCCTCCATATCATCCTCTCTGTATCCTACCAAAACACCTAGAGGGTCTATAGCTATATCCACATCTAAATCCTCTACAACATCCTGTACTCCAACATCCACCTCTGCATGCTCCTCTACCACTACCTCCTCTGTAGCATGCTCACCCCCAGCCTGTACATCCACTCCCCCTCCGATATCTAACATCGGTACATCCTCTGCAATTGCTTCACAGATAGGGGATAGTGCACGTACTCAACCCCCTCTCTGTCCTCTCCATCCTCTTCTACCACCTCTCCCATTGCCATATCTCCCTCCAACTCTCCTGACTCTAGCATCTCCACCTCTCTGATGTCCTCTAGGTCTTGTCCCTCGTCTCTCAATAGGTGCCAACTGATCTAGATCTGTGTAAGGAATAGGCCGATGCTCTACCCACCATGCATCATATGCAGCTGTCATCCCTGGGTTTGCTAATCCATCCCTCCACACCCACTATACTGGCTGTAATGCTTGTATCTCTGCCTTAGTAGTAGCTACTGGAATCATAGGCCCCCAATATGGAACCTCTCTGGATGATCGAGCAAACTCTGCTCTACTCCGAGGCTCATCCTGAACCTCGCCAAACTATCTCAAAACTCTATCTGGCAAGTGTTGCTCAATGATATGAACACTAGAAACAGTCCTCCCAATGAGATACTGTGTTTGTCTGTAGAATACCAAATGTACCTCCTCATCCACCCACTCCTCACAATCCATGTAAGTTCTCCATGTAAACTGATCAAGAATATCTAATGCATGTCACCAATATCTGGTGTCTCCAACATGTGTCTGAGTAATGTGTCCTGTATATCGAAACACATAAGGGTATCTCTTCGGTTTCTCTACTGTAACTAGAGGACGAAAAATAGTTATCCTCTCCCAACCCCATACCATGAGCAGTGTAGTCCCACAGGTCAATGACTGTGCATCTCTATAAGCAATGTCATGTAAATGAAATTATAACATCCCAAGCAGACATGGACCCATGCATACCTAGTCTCACTCTCTAACATGCCAACCAACATAGCACCCCATCCCACTGGAAATCCGTGACCCTGTTTTTCTGGAAGAACTATCCCCCCAATCAATGTACATAAAATATATTTTTCTGCTAACACTGGCCATCTGATCTCATAGTGCTCGATGCCGAGCCTACTAATATCATCTACTTGATAGAACCTTGCCAACTCGGTCAATCCTTGCTAGGTATCATATATGACCCGCTCTCCTCTAATAGGCAGTCTCAAGATACTATACACATCCTCAAATGTGAGAGTGGCCTCCCCAGTCAGCAAGTGAAAGGATGATGTCTCAGAATGCCATCACTCGCATAATGTCATCAATATACCCCTGTTCGCCCAAATAGTGGGCATCGACAAATAGTGACATAGACCCAGTCTCCATAGAAGCCAAATCTATGCACTCATCAACCAATCTCTTAGATCAAATGTATCTGGATGTGACTCTTGTGTATATATAAGATCTAGAACCACCTGCATTTAAACCATGATGTCAAGAATTTTCAAGTTTTCCTTAGAATTTTTTTTGAAAATTTTACTAGTCAAATGCGGCACACATTAACAGATGCGGTGCATTTTTGCAAATGCGTTGCACAAAGCCTCACTTACGTTGCATATTACATATGTGTCACATATTTTACAAATCCACTTTTAACCTATTGCACATGCAGTTCACTAAACCACATGCGGTGCATTTTTCATAGCCTACCTATCTACAACATATGTGTTTCACAAATGCATATGCGGTTCACTACACCACATGTGTCTATTCCTAATGTAGATGCGTTGCATACATACACATGTAGTGCATTATAATTCAAATGCGTTTAGTCCCTAAACTACCTAACCTAGCCTAGGCATGTTTTTGCACATGCGTCGTTTTGTAGTCAAATGCGGCGAATATGATGGCATGTGCGTCGTTCACGATGCACCACATTTTCTTATTGACTTTTCAAACACCTAAAACTACATGCAAAAATTACTTTCAAGAGTTCCTTTTCAGGTACGTACCGGTGGTCCTGCATCGGCTGGCCTCCTAAACGTCTGGATCTGATATCCATGATGTGCAGCATATGGAATGGGTGCCATTTTTGTCAGCTGGTCAGAGCAATCTCCTCTTTTTCTAACTCCTCCAGGTGCAAATGAATTAGGTTTAGACCTAATTCCTATTTATAGGTAGGGTTTGGGTAGCATTTTTTTTAGCCTTTCTCTACTAGCTGCTTAACAGTTCAACTTCAAATGACTCGTACTCGTCCGTATGAACTCCAAATTCAATTCCGTCAACTCCATAGCATTTCTGACTCTCAAATTGACTTATCTTGAATATTTCCTAATTTTTTTGAAACTTTAAAAAAATTGTCAATTTTCCCGAGGGGCATACCTTAACCTGTTTCATGTTGGGGCACGATCAAGGCATATTTTCTTTAACACAACGTTGTACAAACATTGTATCAAAGAGGGGCAAACTGTAGATACTGAAAATTGGTCTAGGCCTACAAGTACACATTTGACATAATTTTCTATAATCTGTGGTCTTGATTAAATAATGTTTATTATTTAATTAATCTTTCTAACACATATTTCCTTTATTAATTAAATACCCCTTTTTAATTAATTCATGAATTCATAAATACCCTTTATTCATCTTGATTAATTAAATAAATCATATTTATTTAATTATGTCACTAACTAATTAATTCTTCCTTTTTAATTAAATATGTATTATTTAATTAAACCCCCTTTATCTATCAATTAAATGATTTATTATTTAATTACCCCTTTATCATACCTTTCCAACTATAATTAAATATCTTTATTTAATTATTCATTTAACCCCTTTATCTATAATTAAATATTTATTATTTAATTACTTATATTATCCTCTTCAAACAGTCAAATTAAATAAATTACTTTATTTATTTAATTAAAGTCTCTTATTTTTGAATGTTGAATTAAATTAACATTTAATTCATATTTTAATTATTTATGTCACATTCCTCTATCATTCAATTATCTAAGTCATTCACTCACCTTCTGACTCAAGATCTATTTTTAGTTCTCAAGTTATCTCCGAATTCAAACACCTGTTTATCTTTGCGAGAAGACTCTCTCTCACAAGTAGTCGATTAACTAGTTCTAACTCCTGTTTGCATTCAAATACATTATTCTTTGAGTTCTAACTTTGTCTTTTGCATACAAAGTCTATTTCCTCTATTTTTGAAGATTAAGATCTTGAACTTGTGTTCTAACTCACGTTCTAACTTAGTCTCTATCTGCAGTCTTTCCTGAACTCGTGTTCTAACTCACATCACATGGCATTCATTAATCTCATCCATTGATCTCTCTTTCAATCTGAGCCGATCATTCGAAAACCCAAAATCTATAAAATGGCCTATCATTATCATTATTCCTCCTCCCGAAATCATACACTTTTGAGAAGAAACTTATCTTCGATATTTTTCTTAGACACTCGGCGAAGTTATGCTTGCATTCAAACACATAAATCTGAGGGCAAGAATTCTGAAAAGGAAATATGGAGAAGAACAATCAAGATAATTTGAAGGGATGAACGCATATTCGATGAGAGATTTCCATTAAATTGTTTAATTTATTATGTTTATTTCCTCGTTCTTTGTTGTTTGATTTTAGATTATTATTTAGATTAGGATTAACATTGTTATTCTAGTTGCAGATTATCCATCTCATCACATTTGAAGATCATCCTTTAATCTACTATTACATTTGGTGAACAGACATGAAATAGAGAGCAACTAAAAATCTAAGATAGTGGCACTTGACTTCCAAATTTTGCAGATGCAACAAGTATTTTTTGTAGGGCATGGAAAGCCTTCATGACAAGTGGTATCTCCTTATGTTGGGGAATAGTTATGTTCCCCATTTGTAACCTCCACGCTAGTTGGATATCTTGAACCAATTTAATTCTTTGATCATAAGTTTTCATGAGTCAAGTAGCTTGAGATAGGATAAGGTCTAGCTCGCTGAAATTCTTTAGATGTTCAACATTGAAAGACTGGGAGCTGAAAATTGCATCAACTATTTTCTAGAAATCATTCTTCAAGGCTCTAGTATTCTCATCATTCCCATTCCCTCCCTTGTTAGGTTGAAAGTTGATGGAAACAAGGTTCTTTTGGAATCCATTCTTAGAAACTATAAGTTTCTCTGTTTCCCGAGACTCTATTCAACATCGTAATTATATTAGATATTTAATCGATGAAGTGATTCCAATGTAGATTTTGGGGCAATTGAGATTTACCTCGCCTTGCCTTTTCTAGCCAATTCTTCACCATTACATTTTGGTAATACTCCTTTTTGACTGAGAACTCAATTTGAGCATTGGTAAAATCTAAGGCCGAGTAAGCCCCTCTTTTTGGAATCCTCAAGAATGAAGCAAGGGTGGTTCTTTGAATTTTAACCTCTAACCTATTATCTTCTATTTTGATTTCCCAAGCTCGAGAATCATAATTCCTTATGCATTCAAGAATTAACTCTGGGCATTGGACTACTACATGGAATGCACTGCTTCCCCTAATTTTCTATCAAATACTTTTCTTGTGATGGGTGGTGGATTGGGAGAATTGGATTTTTCCCTAAATTCATTCATATTCACCTCCCCAAGCTTAGTGTCCCCTATCTCATCCATGTCACGAGTCAACCTTGATATATAATTGTAGCCTTGACACTTAATTCTTGCCATGACTAAAACTCTAGGGTTCAAATGAACTTTCATCGAGTAGATTACAATGGAGAGAGAATTAAGCTTAGGGACTGCAATTTGAAAGAAATAGATAACAATTTAAGTACCACATACACCCTAATTCAGAGGATGAAAATCTACTTCAGAGTGCTCTTCCTTGTCACATATCCTAGTGTTAATGTCGTAGCTGAAGAATGTCTGTTTCTTGCATAAATTTACTTTTAATTCCCCATGGGAAATGTGCAAGTACATAGGCATTAAATGACATCCTCTTATCATGTAGGCATATGTGGCTTTCATATCAGCACTTCATTACAACCACTTTTTGAAAAATTTGAAAAAGGAATGGGTAAAGGGTAGAGAGATGAGTAGTTCATATAACTTTTACATAAATCACTGCCAAGGTTCATCTTTCATTGTAAAACACCACCCGCCTTTTAATAAGCACTGTCAAGTTGATCATTCTTTCTCTAGATGGTATATGGGGAAGTTCAATGAACTTAACAAAACACCGCCAAAATTGACATAACTAAGAAAATAGACCAAAGTGGTAAGCACAAATGTTCACATAAATCGACAAAACATAACTGACTATTAAAGACAAAGCAAGGGAAAGTCTTCTGGTGGAAAGATGAGAGGTTAGAGAAACCTTGGTAAACACTACCCGAGTTATGCTATTTAATCAATACATCACCAACTTATAACTTACCCAAAATTAGGAATAAAACAAATTTTCTAGGGATGACCAAAAACCCGATAACATATTGGAAAGGTCTTTTAGGTCTCTTCATAGTTATTCATGCAGTTTTTTCATATTTTCATCTAGGTAAATTTTATTCAATTTTTTGTGTTTTCACATTTTGGTGAATTACTTGGACATTTTAGCTCTTGGAAACATTTTGTTTGTGTGGGTTGACTTGTTTTTAGGCTATTCTACACGTATTTCTAGATTTTTTCCTATATGTACATTTCGAGCATCTTTTTCATGTAATTTATCTTTTGTACATGCATTGAGATAAAGAGTACATAGTGTTGGAAAATATAATTTACATTTGCACACTATGTTTAGGTCCCTTAATAAATTGGACTTAATGAAGCCTCTAATTATCCCAATTATGTATTTAAAAGCCTAATCCTATTTTCTGAAAAGGAAACTTGTATTAAACAATTGCAAACATTAATTGATTTTCCTTGGAAATCGAGTGTCTTGGATTTAGGTCCTAGTACCCATTCGCCCAATGGTGAATCGGTCCTCCTTAAGTTTAGGACCCCAATTTTAAATGTTTTTGATGGAATTTTTATGATTCAAATTCAATTTTTAATTGTAAAAATTTGATGTTTAATTGTCAGAAAATTAAAAAATTACCTATAAATACAAGGTCTTTTATCAATTCAAATCCTAGAACTTTTTGAGAGACTTCACAAGAGAAAAAAATATCGTCAAAGGTGTTCAAGAGCATATTTCTCAATCATTTGTTGTAGAATTCAAGATCTTAAGGATCATGTCAAAGTTATCTTCATTGATGCATGTTTTTGGAGCTAACATTATGATGTAGGTTTCAAGCATTCAAGTCATAATTCAAGCATCAAGATCAACATCCAATCAAGCAATTTCATGCAAGATCAAGACTTTGGAGAGATGTGTTAGACCTCAATCGTCTAAGGATCTCAATTCAAGGATTTGGTGAGTTGCAACATAGCATTTTTCATTCATCACTCCTTCTATTCATGTTTTATTTTATTTCAAGGAAAACCCCTATTCACCAAAAAAAAACAATTTTTCCCTCTCTTTGTGTTTGCAGATTTGCAAGTGAAGAAGGATTGAAATCGGATCAAAAGTGTAATTTTTCAAAGTTTTCAAAGTTGTCAAGCCACTAAAACTCATTTGCAAAAATTTATTTCTGACTTTTTGACTATGAGATCTAGAGGAATGAAGAGTACAAATCTAGGAGTAGAGGACTATGAAAATATATTTTGGAACCCTATAGTAGGACCCATTCATTGTAGGGATAATCTATCTTAACAGGACACTCAACAAAATATTTTGGTGATAGGTGCACAGTGTCTACTCCTAAATTGATGATTCAAGTCTTAATTTGATTGTTTTTGTTTTTGTTGTGCTTTAAATTGATGATTCAAGTCTTACATTGCATAATTATATTTATTTAGTATATTTCACTTATCTACCAAAAGTGCATTTTAGGCTGATTTACCTTGTCCTCAATCATAAGGAAAATGACAAGATCTCCATTAAGGTTTACTCACCCAAGAGTTGAAATATTTTTCCTATGTTTCATTTTGGTGAACTTGACATTCTTACACTATAATTTTTTTGATTTGGAGTCCATTTAGACCCTAGATCTAGGATTTGCATTAGTTTGCATTGCATTGCATTATTTTGCAATTCATCTAGTTTTATCAAAATTACAATAGTTTTCATCTCATTTAAGGTTTTAAAATTGCATTTTGCATTGTCTAAAATCTAATTTATTTTATTTTATTTTTTGCATGCATATTACATTGATTTTGCATAGTAATTGTATATTAGTGTATATGGAGTCATTCACATTCACAAATTTTGTCAAAATTGCATTTAAAAGTGTCACTTTTTTCATCGTTTATCACTAATTGTATTTGCATTAGGACACCTAAATTTGGAAAATTCAATCACTGAAACTACAGTTAGCAACCTCAAACTGGAAATTAAAATATTAGGCAAGAAATTCAAACATTGTTTTTTCAGGAACCCTAACCTAGAACCCATTCGCCCTAGGGTGAATCAGTCTCTGTACAAGAACTTTTTCAAAATTTTGGGTAGTAATTTGTCTTTGTTTGCTTCATTCTATTCTACTGTTAAATCTGTCTTTTAGTTTCAAAAAATAAAAACAATCTATAATTATTTGCATTAGGTTCAATTAGAAAAATCAAGTGCATTGTTTAAAATCAAAATTGGCATTAAAAGACATAATTTTTTATGGTTTTGCACAGCATAATCAGTAGATTATCTCATTTCAAAAATGAAAATTGAAAAATATTTCTACATAATTTCATTGCACTTTATACTTTTAGGTGTTGATTGCATTTGTTTAGTGCCTATTCTCCATTTTGGGTGCACTTAGGTTTGGTGAAACTTGTATGAGATTCACAACCTGGTGTCCTATTAACAATACTATAGTGATATGTAGTTCATGACTCATGTCATCCTACACTACTTCGTGGATCTTGAGTTTTCTAACTCTTTCACTTAGTGTTGATACTAGTCAACCCATTATGTATAATAGCTTTGATACCACATTTTATTGGAAGAGTGAATAACATATCTCTTAATATAGTTTTTGTTTTGTCATTGATGTCACCATGATATATGAGTTGCAATTGCAAGTTCAAGTTCAATAATGATCCGGTACTCTGGATAAGTATGCAGAAATTTCCTTTGATATTTTGGTCTGAAATTCCCCTCTGGTGATCATTGCTACTTGTACTTCTGGTAAATGGTTTTTGGTTGATGGAAGCATGCAAGTTTAGAATATCATGTGTACAATTACTTCTATATGATGTTGGCATCATTTTATTGATTGCATTTTTTTATTAGGTCTAACTTTGGCTGACCTAATAAATAGTTGAAGTAATGGATTAAATTTTATGTGTGCGATTCAAGTCGACATGATATAGCGTGCTACATGCTGAAATTGTTTTTGAGAAGATTTTGTATATGATTGAAGTCGTCCTGATTGATGCTTGCGAACAATTCAGATATATATATTAGATATTTTGGAGATTGAAGATGTGTGGAATGTGTGGATTGAATGTGAATACGAAAAGAGTGAATATTGGTTTGCTAGCATACAAATTATTTGAGCTTCAAAGGAACTGAATTTGTACTTGTGAGGTTTAACATCATCAGTTCATACTCTGGCTGTAATCCATTTTGTTACTATATATTTTGTAGGGAGTGAGCCTCTCTTTTAGAAAGTGAGTCCTAGTAGTGAGCCACCCTTTGTAATATCTTATAATTGGTTATACTATATTGTGAGTTAACCCTCACCGTGGTTTTCCCATTTTGGGTTTTCCATGTAAAAATCTTGGTGTTCATGTGTTCATGTGTTGTGTGTTTTCATGTTTTATTAATGCTTCTCCTTATCTTAACTATTATATGCATTTGAATAATTGGATGGTATTTTTTTAATAAGTTTAAGAAGATACTGATTCACCCCCCTCTCAGTATCTTGGGTATTCAACAATTGGTATTAGAGCTTGGTTCCTCTGAAGAAGCCTAACAGCTTGAGGAAGATCTTGAAGATTGAACAAATAGATGATAAAGAAGAACTCCAGAAAGCCCTTGATGATCTTGACAAATCTGAAAATGAAAATAAATATCTGAAAGAAAATATTTATGAGGCAAATGAATGCATCCGAAAATTGAAAGAGAAATTGAAGAAATTCAAAGAAAGACATAGAGAAGTTAGTGAGAAATTAAAACAATAAAATGAAGAGGTTACTAGATTGAAGGTGCAAGTGGAGGAAAAAAAGAAAATTGAAGTGTATTAATACAATAGTACAAAGCAATTCGGATGAATGCTCTAGGCTTGAACAAGAAGTGGTGAACTTGAGAGAAGATCTGAAAAAAGAAAAATTCTATGAAGATAGTTTCAAGAAAAGCTCCATCAGGCTTGATGAATTGATTCCAGGACAAAAAGAATCTAAAGACAAAGGAGGTTTGGGACTGGAAACAAGTGAAATTTCAAAAGCTATGAAGACCCCAAACACTGTGAACAATCAAAAGACTCAAGGTAAACGAAAGTAGACAAGAAATCCAAGAAGAAGACCGCCTATCAGATAGCCAAATGCTCAAAGGTATCCATCTTTCAATGGTGCTTGTTTCTCATGCAATAAATTTTTCCATAGGGAAACTAAGTGTAGAAGTTGGATGAATCAATTTTTTGTTTCCTTCTTCGGACAATGCTATGCATGCAAGAAGATTAGACATAGAGCTAGTGAATGTAGAACTTAGATGATGAATTCATTTAATGGAGGTAGAATGAATCAATCCTTTGTTGGCTACTGCTATACATGCAACAAGTTTGGACACAAAGAAAATCAGTGTAGATCAAGGATTAATGGAAGTCAAACAAATCAAAGAAATTTTGTCTGCTACAACTGCAACAAACTGGGATATATTTCAAGAGTATGTAGAAGTAAAAAGGGAAAGCATTTTGCTCTGATAAAGAAGAATGAACCTGTGAAGAAGATTGAAAAGATGAGGTTGAGCAAGAAATGAACAAGATATGGAAAAGGAAAGAAGATCCAAATTCTTCAGATGCATTTGTTCCCTCATCTGGTGTAGACAATTCCTCTAGGATTTAGACCTAGCATGGTCTTAGGGGGAGCTTTAATAGATTTTTTTCTTAACCCCCTAGGTTTTTGGCGTGATAGTCTTTGGCATGGGATATGTTGTAAGAAATGAATAGGCAGAGGTTATGCAAAAATAACTAGAAGAAAAACTGTAGGCATGTTTATTTGTAGAGCATATTAGGATTTTTCAATGCCACATAAGGGTTTTTACCAGCTTTTTTAATTCCATCACATTCTATACAAATTAGGGCATGACATTGATCTATAAAGTCAAATTGGAAAGGAATTTTAATCACTTGTGTTTTCAAAAAATGCGGAGAGTGATTTGAAGCGTTCTTGAGGTGATTTGAAGTGCGAGTTGTGCAAAGCTTGGATTTGGTCTTTTGCAAAAAGGAAAAAGTTATTTTACGCTTTTATGCTATTGTAAACTTGTGCAAATTCTCTCTTTAAAATTATTAGAGCTTGATGTGTTGAAAATGGCAACCCCTATAGTCGCGGAGAGTGATTTGAAGCGTTCTTGAGGTGATTTGAAGTGCGAGTTGTGCAAAGCTTGGATTTGGTCTTTTGCAAAAAGGAAAAAGTTATTTTACGCTTTTATGCTATTGTAAACTTGTGCAAATTCTCTCTTTAAAATTATTAGAGCTTGATGTGTTGAAAATGGCAACCCCTATAGTCGTGAAAGCATTAGAAAGACCTAGACCTTCCTATAGGAAATATTCTATGAAGGTTTTCGAAGATGAACCTCTAGGAACCTTCTCATCGATTCCTCATGGTGTCATGCCTAATGAAGACACTAGAATGCACATTAGATTCAAGGCTGAGGAACTTAATCATAGAAAATTGATAGATCTTTGGTAGAATGATCTCACCAGGGATTATTTCTTGATTAAACTTGAGTATTCGAATATTGTGGCAAAAAAGTTGGATTGTTGGAGCTCCTTCCCTAATTTCAGTTCCACTCTTGATGATAAGTATGTTAAACATGTCCTTAGTAGAATGCATCATCAATTCTTGTAGACTGACAAACCCCATTTGAGAACTAAGGAAGTAATCAAGGTAGTTACCAAACTTTGTGATACCTGATTGGTACTAGTGTTGAAATCTGTGAAGAATGAAGTGGTGATGAAACTCACTAGTGCTACATATGACAAAAGGGCTCTTGCAACAAAGCCTATTTCTAATCCCACGGTGAAGTATGCATCAATAATGATCAAACATAAAATCTACTTCACAAATAGAGAGAACTGTGTGCTCACTACAACAATCTACACCGGTTATGACATGGTAGCATATGGTGCAGATTATGATTTGTGTGAACTTCTTCGATAGCAGCTATTTGAGAATCTAAGGATGTCGAAGGAGAAGATATATGCATTTAAGTTTGGTTATTTGAATGTTTTCTTGTTGTTCTATTTTCTTAGGAGGCTTCTTGGAAAAGATGTAGTGTTTTGGGACGCATCCTGACCAATTTCTCATGAAATTTTTGATTATTTGTATAGTTTGGGTGATTTGAAGAATAGAGATAATTCCTTTGCAACATTATTTTTCTGTATTCAAGATCAACATGAATGAGAGAGAAAGAATCCCGAAGAAAGTTGTTGAGAAATACAAGAATGATATTATATTCCATGTCTCTTCTAATGAATGCATGGTTGAAGCGGTTGAACCTGTTAGAGTAATTCGACATTTACTTTATTAATTAAACAATATTTGTTTAATTACGTAAAGTTTCCTTTTAATTCTTTTTCACTTAAGCTAACATTAGGTACATAATAATTAATTACTTTATTAATTATTATTGTGCAAGCCTAGGGTTTTCCTTTTTTAGGGTTTTCATCTATATGTAGTTGAAAACTATCTTTTGTATTATTATTCATTTTACATTTTTCAGGTGAATACATTGCTCCAAATTCTTGAGCATTTTTTTTGTTGCTTCTCTTTGTTTCTCCTTGTAACAGGTTATTGTTTGCAAAGATATTTTTGGACTTCTATGGTGTTGTATCTTCTCAACTCCAACATGGTATCAGAGCTTTAGATTTGCAGCTACTTGTTCTTGTTTTGAGATTTTGCATTGGAAGCAAATCTAGGGTTCTAAGTTTTTTTTGGTGGATTCAGCCTACTCCGAATTTTAGGTTCACTTTGGGCTCAAATGGACAGTGCCATTGGATTCGTAGCGCCCAAAAACCCCTAAAACGATTGTCAAATCGTTGATTTTAGTTACAGTCAATTTGGAAGGCAAAATTTTTTTTTGCCCTAGGGCCGTACGGAGCAAAAATCACAAAAAAATTTAAAAAGATCAAAAAACCTAAGGTTTTTGATTATTTTTCTTGAGCGGCCAGTATTTTTTTTTTCTTGCCGCACGGTGGCCACCACCATGCCGCCAAGCGGCCACCAGCCGCCGCTCCGCCACCCGCTGCTCCGTCCGGCACTGCCTCCGCCGCTGGCTGCATCCATGGGCTCCGCCACTAGCTTTGCCGACTCCGTCTGAGTTTGGCCTCTACACTGCCTCCACTGCTAGCTACATCCGTCGAGCTCCCGACTCGGCTCCACCGATTCTGCCGACCTCGTTCGAGCTCCTTGCCGAGCTCCCTGCCGACATCGGACACCGAACCCGCCGACGTGAGCTCGTCGACCCGAGTCAGCCCTGCCAGCCCCCGTGGGCCTCTAAACCCCCGCCACCCAATCACATGGGTGACTATGGGCTCCTCCCAGACACCAGCCCCTTGGTCATCGATGTGACCAAGGGCCGAAGACTTCAGCCCTTGAGGGCTCCAAAAAATATTTTTTTTTTTGCACATTGGAGCAGCTTGCACTAAATCGGGCGTAGAATGGGCAATTTTTCTCTGTTTTTTGCAAATGAGATCTCATCGGAAAGCTGGTTCTGGCACCATTCCAGTGGTACTAGTAATTTTTTCTGATTTTGTAGTTTTACTATTTTTTTTCCAGTCAAAGTTAGAACTTGGTTTTTTCACTCCAAGGGGCGTATCTTTTGCGTCCAAACTTTGTTTTGCGCAAACAAATAGGCGTTGGAAAGCTCTCAACCTGCTTTATTCAGTGATGTGATCTATTTTATCAGAATTTTCACCAAGTACATGAGAATTTGTCTTGAAGTATTTTTTGCTTATGCATTGCTTCCTTCTCAGTTTGTACTAGGGTTTGGGTTTATCTTTTGTGGGAGGTGTTTTTTCTCTTGCTTTTTGTCATTTATATCAAAAAACTAGAACACCAAAACTCTCAAAAATACAAACCCTTCTACATCTTCTATCTATTCTGAAAGATCACATAATAATAAAAAACACAAGCAGGTACAGGTGCAGGGTTTCATGGCAGACTCTTCAGTTGAGCTACTCACATCACATAACTATCGCACTTGGAAGTCTCGTATGATGAGGCTACTCAGGTCACGAGGGTTATGGTCTTGTTTAGATGAGGTTCAACCTCAGTTGCAGTGTCCTTTTGAGATTATGCAGCACAGGAACAAGATGGATGAGGCTATGGGTTTGTTATCCATGCATGTTCCAGACAGGCTTTTGTTTCACCTTGATGCTTTGCTCACTCCTCGAGCCATGTGGCTGAAGTTTGAGAAACTTTTTGGGGACGTTAATGAGTTCCATGCATTACAGATTGAGGCAGAGTTGACTTCCTTGTTACCTGGTTCATTTCCCACTATTGAGGATTTTTTGAACCAGTTCAAAACTATCCATACTATTTTACAGGGTTGTGGGAAGAACAAGACAGACACAGAGTGCATTTCCTTGATTCTTTCAAAGCTTCATGGTCCATTTCAGATATTTACTTCCTCCTTCTACTCCACCATGGATGGTTTGGGTGCCAGTTTTACCATGCCTTCCTTTGATTTATTTTGTGAGCGATTGTCTCGATAACAGTCTCACCTTTCTCAGATGGATATGCTCTCAGGTTCAAAGAGCAAAACATTGGTTGCTCAGTCACCGAAGGGGAAACGGAAGCAGAAACCAAGGCCCAAGAAAGATTTTGCAGGTAGTGAGCATTCCTCCAAACTACCTCCTAAGTCTGATTCTAAACCACCATTTAATCCAAAACATGGGAAATCTTCGAAGTCTGGTGAGTCTTCCTCCAAGACTAAGGAGAAATCAGGAGACACTTGCAGTTTTTGTGGCAAGCAAGGTCATCCAATTTCTAGGTGCTGGAAATGATTAGAGGCTTTAGAGGAGGCTGTGCAGTAGCAACACATCTCCTCACCTCAGTCTTCTTCTTCTTCCACCATAGGGAAGGGTCATGCTCTCACTGCACAAGCATTGACCAATGGGTCCACTTGGATTTTAGACTTTGGTGCTTCTCACCATATGACACACACTTAGCAGTTGGTCACTTCTCTTGCCTCTTGTGGTACTTCACAGATTGCAGTGGGTGACTCTTCACAACTTTTCGTCTTAGGTTCAGGTTTTATCTCTTTGGATGGGGGCACTCTACAAGATATTTTGGTTGTTCTTGACATTTCGACGAACCTCTTATCCATTTATCAGATTTTCCACACTGGCTTTGGTAAGATAGTTGAGTTCTCACCACATGATGTGGTTATTCGGGACCTCCATGATTTTGATTTGGTTGTGGCTACTGGTAGTGTTGATACTGCATCTCGTCTTTACAGATTTGATGGATTTGCGCCTTCTGAGGGTACAGGTTCATCTCTTATAGCACATGCATATTCAATGAGTCAGCTTTGGCATGAGTGTTTGGGCCATGTCAACTACAGATATCTTCAGCAGATGACTACACAGTCACTTGTTCTTGGTCTTCCACGGATTTCTTGTACTGACAGTGTTTGTCATGGTTGTGTGCTTGGCAAGCATCACAGGGATCCCTTTCCAAAGGGAAGTACCACTCGTGCCTTGGCACCCTTGGAGTTGATTCATAATGACCTCATGTCATTTACCACTCCTTTTTCAGGGGCCAAGTATGTACTCACATTCATTGATGACTTCTCCAAACACACATGGTTGTACTTTCTTAAGTACAATTCTGATGTCTTTGATTCTTTTCGTGTCTTCAAGACATTTGTAGAGAAGCAATCTGGTCTTTCTATCCGATGGATACGTACAGATAATGGGGGGGAGTATGTGAATCAGGCCTTCAGAGATTTTTGCACTGAGCATGGTTTACAGCATCAGTTTTCTGTTCCCTACACCCCTCAGCAGAATGGTATCGCTAAGCGAAAGAACAGATCTTTACTGGAGATGGCTAATTGTATGATTCAGTCCAGGTCCATAGATTCGTCTTTTTAGGCTAAGGCAGTCAATTGTGCCAACTATATTCAGAATCAGATGCCTTAAAAGGCGATTCAACATATGACTCCTGAGGAGGCTTGGTCTAATGACAAGCTTGATATTTCATCATTTCAAGTATTTGGTAGTGAGGCATGGGCTTTTATTCCTGATGCTCAGAGGAGAGCTATGGAGCGGAAGAGTCGACCCCTCATATTTGTCGGCTACTATGAGGATGTTAAGGCGTACAGGTTATTTGATCCTGATTTCAGAGAGGTCTTGTTTTGACAGGATGTTCAGTTTGATGAGCGCCTTCCTCCAGTTGATACCTTGTCTTCAGTGTCCACTTCACTACCTACTCCACCCACTACAGCTCTTCAGGATTATTTTGAGGATTTTGATGAGGATATTGATGATCCCCCATCTCCACCTCCACTTGCTCCACCTCCAAGGCTCAAATGGGCTCGCTTTACTATTGAGGTAGCAGGATCTATGGCCGGTGATCCTTCAGACACTCATCGCACTCGTTCTCATACTACGGGTTCTAGTCTTTTGACTCATGCTCTTTCAGAGGATCCTCATAGATTTTCAGAGGTGACAGGTCACCCTGAGTGGGATAGTGCCATGGAGGAGGAGTATTCTTCTTTGATGAGGAATAATACATGGGATCTCTATCCTCTTCCTAAGGGCAGAAAGATGGTTCGGTGCTAATGGTTGTATCGCACCAAGTATGCTGTTGATGGTTCTATTGATAAATACAAAGAATGTCTTGTTGTGAAGGGTTTCTCACAGGTTGAGGGTATTGATTACTCCGAGACATTTGCCCCTATCACCAAGATGAATTCTATTTGCTTTGTATTATCACTTGCAGCTTCTAGAGGATGGCTCATTTTTTAGATGGATGTGAAGTGTGCCTTCTTACATGGTGACCTACAAGAGGAGATCTATATGGAGCAGCCTCAAGGATTTGTTCATGATTCTTCTTTGGTTTGCAGACTTCAGCGTTCATTATATGGTCTCAAACAAGCCCCTCGGGCTTGGTATGAGAAGATGGACTTTTTATTGCTCTCCATTGGTTTCACTCGTTGTCATTCTGATCACACGGTCTATATTCAACATCTTGAGGGTGAGATCCTGATTCTTGTGCTATATGTTGATGATCTTCTCATCATAGGTAGCTCATCCTCCATGATTTAGCATTCTCAGCTAGCCTTGATGGAGCAGTTTGAGATGACAGATCTTGGCCTTTTGCACTATTTCCTTGGTCTTCAGGTGATTCAGTCTTCAGAGGGGATCTCCATTTACCATCAGAAGTATTCTTTTGATATGCTTCAGTGCTTTGGCATGCTTGATTGCAAGCCTGCCCCCACACCTTTTCAGTCAGGGGCTGTTTTGAAAACTAATTTCCCCACTCCTTCAGTAGATGCTACTCTCTACAGGCAGTTGGTTGGCAGTTTGTTGTACCTGACTCACACTCATCCTGATCTTTCCTTTGCGGTTGGTCTTGTCTCTCGATTCTCACATGATCCTCATGAGAGCCATTGGCAAGCTACCAAGCGCATTTTGAGGTACATTCAGGGCACCACTTCATATGGCATTCACTACACATTAGGGGATCCTCACATTGTTGGCTACACTAACTCAGATTGGGCTGGTGATGTCAATGATCGAAAGTCTACTTCTGGCTTTATTTTTTGTCTTGGCTCTGGTCCTATCACATGGTCGTGCAAGAAGCAGACTGCTCATGCATTATCATCTACAAAGGCTGAGTACCGAGCTGCTGTGCTCACTAGTTAGGAGATTTTATGGCTTCGTCAGTTGATAACTGAGTTTGGTTTTCCTCCTGATAGTCCCACTATTCTTTGGTGTGACAATCAGAGTGCTATACACATTTCATGCAACCCAGTGGAGCATCAGCGGATGAAGCACATTGAGATTCATATGCATTTCATCTAATAGTTGATTCAAGATGGTTCTCTCATCTTGGAGTATGTTCCCACTGCCGAGCAGGTTGCAGACATCTTCATGAAACCTTTTGCATCTTCGCGCTATCTTTAGTTGCACTCTATGCTTGGGGTGAAGGAAGTTGTCCTTGGGGGGTCTTTATGAGGCCTTCCTTCCTTCATGTTTCTTTCAGCATGTTGTTCTATCTCTTTTTGGAGAGGATTTTTTCCCACTGGGTTTTCTCCTTTTCTCCGTTTCATAGAGATTTCATTGTACTTGGGTACCTGATCTGGCCTTGTTGCCGGGACCCATTGCTTTTGCTTTCAGTAGCTTCTTCTAGGTTTTAGCTTCTCCCTATGTCTATCTTAAGGGGGGGTGTTAGAGTAATTGGACATTTACTTTATTAATTAAACAATATTTGTTTAATTACGTAAAGTTTCCTTTTAACTCTTTTTCACTTAAGCTAACATTAGGTACATAATAATTAATTACTTTATTAATTATTATTGTGCAAGCCTAGGGTTTTCATCTATATGTAGTTGAAAACTATCTTTTGTATTATTATACATTTTATATTTTTCAGGTGAATAAATTGCTCCACATTCTTGAGCATTTCTTTTGTTGCTTCTCTTTGTTTCTCCTTGTAACAAGTTATTCGCTTGCAAAGATCTTTTTGGACTTCTGTGGTGTTGTATCTTCTCAACTCCAATAGAACCTAGGACTGTATGGATTCAACCTTTGGGTTATGATATTACAAAAGATGAAGATGGAGGCTATGTTCAGGTTGTTTTGAAAAGTCTGAAAGATGCTCGTGAACCCAGAATTGGCACATATGTAGAAAAATCCATGGAAGTTCACTTGGACCATAATAAGCCTGCGAGAAGAAAAAAGGTAGATGAGATGCTCAAAAAGTCTAGTTACATGGATAAGGAGATAGCACAAGGAAAATCCTTTGGAGAATAGAAGACTGAAGAATCGTCAGGTGTAAGGAGATTTGACAAGATTTCACCTCCAAACCTAGCTTCTAGCTCGGTTGTAGTAAAGATTGAACCCAGTGTTTTTGACAAAGGGAAAGGCCTAACCCCTTCTGGAACCAATACAAGATCGAGTAAGAGAAAAGGTATTCCTTTGGTAGTGCCTGTTAAATGAGGAAGGAAAGAAAAAGCTACAAGGGAAAAGAATCTCAGTATCACTGAAGATCAATAGGAATAAGATGAAGACCTTGCATAGAAATTGATAAGAAAGAAGAGAGGAAGCATGTCATCTAGTGAAGGTGATTCTCAGGAAGCTAGTGTTGGGTCTAAAAGAGTTCACTATGTATCATCCTCTGAGGAAGATGAAGAACATCACTTTAGTGTTCATGAAGTAGAAGAAAAGAAGGAAAAAGTTGTAGAAGAGGTATCTCTGGACCAGGAAGAGAAAAAATCCTCTTTGGTAATACTTGGTGCTCCTCTTAGACTAGAATCATTGGTAAATATTTTGATACATTATGAAAATATGCTACGACCTACAACAAAAGTTTTTGAACAAGTAGGTAAAGAGGATAAGAAAAAATTAATGATGGCTATCATTCAGTATGTTATTATTTTAGAAGCTAACTGGGATCATGTTAAGAATAATATTCCTGAGAAACTATAGGGAAGCTCTATTGAAAAGAAGATCAGATGTTGTTGAAATAGAAGATAAAATAAGGTCTAGGCATTTAAGGAAATTCGATCCTCTTTGACTTTGGGTGATCTGGAAACCTTGAAGAAGGTTTTTTCAACAATGTTTTAGATGAAGAAAAGAGTTAATATTTTAATGAAAATATAAAAGAAGCAAATTAAGAAGATAAAGAAGGAAACTGTAAACACCATCAGAAGAATGACTGAGAAATATGTCATGCTTGGTGCATTTCCGTTTGGTTCAAAACCTAAATCGACAGAAGAAGTCTCTATAGAAGGTAAGGAAGGCATTCCTTTGGATAAGAATGATACAAATATTACTTCGAAAATAGGTGTAACATATGTTCTTTTGGAAATTAATGTTACCGATGGGAATCTAGAGATTGAGAAGAAAAATAAAGAAAATGTTGAAGAAAAATTGCATGATGTTGCTCCTCTAGTACATAATGCAAAAGAAAAATATAAAGAAAAAGAAGAGAAGATAGAAGAAGAAGAAAAATAAGAGAAGATATAAGAAGAATAAAAAGAAGAAGAGAAGATAGAAGAAGAAGAAAAGGAAGAAGAGAAGAAAGTTGAGGAAGATGAAAGAAATAATGAATCTAGTGGAGATGATAGAAAGAATGAAGGAACAAGGAAGGTAATGGAATCAAAAAGGTCCTCTTGAGAATCCTCCTTTGGTGATGATGTTTTGAAAGGTCTCTTATCTAAGCAAATTAGATTCTATTTGGTGATTCCTCTAAATCTTGTACAAATTCCCATGACTCAAGGCTATGCAGATTTGGACAAGATTTCTCCTATGCATAAATTGGTGTTAGGTGATCCATTACATGCATCCAAGAAAAGAGAAATCTTGGAAACACATCTAAAGGGAACTGAGCTTATTGATGATGCCATCAAGTCTTTGCAGGAGGTCACACCCAGTACACCAATGGACACATGTCTCACTCTGGTAGAAAACTTGAAACTTGTATTGGGAGAATTGTAAGACAACCTAGAAAGGTATTCTCTAGGAGCTTCAAAGATCACCCTCCTCTAGCTAATGGTTTTTTAAGTTTACACATTGATTGGGTCAAACTCCTAAGGGGAGTTAAGAATTTTGATTCTTTTGGCTATACATTATTCTGGGCCATTTGTGTATATGCATATTCATATATTTGGGTCACCCTTTGTCCTTGATGTTAAAGGGGGGGAGAGAAAAGAGAAAAGGGAGAGAATGTTATGGAGAGAAGAAAAGGAGAGAAAAGGGGAGAGTATTGTACATAGGAAGTTTGTAAATTATTTTGGCACATGTTTCCATCAATGACAAAGGGGGAGATTGTTGGAAGAATGAAGAAGAACATATCTCTTAATGAATTTTTTGTGTTGTCATTGATCTCACCATGATATATGAGTTACAACTGCAAGTTCAAGCTCAATGTTGATTCGGTACTCTAAACCGAAATGCAAAAATTTCCTTTGGTATTTTGGTCCATAATTTCCCTTCGATGATCATTGTTGCTTGTAGTTTTGGGAAATGGTTTTTGGTTGATGGAATCATGCAAGTTCAAAATCTCACGTGTATAGGTGCTTATATACGATGTTGGTATTGTTCTACTGATTGAATTTTGCTATTAGGTCTAACTCTATCCAACCTAATAAATAGTTGAAGTTGTAATGGATTAAATTTTGTATGTGCAATTCAAGTCAACATGATATAGCGTGCTACACACTTGAATTGTTTTTGAGAATATTTTGTATATGCTTGAAGCGAACATGATTGATGCTTGCAGACAAGTTAGATATATATTGGCTAGTTTGGAGATTGAAGATATGTGGAATGTGTGGATTGAATGTGAGTGCAAAAAGTGTGAATATTGGTCTATTGGCATGCAAATTTTTTGAGCTTTAAAGGAACTTAATTTTCACTTGTGAGGTGTAACTTCATCAATTCATATTTTGCTTGTAAGCCATTTTCTTTTTTTTAGGTAGTGAGCCTCTCTTTTAGACAGCGAGTCTTGGTAGTGATCCACCCTTTGTAATATCTTATAGCCGATTATACTATATTGTGAGTTAACCCTCACTATGGTTTTTCCCATTCTGGGTTTTCCACATAAAATTCATGGTGTTCATGTGGTGTGTTTTCATGTTTTTTTAATGCTTCTAGTTATCTTAACGGTTTTATTCATTGGAATAATTGGATGGTATTTGTTCAATATTTTTAAGAAGATACTGATTCACCCCCCCTCTTAGTATCTTGGGTATTCAACACATTTCCCATTCCCACCCTACCCACAACTAATGTGACCGATTTTGACACAATGGTTGCTAATGTACCTCAAGAAAACCTAAAACAAATGGATGAAGCCTTAGAAAAATTGTAAAAAATTGTGAGTTTTGAATAGATTGCTAGTATTGCGGTTCTTTTCATAGATAACATGAGGAAAATTATTGATAATGAACAAGGAACAGAAATTATGCATAGCCTATCTCATATCATTAATAGTCATGTCCCTACAGTGGCTAGTTGTGCTCAAACTTTGGGGTACACTCAAAGTCAAGGTGGAAATCCAATTCCTCCTTCTACAACTATGGCCTCTTTTCCCACATACACTAATCCAAATGTTACTACAACAATGAAACCCACTAGCAATGCCAATACAACCTTAGCTATTTCCACTAGGAATTCCTTTTAGCTTTGTGCATTCAAATCTCATATCTCCTAATCGATCTCCCCTCACAAACTTACAATTCACTTGTCCTACGAATACACATACACCTCCACCTTATTCACCTCCATCTCACAACACAAAAAATCATTCCATCCTTAACAAACTCTTACAAAATGTGTCATCCCTCTAACAACAAATTTTTGCATTTAACCAAAACTAAAATGGCCAACCTTCATAATATTTCAAAAGAAATGCAATGTCCTTGGAGATATTGAGAGAACAAATTCCACAAGGCATAGAGATTCCTAGATTTGATAAATATGGTAGAAAAGGAGACCCTACTAACTATGTTTCAACATGCACAAGATTATGTAGTGACTTCATTTTTGAGGATAAAATACTGGCTAAACTTTCCCTAGATCCTTAAAAGACACTGCCTTGGAGTGGTTTTGTTCTTTACTGAATAACTTAATTCGTTCATTCAATGAACTTGTTCATTCCTTTCTTAAGAACTTCTAAGTGCACATTATTTCCAAGATGACCTTAGCTGATTTAATGTAATGTAAATAAAAGGATGATGGAAAGGTCACAAAATTTATTGCTCGATAATAATTTCTTTACTCACAAATCAACATTAAGATTCCCGATTCTGATCTTCAAAGAATGTTCATTAAAAGTTTTAAAAATAAATCAATACAAGCTTGGGGTGATGAAATTTCCCTCCTTTACACATTTGTGCATGGCTCTTCGTGACTATCAAAATTAGGTTAGTCATCGTGAAATAAAAACTTCTTCCAACCATCATGAGAAATCCAAACCTATGACCCATAAGAATTTCCAACCTTTTAAGAAACAAAATAAGGGATTTTTACAACTAAATACAGCCCAAATAGGTCAACATGTTGACTCTCAAGTAGCTACAATAAAAAGAACAAATCCATATCAATTCAGGGAAAGTTGTAGACAATTTACCCCATTACCCAATACCCTTCACTCCATTTTATTGCAACTTATAAGTAAGAACTTAGTTACCTTACCTTCTGTTAGAGCCATTGATACCTCTAAGCCCTTATCTCCAAAATTTAACTCAAATTCCTTTTGCCATTATCAATGACAAAATGGAAATGATATAGAACAATGTAAGTGTCTTAAACATATTGTGCAAGACCTCATTTATTCTAATCACATCCAGATTAGTGGTGTTATTGATCAAGGAAATAAGTGCATTTCCCCACCCAACCAAAATTTGGAATTCTTTACCAACCCCATGCCAAATCATAATATCTCTTTTGTGAGAGCTAAAAATACTAAGAATGATGTGATGAATGTTGAGAAACTTCAAGATACAAATAATGAAAATATGAGTGAAAATGAAGAAGACTTACAATGTATTGTTAGCTTCATAGATGTTCAACCTCGTAAGGGCCAAACCAAAATTCTCCTTGACATTTCTTTCTTAGAAAATGACATAATTAGACATGAATCTGATGGTCCCCTTTAAATCACTGGAAGAATCAATGGCAAGCCTACTAATGGGATATTAACTGATCGAGCATGTGTGTAGAGAATGTGATCATCAAGGAATTCTTATTTGTGCATAAATTTATCAAGACTCTCATGAACGACCAAAATCATGGATCAAAACACATAATGGTTTTGGTTTCCCTACGATAGGTTCGATCACTCTTCCTTTAAAAGTTTGAACGAAACAATTGAATTTCTCATTCTTCATCATCCCATCATCAGACCAATTCCATGTGAAGCTTGGTTACCCATGGCTACGCTCCATGGATGTCATCCCAATGGTAGTGTATAAATACTTAAAATTTCCATTTGGAAATGATAGCTTTACTACGCATCATAGTGGCTTTAATCTTATGTCTTCCCATGGGAATTTATCATTGGATTTATTTTGGCCTGAACCTATGGAACCTATTAAGCCTCATGAGGAATTATTTTTCAAATCTTATCAAAAGTGCATAGAAAAATTATCCCTTAAAAGCATGCTTCAACCCATCATTGATGAAGCCATGATTGAACCAAAAAACCTTCCAAGTAACCAAGACCAACCCATGACAAATCCTTCACCTATTTCCTATAAAATATTGAGAGATCACCAAATAAGTCCTATTATCCCTCTTAAGATCAAACAAGTTTATAAAGCCAAAGAGAAATTGGTTGAACAACCTTCCATGGTTCCTTTTGTTCCTCTCTCATGCGAAGAAAAGAAACCAATGGTTGATAAACCCACTCATACACAATTGCAACTTGAAAATCATACAAGAAGAAATATAAATGCTAAAGAGTGTAGGTGTAGACATTGTGCTATTGCTCACAATCTCAAAGAAGAGAATAAAATAGAAAATCAAGATCAAAATTTAACTCAAAAAAATCATGATGATTCTCTACCTTCGCCACAACAACAAACAAATGAAAAATCTATGGACATTTGTTAGAGTAAAGGTTTTAAATTAGTTGTGTTAATTAAGTTACCTTTATTCCCTTCTTAATATTTCACTTTAGTTTGCATAAAGTGACATTTAATAATTATACTAATTATTAAATGTTTTCCTTTTAGGGATTTTTTTAGGTTTTTCCTATTAGGGTTTCTCGATCTCCTTTTATAAGGATTGATCTCATTGTATTATCACATCAATTAATTCTCTCATTCTCTCAGATATATACATTTTTTAGTTTTTGGAGAACCCTTGCTTGTTTGTCTCCATCTCTTCTTTTGTGATAGGTTATTTGCATGCAGGTGATCTTCGGGGTTTGTGAAGTTGTATTTTCTCAACTTCTACATGGTATCAGAGCTCCAGACCTACTACTTCCTATTCTTGTTTTGAAGATTTTTGGAGCTTTAAGGGTTCAGGGTTTGTTTTTTTGATCCAGGGCATACCTGCAATTTCAAAGCATTTTGAGCCCAAATGGACCTTGTCATTACGTCCATAGTGGTCCAAAAACCCTAAATCAACTGTTCATTTGTCCATTTTGGACATAGTTGATTTGAGGGGCAAATTTTTTTAGCCGTACAACCGTTCGTCTGCCTGGTAAAAAAATTTCCATTTTTTTCATCAAATTTTTATTTTAAAAAATATTGTCTACGATTTTTTTTTGTTTTTAAAAAAAAAAATCAAAAGAATTTTTTTTTTTAAAAAATTGTAGTTTAAAGGCTTGCGGGCCTTGTATGAGGGTACCCGCAGGTATGCAGGTACCTGCGGGCCCTTAGGTACACCGGTCGGCATACTGCCAACCACCGAACGGCTTTACCGCAGACCGACAGTCTGAGAGTACCGCCGACGGCGGTACACTGCCAGCCGCAGGCAGCGGCCCCTACTTGCAATTTTTTTTATTTAATTTTTTTTTAAAATAAAATAAAATTAGGGTTTGTTTTTTTTATTTGTTTTTTTTAATACAAAAACATTTTTTCTGTAATAAGCCCTATTATGCTTTTGTGGTGACGGTCATTTGGCCGTCAAATTTAAGCCCGCATTTTTTGCTGCAATGATCGTATGATCGTCAAATTTAATGCAGTGCTAGCTTTTTTTCCCTTTGGAGGTGTTTTCTTCCAGAGGCCGTAACTTGGGCATACGATATCATTTTTTGGCAAATGAGATATCGTCGAAAAGCTGGTTTTGTCAACTTTCCAGTGGTGTGGGTCTCATCACTTATTTTTTCTATTGGTGTATTCTACAATCATGTTTTTGGCTGTTCTTCATGTATTTCCAGCTTTTTGTCCTTTATGGGCATTTTGAGCATCATTTGTAAGCAATATTTTATGTAAACTCACTGAGATAAAGTGCCACACTATTGTAGATGTATTTTTTGGGGATTTTGCACATAAGGTTGTGCCATATTTTGTACTCACACTGTTTCATAAAGTGCCATGGGGGGTTGTGTAGTGCCTTTGTTTTGCCATGACAACAGTGGATCCATATGATTCTAGCCTCATGCATGTGTGTTTTGTTTTGCACACCACTTTTTCAGTTGCAGGTGCTTTCTTGTGCACTTTCAGATGTTGTTTCTTCTTCCTCATGCACTATAGGGTGTTACACACCATTTTAGTGGATCTGTCAGGCTCTCCCAGTTCAGCATTATGGGGGGGTATTATACTATTCATGCTTATGCTTCATTGGTTTTGACTTGGAAGGGATCTTCTATTCTTAGTTGATCACTGTTTTCAGACTATTGGTACTTGTTCCATCTGTATCTTTGTTCCAAGTGTTTTGCCTTTGTTTGCCATCTGATTCGAGTAGTGTCATTTGGGGCACTCATGTAGATTGTTGTCTTCTTGATCCTCATTATCTTATCTTCAATGGAGGTTCTTCAGCACCATAGCAGTCATATTTTGCAAGTTGTTTGCAACTTCTTCTACTTCAGTGATGTTCTTCATGGATTTTTGCATCTCTTTTTGGAGTAGAGATTTTCCCATGAGTTTTTCTCTATTTCTCCACTTTATAGAGATTTGGTTGTATTTGGGTACTTGATCTGGCCTAGTTGTCGGGACCCATGTTTTCCTTCTTGCATTGTAGTTACCTTTGCTTTTTTGCAAATGTTTGTAGCTACACTTTTGCTCATCCTAAGGGGGGGTGTTAGAGTAAAGGTTTTAACTTAATTGTGTTAATTAAGTTACCTTTATTCCTTTCTTAATATTTCACTTTAGTTTGCATAAAGTGACATTTAATAATTATATTAATTATTAAATGTTTTCCTTTTAGGGCTTCTTTTAGGTTTTTCCTATTAGGGTTTCTTTAGGGTTTCTCCATCTCCTTTTATAAGGATTGATCTCATTGTATTATCACATCAATTCATTCTCTCATTCTCTCTGATATATACATTTTTAGTTTTCAGAGAACCCTTGCTTGTTTGTCTCCATCTCTTCTTTTGTGATAGGTTATTTGCATGCAGGTGATCTTCAGGGTTTATGAAGTTGTATTTTCTCAACTTCTACAACATTGTCATTAGGCCTATAGTTGTGATTAACTTGGATGATGATGATGAAATTTCTAAGATTGATGAGGAAGTGCATAATGATCCAAATTTATTGTTTTCCTCTTCCATGAGCTTATATGATAACAACTATGATGATCCTCCTAACAAGAGTGACCCACCACATGTTGAACCTAGTGATGCTCCTAGTACAACACTTGTCATTGTCCCTTTGGCTAGTTTTCTACCTTCCACATATGATGAACAAAATTGGGATTTAGATGACCTATTATAGGTTGACTCACATGTGCCATAGTAGTCTTCTATTTGTCTTCTTTTCATGTTCTTTGTGATTGCATGTGCTTAATGTGATCCCCCATACAATGTTGGTTGTTGTGTATTTATATGTTTGTGAGCCTAATTTGGATGACCCTTGTCACTCCATTGGTGGAAGGATACAAATGAAGCGAATATATCACACATTCTTCTATTTGTATTTGTATTCTTCTATATGTCATAAAAATTTATCTTTTCTCTTGTCTTATGTTTTTTTTGGGGATGACACAAGGCGTCAAGACATTTACGTCTCTTCCATGTTGACCCAAAATATTTTCTTTGTTTTTTCTCTCTATGTGTCATTCTTCCTTTATTCTCGTTCTTCCATGAGTCATTTGGGGAATAATGACAATTTAGATTTCGAATATATCACTATAACAAAGACTTACGTTGAGCCCAAATCCATGGATCCCTTATGTGTTATCTTAGGATTGAATATGGGGGGAAACCCTCCTTTCCATGACATAGCTCTACTGGGAAACATATGTTTTACATAGGAATTTCCAAATAAAGCTTTCATGTATTGGAATTTATCATGTTCTACTTTAAAGTAATTTCTCAAAGCATGCTATTTATAAATTTGTTTTAAGTGGGGGAATATGTTTCCTTGCTCATTATTTGATTCAAAGTGTGGCCTTCTTACTTTACGTGATGTGTCATCTTGATGGTGACATTCAATTTGATGTCCTTCAAGAGTGTGACCTTTCTTGGCATATGAAATTCCTCTTAGTGGTAATGCTATGGCTTGCATTCTCTAAGTTGTGAATTTGTTATCCTTGACTAGTCCTCTCTTGGTGACATTAAGCACGATGTTCCCTAAGGTGAGACCTTTCATGAACTAAGAAAAACCCTTTTGAATATCCTATCTTATTTCATCTAAAATATTTTCATGGCCACCAAGCATAGCACAACTTGCTTGCCAGTGGAGCCTTTGTATTTTTCATGGCCACCAATCATAACACAAATTGCTTGCTAGTGGAGCATTTTTTTCATGAGTACCTAGCATAACGCAACTTGCTAGCCTTGTGACCATTTTTGTGGCACCTTGTCAAAGTTATCATGAGGTATAACTTTCAGTATGGTTGGTACATGGGAGCCTAGAGACATGGCATGACTTTCCCATTAGCCACTTTTTTGGGGCTCACCTAGTGGAAAAATGATTTCAATAGCTTGTGTGAGTATGTTTTGTTTTCATAATAGATAGTGGATTTCCACTTGTGAATGCTTTTTTGGACAAACAGTCGAGGCTTTATCCATCCCTCTTTCTTTTGCATTAATTTTGGCATTGTGTGCTTGTGTACCTTGTCTTGCTCCTGCATATTTAACATAGGCATGTGTCTCTTTGTGCATTTGTTGATGTAATGAGATCTTAGATATTGGGAGCTTGATCATCCTCCTTGACCTTTGTTGTCTTATCTTTCAAACAGTTGTATGTAATTAGACCACTCTTGATTCTTGTTGTCTACTTTAGTGTGATTTTGAGAGTAGGGCTCATCCTCTCACTAAAGTGGGGGTTAAATTTAGTGTCAAAAAATGCACTCCTTTACATTTTCACAATATAATTTTTGTACCTTAATAAATTGGACTTAATTAAGCCTCCAATTGGCCTAATTATGCATTTAAAAGCCTAATTAATCTCATTTTCTAAAAAAAAAACTTATATTAAATAATTGCAAACATTAATTAAATTTCCTTGGAAATTGAGTGTCCTAGATCTAGGTCCTAGGACACATTCACCCAAGGGAGAATGGGTCCTCCTTAAGTTTAGGACCCAAATTTTTAATATGTTTTTGATGGCATTTTTATGATTCAATTTCAATGTGCAATTTTCAGTCTTTGATGTTTAATTGTCGGGAAATTAGAAAATTACCTATAAATACAAGGTGTTTTTATCAAATCAAATCCTAGAAATTTTTGAAAGACTTCACAGGAGCAAAAAATATTGTCAAATGTGTTGAAGAGAAAATTTCTTAGTCATTTGTTGCAATATTCAAGATCTCAAGCATCATGCCAAAGTTATCTTCATTCATGCATGTTTTTGGAGCTAACATGTTGATGTAGGTTTCAAGCATTTAATTCATAACTCAAGCATCAAGATCAACATCCAATCAAGAATTTCATGGAAGATCAACACCTTCGAGAGATGTGTTAGACCTCAGTCCTCTAAGGATCTCCATTTAAGGGTTTGGTGAGTTGCAACATAACATTTTTCATTCATGATTCCTTCCCTTCTTGTTTCACTTCATTTCAAGGTTTAATTACCAAAATGGGGTTTGATCAAGGTAAACCCCATTTCACCAAAAACAAACAATTATTTCCTCTTTGTGTTTGCAGATTTGTAGGTGAACAAGGATTGAAAGTGGATCAAAATTGTAATTTTGTAAAGTTGTCAAAGTTGTCAAGCCATGAAAAATTATTTACACTTAAGAAACAAATATCCATTTATTAAAACCACAATATGAATATGTAAAATTAGTATATATTAAAATTTAAGATGTAATATTAATATTAATATTATAATATTATAATATATAATATATAATTTTATAATATATAATAATATAATATTAATATATAATATAATATATCATAAATAATAAATACTAGGAAATATTAATATAATATACATTATATTTGATATAAATATTTAATGATATATTAAATATAAATATAATATATTATAAAAATATATTTAATGGAAAGGATATCCATTTTTTTAATTAGAAATATTAAAATATTATATGTTATATTATATAAATACTATAGTATTAAATATATATTTAATAATATAATATATTATATTCTCTTGTTCTCTCCCTCCCTTTATCCCTCCCACCCTGCCACTCCCTATCTCCCTCCTCTCTTTATCTTCCTCCATTTATCTCTCCCACCTTACCACTCCCTACTTCTTTATTTCTCTCCCTCCACCTATCCCTCCATCTCTCCTTCACACACACACAAAATCTCTCCACCTACCCCTCCCTCTCTCCCTAACTCTCTCCATACCTACATCTCTCCATGTACCCCTACCTTCCTCCCTAACTCTCTCTATCTCCTTCCTTGCCTCTTTTTGTCCCTCCATCTCTCCCTCCCACCCTACCAATCCCTATCTCCCCCCTTTCCTCTCCCTCCCTCCCACCTTACCAATATCTATATCCCACCTTCCCTATTTCTCTCCCTCTCACTATTCCTCCCACCCTACCACTCCATATCTCCCTCCTTCCCTCTTTCTCTCCCTCCCACTGTACCAATCCATATCTCTCTCCTTCCCTCTCTCTCCCTCCCAACTTACCAATCTCTATCTCCATCCTTACCTATTTCTCTCCCTACCTCTATTCCTCTCACCCTACCAATCCCTATCTCCCTCCTTCCCTCTTTCTCTCCCTCCCACCCTACCACTTCCAATCTCCCTCCTTTCCTCTTTCTATCCCTCCACCTATCCCTCCCCCTATCTCTCCCACCCTACCAATCCCTATATCCCTCCCTCTATTCCTCCCACCCTACCACTCCCTATCTCCCTCTTTCTCTTCCTCCACTTATCCTTCCTCTCTCTCTCTTCCACCCTACCAATACCTATCTCCTCTCTCTCTCCCTCCCACCTTACCAATTCAAATCTCCCCCTTCCCTCTATTTCACCCACCCTACCACTCTCTATCTCTCTCTATACATACCTCTCTCCATCCCACCCTACCAATCCATATCTCCCTCTTGTTAAATATCCAAGATACTGAGAAGGGGGGTGAATCAGTATCTTCTTAAACTTATTGAACAAATACCATCTAATTAATCTAATGCATATGATAATTAAGACAAGAAGAAGAATTAACTAAAAATGAAGCACATAACAAACGAACACCAATATTTTTATGTGGAAAAACCACACTGGGGATTGACTCATAATATAGTATAACTAGTTATAAGATATTACACAAGGGTGGCTCACTATCGGGACTCACTGTCCAAAATGGAGGCTCACTACCTACATAATATAGAAACAAAAAATGGCTTACAACAAGAGAATGAACTGATGTAAGTACACCTTAGAGTGCAGATTTAGTTCCTTTGAAGCTCAAGAAATTTTCATTCCATCAAATCACTCTTCACTCTTTTCACATCCACTCATAATCTACCAACATTCGCACTCTTTTTATTCCTCTATCTCCAAAATTATGTATATATATATGATTTGCCCATAGGTAATATTCAGGTTGGCTCCACGTAAACACAAGACCATCTCAAAAATAATTCAAGCATGGTGTGTAATTACATGCCGACATCGATTGCACAAACAAGATTTAATCTATTTGACCTTCAACTGCTTATTAGGTTGGCAATCAATAGACCTAATAAAAAAAATGTAAACAACAAAATGACTTCATTGACAACCACGAGCATTTGAATGCACAAGATCCTGTCCATGCATGCTTTCGCAAAATATGAAGTAGCAACTATCACCGTAGAGGGAATCTAGAGAAAAATACTAGAGGACAACTCTGCATTATTGGTTCAGAATATAGGATTAACATGACTTTGAATCTTTCCATTGCAACAAATATATCATGGTGACATCAATGACAACAAAAACTCTATCAAAAGATGTGTTCTTCTTCATTCTTCCAACAATCTCCCCTTTGTCATTGATGGCAACATGTGCCAAAATAATTTACAAAAGTCCTATGTACATAGTATACATTATTTCTCTTTCCATTCTCCCCCTTTGATATCAAGGACAAAGCTTGACCAAAAAGTAAAAAATATGTACACAAGGTTCGAAATGTACAACATAGAGAATTAAACTACTGAACTCCCCCTGAGGAGTTTAACCCAAACAATGTAAAAACTAGAAAAATTTTACCCAGAGGAGGGAGCACTTTGAAGTTCCTGTAGAATGCCTTGCTAGGCCATTTTACCATTCTCCCAGCTTTGTTTAGTAGATATCAACATTTTTTTCAAAGATTCTAATGCAATAAAACTTTCTTCAGGGTAAACCCACAAAAGTGGTTTACAATTCAAATGAGGAAGGAAAACTTGCAAAAATTAACCCCATGCCAATTTTTTTCATTCTTGGGCTTTGAACGAACTCATTGGTTCGAACGAACCAAAAAAGGGTTCACTCAAACCTAGTTTTGAGTGAGCCCATTTAATGCATCCCACCAAAAAAATAAATTAAAACCCCTTTTTGAAAGGGAGTTCACTCAAACCAGGGCTCCCTCGAACTCCCCCTGGTTCGAGTGAACCCCCTTTTCCCTGATTCCTACTCTCTGCCACAAAAAAAACATTTTTTTTGTAATTTAGAGCTTGGGTTGAAGATGAAAATGGCAGAGACTTCACAGACCCAACTGGGATCAGGCAGTCGTCGGAATGAGCTATCCAACGACTATAATTTTAATATGTTTTGGTTTTATTATGTATTCTATTTTTTAGTTTTATTAAACATAGGTTTCTCACCGAAAATCAAGCTCTTTGTTTTGCACATGTGGAAATATAGTAGATTATCAAAATATGTTCAGGTTGGGTACTGATATCCTTGATCCATTAAAAATAAATGAATTTCAATACATAGAGAAAAAGTTATGTTGTATATAGTTCGCCTATGTTTAAATTGAAATTGGTTTGACTTCGAAACTTGATTAAGGAAAAATATTTAATAAAACACTATCAAACCAAATGAACTAGTTAGATATCCTAGTTACAAATCTAAATTCGAAAAGATTAGAATTTTATCCTTCATACAAAAAAAATTTATGTTGTATACGGTGAGCATCAGTCCTTAAAATTGTTGTTTACTTATAAAAACTAGTTTTCGAAGGAGATTCAAAAAAAGTGCAATATGATTCCAAATTTTTTGAAAAAAATATATTTAGAATCTATAGAAAAAATGTCACAAATCACTAGTTTGCATCATCTTCAAATTCCTCACAGTTTAGCACTATAGGAGCCCGAAAGTGAAGATTTAGTTAAAAAAAATCAATTCAATGTCCAGTTTGCCCAAAAATTGTAAACTAGTATTGTGGGATCACCCTTCAACCTCATTCGAAGTATCCAGGGTCAAATTGATTTTATCCAATTTCTTAGCATTAGCCAAAGCATTGGCTATCGGAGTGTACTCCATCCTTAAATTGTCACCAAGTAGTCCAATTTTTTTGATTATCCCTTCTTTCTACTTTTGAAACATGAAGAATTTTTCTCTATGTGTAGAGATGGCATTCCAAGTTGATCTATCTTTTTCCATGGATACATTGTAGGTACTAGAAATATTAGTCAACTGGGACTCATGGAGTCCATGATATATTTTATACTTTGTATGGCATCATGCCATCTTATGGAGTAGTTAAACAAAAAATTAGCTTTAGATTCGTAGACCTTTATAGATTCAAGCCTCTTTTCTACATTGGTATGTGCCAAAGCACACTTGTCATGAAAGACCAATAGCCTTTTCTCAGATAGCTTCTCCTCAATTTCCTATTTTGTTTTCTCACCAAGTCCGACGACATACTCCTTGAAGGAGTCCAATAGAAGCTTTAGGTTTTCAACCAGAGTGAGAGATGTGTCCACAGACATATCAAGTGTGACAACCTGCAAAGCCTTAAGAGAATTTTCAATGAGCTTGTTCCATTTTCATGAATTTCCAAGATTTCTCTTCTACCGGATGCATGAAATACATCACCTAACACCATTTTATGTATGGGAGAAATCTTGTTCAAATCCACATAGCCTTGATTCATTGGAAGTTGTAAGAGTTTAAGAGGAATTACCAGCTAGAATCTGATCTACTTAGATAGTAGTCCTTTCAAGACATCATTGTCGAAGGAGGATTCTCCAGTGGACATTTTTTATTCCACAAACTACTAAGATACTTCTTCATTCTTTCAACTAGGTTCACCTGATTCCTTATTTCCTTCTTCTTCCTCAGCTTTCTCTTTCTTGGCTCTCTTTTCTTCTAACTCTTTTTCTTCTATCTTTTCCTCTTCTACTTTTTCTTCCTTTTCATCTTCTCTCCTTTCTTCTTCTTCAGAGTGTACTAGAGGGGTGACATCATGAATCTGTGCTTCAACATTTTCTTCAACCTGTCCTTCATTTTCCGGAGCCTTATTAGCAACATTAATTTTCGGTAGAAAATCTATACTACCTGTTTTCGAAGGGGTATAGGAGTAATTTATTTCCAGAGGTATTTTTTCATCAACAACACCAAAAGGAAGATCTTCCTTGGCTTCTATAGAGCTTCTTTTCTTCATTTGGGTGTCATACCAGATGCACCAATCATTCCATACTTTACAGTTGTACTTTTGATAGTGTTTATTGTTTCTTTCCTTATCCTTTTGATTTCCTTCTTGTCTCTGGTCATTAGAGTATTAACTCTCTTCTTCATCTAAAACACATTAGCACAAACCTTCTTCAAGCTTTCCAAATTACCTAGAGACAGAGTGGATGCAATCTCCTTATATGCTTTAGATCTTATTTTCTCTTCCAACTCAAGCACCTCTAATCTTCTCTTCATCAATATTTCCCACAAATTTTTTAGGTACATCACTCTTAATATTATCCCACCTATCTTCCAATATAATGACATATGTAATGATAGCCATTATTATTGTTTCCTTATCTTATTCACCTACTAGATCATAAAGTTTTATTGTGGATTTCACCATATTTTCTTGATGCACTAAATTATTCACCAAGGAATCTAGTCTAAGAGGGGAACTAGGTATTACCAGAGAGGCATTCTTTTCTTCTTGGTCCAATGAAACATCTTATGTAACTCTCACCTTCTTTGCATCAGCTTCATTATCACTAACATCCATTTCATCAAAATCCTCTAAGGATGATACATAGTGAAATTTCTTTGATCTAACACTGGTTTCTTGCGATGCACCTTCATCGGAGGAAATGCTTACCCTTCTCTTCCCTGTCAACTTAGAACTCGGGTCTCCCTCCTCTTGTTCTTGGTCCTCAATGACACTAAGATTCTTCTCCCTTGTAGATTTTTATTTTCTTCCTTGTTTAGTAGGAGCTACCGAAGGAACACCTTTCATTTTTCCTGATCTAGAAGTGGGTCTGGAAGGGGTCGGGCCATTGCGTTTGCCAAAGGTGCCAGGCTCAGTCTTTATTGAAGCTGATCTAGAAGCTAGTTTGGAAGGAGGGATTCTATTGGATCTCCTTATGCTAGGTGATTCTCCAGACATATTTTCTCCTTGGGCTCTTCCTAGTGCTATCTCTTCATTTGTGAAACCATATTTTTTGAGCATTTCAGTTACATTTTTCTTCCTTGTATATTTGTTGTGCTCCAAATGAACTTCCATGGATTTTTTTAGTATATGTACCAATATGGGGTTCATTTGCATTCTTTGGACTCTTCAATAAAATTTGATTATAGTCTTCAACTTCTTCTTTTGTGATTTCATATCCCAAGGGTTGAATCTAGATAGTCAGGGGTTCAACTACTTCAACCATGCACTGATAAGAGGAAACATGAAATATGATGTCATTCTTATACTTTTCAATAGTCTTCCTCATAATTCTATCTCTCTCATTCATATTCTTCTTGAATATAGAAAAGAATGCCATCAAGGCATTTTCTATGTTCTTCACATCACCCAACTTATGCTTATGATAAAAAAATTGATGGGCATGTTGGAATCAAGGAACACTAATAGGGGGGGTGAATTAGTGTTCTGCAATTTTTAACTTAATTAATCTAATCTTGAAAGCACTTATAACATTCAACCAAAAGAAATATGCATGAACATAAGGAAAACAACCATAATACCATAACAAAAATATTTTTACATGGAAATCCTATTAGGGGAAAAACCACAATGGAAGGCCAATCCACAATATGAGTATACTCAGAAATAAGTGTTTACAAAATGGGAATGCACTTGCATTTAGGCACACTGCCTAGAGCTCACTACTCAAAAAATTTAGACTCGCTATCTTACAAAATATTCAGATTAAATCCATCTAAAGAATTTGAACTAAAAGAGTAGCATCTATGAATTCCTGATTGCAATTCCAATTAGGCTCAACAATCGAATTCTTGACCTTCTATCTGATTCTTCTCTTCTTCTCTGCTCAACTTCAATTCATATTACAAATCCTTTTATGTACAAGTGAAGTTGTGCATGATACTTCTACTATTCACAACACACACCAACACACATCACATGCCTATATCAAAATGATATAATTAATTGCTTATATATATCTGCCACCAAGGATTTAACCGCTACCTGTCAGCTCAATTCATAGTCAATTTTCAATGCGCACCTACCAAAGTCGGCCAAGGCATAGTAATGACCCAAATCAATATGGTTGAACATGAAAATACTTAAAAAATTACTCCTTAATTATCCACAACATATTATATTCATGAAGTTGGCTTTTTGTACTGATAAACATGAAATTAATAAACTAGATCTTCTAACTTGCACACCAATGAATGAGTATCTTGATGATTCTTGGATAAGATATTATGTACAAAAAATATTTTCCTTGAGATCCACAACTCAAAATGATAACAAGAAATTTCATATGAATCAATGAACACAATTCTGTCGGATGCACTGTTCTTACTTGACAGTTAATTATATAACTTCGATGTAACTTCGGGTAGGAGAAAATGCAGACATTTGGATTGAATCACAAACTAGTGTTGCCATCAAAGACAACACAAAAATGATATTTGCAATGTCTATTGCCAACAATCTCCCCCTTTGACATTGATGGCAGCACTTAGAGAAAAATGACTAAGTGTCGGATCAGTACCAACATGAATACACTACCACCTTTCAAAACTCAAAAACACAACTCCCCCTAATATGATTAAGGTATTTTTCAATATCCCATTCTCCCCCTTTGAAATCAATGGCAAAGGTAGGAATCCACATACCAGAAATCAAACAAAACTGTTATGAATAAATTGCATAAGTACAAACAGGCTTCTTGAACTTACATAAACTTGAATAAGTTTGAAAGATTGTTCTTTAACAAGTTCAAACTCATGTCCCAAACCTTATTGAGACTCTCCAAGATAACCATGTGAACAAAAAATAAGTAAGATTGCATCTCTACAGATTCAAGGTTTTCTGGATCACTGACCGCCATAGCATCTTGTGCTTCCTTCAAAGCACTTAACATTCTTTCCATCTTAGGAAAATTAGTCCTCTAAGCTCACAAACTCTTTCAACCATTTTACTTTCTTCATTATTCAAGCTTTTGATCTTGTCAAGCATGGATATGACTTGAATTTCTTGCTTTCCAATAGAGACAGTTAGAGGATCGAATGCTTGTGTGATATCTGCTAACTTTTTTTCACATTCTTTTATTGTCTTTTCAAAGTCCTTAGTGAACTTAGATAAAGATAGACATGATTTATAAATATTACCACCCTCAGTCAAAGCGCTTTGAATGTTCTTTATACAAGTAGCTACCAGAGATTTATCCCTTGCTATCATCCCTTTCAATTTACTAGATCTTTTATCATCAAACTCCTTTTGTACCTTATCCTCAATTGATTTCTCAAGGGACTCAAAATGAGTACTTACAACATTAATAAGCTTCTTCATATCATCAGATGGAGAACCGGATTGATCCTTAACATATGTAGGCATCATTTTCTCTAGAATATCGGATGCAAGATTCAACAGCTCACTATCTTCAATATGTGATTTCAGAATTTCTTCCCTTGCCTTGTTCTAAGAAAATAAAGCTACCTTCATTTTTTGAATAGTGGATAAAGTTTGTAAGTTGATAGGACCTTTTAGTAGGTCATAATCAAATTCTTCATGTTGTTTTTCCAAAAACTCTTTCATTGGCTTAGCAGTGTCTCTTGCTTTTACCGAAACTTCCTCTATTTCAACATTCTTTTCCTCAATCACTGTTTCCTCAGCTATAGATTCTTACATGTCTTTAGGAATCTCAACTTCCTCAACTGAAACGACCTTAGGAGCTTTACTCTTCATGGGGATTTTTGCATCATGCACATCAAGAGGAATTTGAGTGTCCTCAACTGCATCTTCTTTTTCTTCTTATGCTACCGAACCAGGTGAAACATTTCCATCATGCACTTCCTCAAAAACAACATTGATTATGTTCCTTAATAAAACTTCCTTTAAAATTTTATTCAATTTCTCTTTCCACTTCTTTAGTCTGACCAATCATGAGCTTGTTTACTCTTGTTTTGCTCTTGAAGTCTTTCTTAGCACCATTCAGAATTGTCCTCATTTCCTCAACAGACATCACCATACATAAATCTGCAAGAATTCGCTCTTTCAACTATTCATCCTCAATTTTGGAATTCACTCTTCTCATTTCTAAAATCTCATAAAGACATTTTGGTAATGCAGACATTATTTCAATAAACATTATTCAAGTATTTTATTGAGGCTTCCTCAAGAATTCTTTGATCAGTACTATCAAAAGTGTCATACCATTCATGAAGAGGCCTAATATTTCCATCCTTAATCAATGCATTCTCCACTTATTTTATAGAAATACCTATTTTTTCAGTTTTCATCTTCTTATTTGCTTTCACTTCTTCACTAGAGGGCTTTTCTTTTGAAACTATTATTTTCTTTGTCCCTTTTTGCTTGATTTCTCTTATCTCTACATCTGATTCAATCTCTTCATCTTCAGAAACAACAATATAACTCTTTTTCTTTTGTCCCTCTTCCTTTTTCCTTCCTTACTGGATGACTTGGCTTGTTCTTTCATAGGACTTGACCTTTCTACAGAATTGAAGGGGAGATTAGAGCTTCCTTTAGATCTATTTTGAGTAGAGGATATTGTTGGATTAGCAGATTCAGTTCCAACTGGCTCTCTTGCTTCAACTTGCTCTCTCTTTCTTCTAGCTTCTCTCACAACTTCTGTAGATATACCCATGATTTCTACAAAGGATTCCACTTCTCTTCTTACTCTCCTGAATACTACAATATTCCTTAGTTGATTATGTACTTGTATATCCTTTTCAGAAAAAAGTATGAAATCTTTCTTCTGATGGATCCTGAGGTTTTCTTAGAAAATGTTAAGCATACATTTCCAAAATATGTTCCTCAACCTCATAGCCCATTGGCATAATCCAGACTGTTCTAGAATCTACAGCTTCCATCAGGCATTGATCAATGTCAACCATAAAATAGATATTTATCTTTGCACTTCTCTACAATAGACAAGGATTATTTCTCTTACTTGCATGTCATTTTGAAAGTTCTTGAAATAACCCCAGATTGCAATATTCCTTATCTTGCTATCACCAAGTTTGCACAATATATATCTAATTTGAGCAACTACAGGTTTATTACCTTACCATTGTAATTTTCCATATCTTGGAACTTCATTGAGAAAATAATAGAGCAAACAGAACAAAAAATTACCATATTTGAAGGAATTATTCTTATCTTTCTTGATTTTACCAAGATTTTCCATCAACTGGCTTCTGAGTAACTCACATAGATCATATTTTGCATTCTCCTTTACCATCTGATATGCTGCATAGATATTTGTGTTGGATACAAAATTATCTCAGTTGGAATGATAGATTTTGTAACCAATGACCATCAATGCAAATCTACCATCCAGTTCAACAATATCATTAATTGTCATAGCTCTTCTATCATACACTAAATTGGTTGCATTAGTAACTATCTGATTCTTCACAGACTTCAAGATCGACAATCCACCAGAGGAATTTAAACCCGTAACAACACTTATGGATTCTTTTGTAATATTAAAGGGTTGATTCAACCACATAAATTCAACATGAACTTGGCTTAAAACATACCAGACCCACTCTCTTTTTTTAAACACGAGAAATTTCACAATTTGTGTGAATTTCTTTTCCTCTAGGGTTTTGAATTTAGGTTTAACATGGAAATTCTTTCCTATAATGTGATTGTTGTAAAAATTCAATAATTGTCAGCTCCCTAACTCCTCAATGTTTGCATGAATGTATGCCCTAATGTCCTCAATATGCAAGACATCATATGAAATGAACAAAAGTGCACCTAAGGGCTCTATCTCAATGGATTTGAAAGGATGCCACTTGAATTTCAGATGAGGTTTGTCCTTGACATCAACTACCAACAAAGTAGCCATTTTTTCAAATTCACAAGTTCACAAATTATCCTGATAAATACCTTTTCACTAGTTTGAGGTTTTGTTGTTGAATCACCTTCACAATTGAATCTTCACAAAAATTTTCCAAAGTTCACTTCAGAGCTCTCCAAACTTCTTCTTCTCAAAGTGAAAAGTGACAAATGAATAATAAAAATGACATTTTAGCATTCACAGACCTAACTTGTTGTCACAATAAATTCTTTTTCCATAACTCATCTGGATACCCTATCGCCATACACTATGAAAGATAACTCTTCTGCGGACCTTCAACTTAGCATAAGTAGTCTCTCCAACTATTTTAGTAGCATATGTGGATCATAAATGTAATTGGTGCAGTCATCCATATCTCAGTACCAACTATTGATAAGGGGTTTGAAGGATTTTCTTGACAACTCCCCGAGGCTAGAGACCATGAACTAATTCCTAGATGAATTACCAGAACCATATTCTGGTGCTGGTTCATTTTCTGCAATAGAAGAACTCTTCTTCACCCATATTTTTTTCATTTCCATCCTAATCTCACCTGTAGTGAATTTCCCTTTTCCTTCTTCATTCTTCTGCATATTTCTTCTTTGATTTATCGAACCCTTTATGTTTCTATAGAATCTAGAAATGTGATCAAATTTGTTGCAGTTGTAGAACACCATATTTATTTGTCTAGACCAGTTGTTCCATTGATTTTCTATTGATCTACACTAGTTAGCAATATGGCCAAATCTATTGCATGTATAGCATCTGACAGCTCTATAAAAAAAAATCATCATATTTCTACATTCATTTGACTTATGACCATAATTTTTGTAGCTAAAGCATTGACCGAAGAATGATGGACCATTTGAATTCATTCTACTTCTACATTGAGAAGCCATATGATCAAATTTATTACAAAAATAATAGTAACCATTGAATCTTTGAGCATTAGGTTGTCTTACCGGATACCTTCCATATTTGTTCATCTGATTTCCTTGCCTAAATCTCCTTTGTCTAGATCTAGAACTTTCTCCTTCCTCATATCCAAGACCTCGTTTGTCACCTTCAATCCTTTGAATTTTAATCAGTTCATCAAGCTTGGCTAAGTTGATCTTGAACTTCTCCTTGAATTAATTTTTAGTAGTAAGTTCATCTCTGAGGGTAACAGCCTATCTTTCAAGTATTTCATTGTTTCTGGATTGCTGCAATTCAAGTGCCAGATTTATGAATCCATCATTAATTATGTTGCATTCTTCAAATTTCTCTTTCAAGGACTGAGCAAGGTTCTCTTCATTCTTCTTTTTGTCTTCAATCTCCTTGGTCATCCTCATCATAATAGATTCCATCTCATGCTTTAGGACTATATTATCTCTAGTAAGTTTTTCACATTCTTTTGCCTTTTGTTTTAGGGCTTGACTTAGTTGTTCATCTTCCATGATTTTACCATCATTATGCTTAATCTGATCATAGTGTTCCCTTCTCTTCTCCCTAGATGTATTGCTTTTATCTTTCAAAGACTCAATGAATTTCTCAGCATCCATTAGGTTTTCTTGCAATTTATGAACTTCACATTTTGATTTATCAAGATCAACTAGGGCCACCAAGATTTATTCGTGAAGATTTTCTAAATCCATCGAATTACTTTCCTGGATCTTCCCCAAGTTGTTAAACTTCTTCTGAGGAACTAGGCTCTGATACCAATTGTTGGAATCAAGGAACACTAAGAGGGAGGTGAATCAGTGTTCTATAATTTTCAACTTTATTAATCTGATCTTGAAAGCACTTATAACATTCAACCAAAAGAAATATGCATGAACATAAGGAAAAAAACCATAACACCATAACAAAAATATTTTTATGTGGAAACCCTATTAGGGAAAAAACCACGGTGGAAGGCCAATCCACAATATGAGTATACTCAGAAATAAGTGTTTACAAAATGGGAATGCACTTGCATTCAGGAACACTACCTAGAGCTCACTGCTCAAAAAATGAAGACTCACTATCTTATAGAATATTTAGATTAAATACATATGAATAATTTGAACTAAAAGAGTAGCATCTATGAATGCCTGGTCATAGTTCCAGTTAGGCTCAACAATCGAATTCTTAAACTTTTGTCTGATTCTACTCTTTTGCTCTGCTTTGCTTCAATTCGTATCACAACTCTTTTTATCCTCAAGTGAAGTTGTGCATAATCCTTCTAATATTCACAAAACACACCAAAACACACATGCCTATATCAAAATGATATAATTGATCACTTATATATTTTTGCTACCAAGGATTTAATCGCTACCTATCGGCTCCAACAAAGGTATGGAAATATTTACAAAGTGTCAGCTCAATCCATAGTTAATTCTTAATGCACACCTACCAAAGTCATCCAAGGCATAGTAATGATCCAAATAAATATGGTCGAACATGAAAATACTTAAACAATTACTCCTTAATTAGCAACATATTATATTCATAAAGTCATCTTTTTGTATTGATAAATAGGAAATTAATAAACTAGATCTTCTAACTTGCACACCAATGAATGTGTATCCTGATGATTGTTGGATAAGAAAGTATGTAAAATAAAATATTTTCCCTGAGATCCACAACTCAAAATGATAACAGGAAATTGCATATGAATCGATGAACACAATTTTTTCGGATGCACTATTCTTACTTGACAGTTAATTATAGAACTTCGATCTGACTTTCGGTATGAGAAATTGAAGACGTGTGGATCAAATCACAAACTAGGGTTTCCATAAGTGAAAACACCAAAATGATATTTGTAGTGTCTCTTTCCAAGAGGGCAACCAGTCAAGATGGGTCCCAAAACACTGTTTCATATTTTCTTGGAAGCATTCTAAGAAAATAGAATAACATGCAAACAATTAGAGAACCAAACTTGAACGGATACTTCTCTTTTGAAATTCTCAATTTCTCAAGTACATATTGTCTGATAATCTCACATAGATCATAATTTGCACCATTTTCTGCCATATCAAAACCAATATAAATTGTTGTGGAGGACATGAAGTTCTCTTTGTTGGTGAAGTATATTTTATGTTCTATCATTATGGATGCGTACTTCACGACTTGATTAGTGATATTTTTTTTTGCAAGAGCCCTCTTATCATAAGTTGCACTAGTGAGATTCATCACCACTTCATTTTTCACTGCTTTCAACACTGGTACTAGTCCAGTGTCACAGAGTCAAGTGAAAAACTTGACCACTTCCTTAGTTATCAAGTGCGGATAATTGGTCCATAAGAAATTATCATGCATTCTAATAAGGATTGGTTATACATACTAATCATCCACTGTGGAACAAAAATTTGGGAAGTTGTCCCAACAATCCAAATTCTTTGTCACAAGATTCAAGTAGTTAGGTTTCGCCCCATGAAATTATCTCCAATGAGTTCTTTTAGCCATATGTCGATGAATTTGGTCTAATTGAATTCCTTTGTCTTAACCCTAATATATATTCTTGTTTCCTCTGTCACCATGATACCATGGGGAATTGAAGAGAAAGTGCCCATAGGGTCATCTTCGAAAACCTTCATTGAGTATTTCCTATAGGAGGGTCTAGGTATTTCTCTTGTATTTGCGACTATAGGGGTTTCCATTATCTATATTCTGAGCTCTTAAAGGATTCAAAAAAATCATTTTACAAGCTCACAACAACACAAAATTGAAAAATACCTCTTTCTTTGATGAATATCTAAAAATGGGGTTTGCATAGGTCACACTTCAATTTGCTCCAAGTTAATCTAAATCACTCTTCACCTAATTTGAATGCACAAGTGGTTGAAATGCATTTATGATTTTTCTTTATAGATCAAAGTGATACCCTAATTCTCATTAAATATGATGAAATTCGAAAAGTTGGCCAAAAAACTTTAACTGCGCTGAAAAACCCTAATATGCTTTGCAAGCGAGCATACATGTACTTTTTCTTTTGGTTTGTGTTTCAAAACCTCTACCTATTCAACTCTTACAACATCACCTCATGCCAAAGGTCGACACACCCAAAATCAAGGGGTTTCAAAATATTTTCTACTAAAGCTCCCCCTAAGACCATGCTAGGTCTAATTCCCAGAGGAATTGTTTGTACCTACTGAGGGCATAGATGCATCAGGAGATTTTGATTCTTCTTTCTTTTTCATATCTTTCTCATTTATTGCTTAGCTTCCTCTTTGTCAACCTTCTTTACAGATTCATATTTCTTTATTGGAGTAGATTTTTTTCCCTTCTTACTTATGTATACCTTTGAGATATGTCTCGGTTTGTTGCAATTATAGCAGACAACATTTCTTTGATTTTTTTGACTTCCATTAATCCTTGATCTGCATTGATTCACTTTATGCCCAACCTTGTTGCAATTATAGCAATAACCAACAAAGAATTGATTCATTCTTCCTCCATTAAAATAGTACACCATCTAAGTTTTGCATTCACTAGCTCTATGTCCCATCTTATTACAAGCATAGCATTGTTCGGAGAGGGAACCAAAGAACTGTTTAATCCTAATTTTGCATCCAGTTGCCTTATGACCAAACTTGTTGCATGAAAAACAAGTGCCATTCAAAAATGTGCATTTGGTTGTCTAATAGGTGGTTTCCTTCCTGGATTTATTTTCTACTTCCCTTTGTCTTGAGTCTTTTGACTATTTGCAGATTTTGAGCTTTCACTTGCTTATAATCCCAATCCATCTTTCTCTTTAGAGGGTTTTTGATCTGTAATTAGTTCATCAATTCTAGTAGAGCTTGTCTTGAAACTATCTTCATAGAATTTTTCTTTTTCCAATTCTTCTCTTAGGCTCACCACTTCTTGTTCAAGCTTGGAGCATTCATTAGACTTGCTCTTCACTTCTACATTCAAGCATTCTTCAATTATCATCTTTTCTTCCACTTGTAGCTTTAGTCTAGTAACATCTTCATTTTGTTGTTTCAATTGCTCACTAACTTCTCTATGTCTCTCTTTGAATTTCTTTAATTGCTCTTTCAACTTTTGGACGCATTCATTTGCTTCTTCAATATTTTCTTTTAGATCTCTATTATCATTTTCAGCTTTGTCAAGGTCATCAAGGGCAGTCCAGAGTTCTACATTATCATCCATTTGTTCAATATTCAAGATCTCCCTCAAGCAGTTAGGCATCTCTAGAGGAACCGAGCTTTGATACCAATTGTTAAATATCCAATTTATTGAGAGGGGGGTGAATCGATATCTTCTTAAACTTATTGAACATATACCATCCAATTAATCTAATGCATATGATAATTAAGATAAGTAGAAGCATTAACTAAACATAAAGCACATAACACACAAACACCAATATTTTAATGTGGAAAACCCAGAATGGGGAAAACCACGGTGAGGATTAACTCACAATATAGTATAACCATTTATAAGATATTACAAAAGGGTGGCACACTGTCGGGACTCACTATCCAAAATGGAGGCTCACTACCTACAGTGTATAGAAACAAAAATGGCTTACAGCCAGAGAATGAACTGATGTAATTACACCTCAGAGTGTAGATTCAGTTCCTTTGAAGCTCAAGAAATTGCATGTCAGTAGATCACTCTTCGCTCTTTTTGCATCCACACATAATCTACCAACATTCCCATACTCTTCTTATTCCTCTATCTCCAACACATCCTGTATATATCTGATTTTCCAATAAGTAATAGTCAGGTCGACTCTAGGTAAACACAAAACTTTCTCAAAAACAATTCAAATGTGTGGTGCACAATTACATGTCGGCATGGATTGCACAAACAAGATTTAATCCATTTTGAATTCAACTGCTTATTAGGTTGGCCAACAATAGACCCAATAACAAAAATGTAAACAACAAAATTATGTCATTGACAACTACGAGCATCTAAATGCACGAAATCCTTTCCATGCATTCTTTCCCAAAATCTTAAGTAGCAACTATCACCGAAGAGGAAATCCAAAGAAAAATACTAGAGGACAAATCTACATTACCAGTTCAGAATATTGGATTAACATGACTTTGAATCTTGTAGTTGCAACACATATATCATGGTGACATTAATGACAACAAAAACTGTATTAAAAGATGTGTTCTTCTTCATTCTTCCAACACCTCCTTCCCTCTCTCTCTCCCTCCACCTATCCCTCCCTCTCTTAGGCCTCACACCATAGCAATCTCTATCTCCCTCCCTCTATTCCTCCCACTCTAGCACTCCCTATCTCCCTCCTTCCATCTTTCTCTCTCTCCCTAACTCCATTACTTTGTCTATATTTTATAATAATAATACAATATATAATATATATTAAAATAATAATATGTAATATATACAATATATCATGTAATACATAATATATAATATTTAATATATAGTATAATATTTAATATATAATATATTTTTTAAGTTTGAACAAACAAATATCCATTTTATTAAAAAAAGGATATCCATTATTGACAGCATAGGTACTTGTTTCATTCTAGGTGTAATGTTTGCTTTATATTATACTGATATTATATAAATAATATAGTACTAATAAAAAATAATATAATATAACATACGTATATTAATATATATAGATAATATAATATTACATAAAGAATATAATATCATATTATATATATTAATATTATGTATGTAAACCTTATTTCCCATACCCTACACACTTTTGTGAATGATTATAATAAACAAAATAGATATCCATTTTGTTTGAGTGAAGAAAACATATAAAAGTCATTTTTTTCCGTTCCAAGAGTCCTCACATTCTTTGCTTTGTTAAGAATACCGTGATTTTTGCGTATTACAAACAGGAACTCTCTTTTGGGGCACTCTTTTTTCATAAAATTTTATTCTTTCAATCATTTTGGTACTTTTTTGGGTTGGGATAATGGGAAGCAACATTTGTCGTAAAGTGAAAAAGGAGAAGAATTATCCAACAAAGGCAATTGAGGCAAGTAGAGAGAAATATAGAGTAAGGAAGAGGGTGAAAAGAAGAGGTATGTCAAATTCTCTTCAAAGAGAAGGCTCCTCTTTACCTTTAAGTGAAATTCAAAATAAAGATAAAATTGTGAACACTCAATTGAAATTGAAAGTTTTGAACATGAAATTGTAAACGTTGAGTATGAAACTGAAAATATTAATGTTGAACATGAAATACATGAAAATGAAACAATGAATGTCAATGTATCTTTAAATTACGCAAGAATAGAGGATATTTATGAAGAAGAAAATGAAATCCTAAATCCGTCTATTTGTAATAAATCCAATGAAAATGCTCAACATTCAAGAACCCCAAAATGGTTACCTACAATAGATGAGAACATAATAGATAATATTGAAGAAAAAAGGTCATCATGAGTGGTTCAGTTGTGGGCTATCAATACGTTTAATAAATACTTTTATGATAATAAACTAACTGAACAATGTCATCTTTTTGTACAATTGCTAAAGTCTAACAAAATGAGACCATTATTAAAAAAATAGTATTATTGTCAAAAAAATTTTTAATGATCTAAATTCAATAGTAAATACAAGTAAGGAAAAGTATAAGAGAGCTCCCATAGCATTCACATGCCTACCTCTACATGACCACACTTCCCATTCATCAAAATTACTAAAATTTTTACAACTTTTGCATTTTTCTTTTCTCTTAAGGCTCTTTAGAGACTACCCTAGAAAGAGCACCTCAAAATGATTAGGTGACTTGGGAAATGAAAATATACCTTCCCTAGTATTTACTTTCCTACCTCGAAATTTCCATGCTTCCCATTTATCAAAAATACTAAAAACTTAACAATTTTGCATTTTTTTCTCGTACGAAACTTTCAAGACTACCCCGAATTAGTGCACTTCAAAATCATGAGGAGAATCGGGCAAGAAAATGATACCTTCCATAGTGTTGGAATTCCCACCTTGATGTGTTTGTATACTTTGTTTCACTCCATGATGCATTTAACAAAAAAATACTTCTTTCCATTTTTGCACTGCTTTCCACTCACAATTTTTGCAAGAATACATTTGACACTAGAACACACAAATGGTGTTGACTTGAACCAAACCTAGAGAGCTTGGTTTGAATGAATTTTGATATCCACCTATAGTTCCAAATAAATAATTCCTCCATGCCATGAGCTCCTATAACGACTTCATAAAAGATTGACAATTTTTGCTTTTAGGGCTCTTAAGAGACTACCCCGAAAAAACACGCCATAGTAATCAAGTGACTTTGGAAACAAAAAGAGACCTTCTCTAATATTTACCTACCTACCTCGACATGTCCACATTTCCCATTCATCAAAATTACTAAAAAATTATTATTTTTTATATTTTTTCCTCTTAAGCTCTTTAGAGACTACCCCAAAGACAACACCTGAGAATGATCAGGTGACTTGGGCAATGAAAAGACACCTCCCTTGGTATTTAACTTCCTACCTCGACATGTCCATGCTTCCCATTCATCAAAATTACTAATTTTTTTTTTTAAAATTGCATGTTTTTCTCTTGAGGCTCTTTAGAGACTACCTCAAAAAGACCATCCGAGAATAATCAAGTGACTTGGTCAATAAAAAGATACCTACCCTAGTATTTATCTACCTAACTCAATGTATCCATGCTGCCCATTTGCCAAAAATACTGAAAACTTAACAATTTGCATTTTTACTCTTACAACACTTTCAAGACTACCCTAGATTAGTGCACTCCATAATCATAGGGGGATTTGGGTGACAAAACGAGGAATTATGTAGTATTAGATTTACCACCTTGATGTGTTGGTATAATTGGTTTCACTCCATGATGCATGAAGCAAAAAGTTGCTTTTTTCCATTTTTGCACTGCTTTCCACTAATAAGTTTTGCAAGAATGCATTTGACATTGGAACACACAAACGGTGTTAAGTTGACCCAAACCAAGAGAGGTTGGTTTGAATGGATTCAATATCCGCCTATGGATCTAGACAAAGCATTCCTACATTTTAGGAGCCCTAATAATGTCTTTGTCAAAGTTTGACAATTTTTGGAGTTTAGGGTTCTTCAGAGACTACCCTGGAAAGACCACCCTAGAATAATTGGATGACTTGGGAAATGAAAATATACATTCCCTAGTATTTCCCTGCCTACGTCAATGTGTCCATGTTTCCCATTTTGTCAAAATTACTAAATAATTTACAATTTTTTGCATTTTCCAATATTCATTTTTAATTTTAACCATTGTTGAGTCAAAAGTAGATTCGATTTTATGTTTATTAACAATTCTTAACAAATGTAGGTCATTTTGGTGGATAATACTATTGCATCAAGAATCCATTCAAAAAAAAAGTTATAACATTTTTCTTCAACATTGATGAAACATTCAATGTAATTCATAAGGAGGTATCTTCTTCATATACTTTAATCTCTTGATTTTAAATCTTGTATTTGATTTCAAAGAATGACCAGTTGAATTTTTTATTCACATTTTTTATAATCCATAATTTTCTAATATTTATATATAGGAATTGCTCAACAAAAGATTTGAGTAGGACGTGAGGTTCAATGACAATGCATCCAACATTGGAGTTCATGTTGTTTTCATTGTTCAATTACTTTTACACAATGTTTTTTCTATTTTTTAATAGTTTTTGTAATATTGCAATGTAGGTGTCTATGAGAGTAGCAATGATATGAGATGTGCGTTAAAATGTGAGGATATCAAGGGCACATATTAGTTGTGTATCTATGATAGCTTGATAGCAAGATGCATCGATGTATTTGTACATGATGACATCGATAAAATTATATGGCATTATTAGTTGTATTGATGATTATGATAGTTAAAAATTATATAAGATGTATTTATACATGAGGACATGAAAAATATGATATACGAGAATTATTGGTTATATTTATGGTTAATTTATGTTGTCTTATGCTGATTATGAATGTCATGTGTATGTTGAAAAATGTCACATGTATGTGTGATCACCATCAAGTGTGTCGAACGTATGCAATTAATGATGATTATGATCTCTCTATGCATAGACTAACAAATATTATGCATATGTAGCTACTTATGTATGTTCATGAATGTCACGTGTATATATTTTCCCATCAAAATCACTCACATATTCCTACATTGGTTCATGTTTGCACCTACTTAATAGTCAAGCAATGGTGAAGATTTTGGACTTTCCTTTTAGATTGCAATTATTTGTCATTATCCCTTAGGGAAACAACAATATTTTATTCCTTTCCACGATCTCTTGACTTATTTTTCATATCTTTTACTTTAAGCTTTGGAGCGGCTACTCCCTCATCATCAACCCTTAAAACAATAGCATTGATTTATTGGATAGATTTTTAAATGTCTTGAATACTTCCATGTAGCTTTGTAACTACTTTTTTATCAGCTTTGGGAGTATCTTTTTTATTACAAAATTCAGATGTTTCTTTTAACAAGTTCCTTGAGTATAGTGTAGGAACTAGTAGTTTTCCTTCTATTTTAGTTCATGAGGTTCCTACATAACTAGTAGTCTTCATAAAAACCATAAGCAGGATCATAGGGATTATATATTTGGTGTCTTCATTGAAGGTTTAGATTGATTTAATTTGGTATTAATGGGATATTTAGGCTTAATTTAATAGTTTAAGAATGGATTAAGGTTTGAGTTGGATTAATTGGGATAGGGAGATATGGACTAAGGTTACTGTGGACTAATTTTATAACATTTTTTTGAATCTTTCTGGATGAAAATATGTGATTTATTAATAAATTATAAATGAAATGGTATTCTCTATTGCTAATTTATTCATGTTGCATTATGCCAAAATTGTGCCAAAATTTGCATTCCATGTCATTTGTTTTGATGCACTAATTTCAAAATAAAAATAATTTTTTTAAAATATCCATCATTGCTAAAGGGGAAATCTAACTTTATTGAAAGGATAAATACCAAAATAAAACTATACATACTAAGGATGTTAACAGATCAATGAATAAAAGGGTAAAGGACTGTGCAACTATAGAGATTAATGATAAAGGGATCAAATTTGGTGAAGTTTCCCAAGGCAACCAAATTTAACAGTAGTATAACATGAGTGAAATGATATGCAATTCATAAACTATTAAAGTGCAAGATTAAAAGAAATCAATAGATATAACATATTATCCATCATAGCTCAACCATTATAAAGTGATTATACATTCAAATTTTAAGTTTCAAAATAGGAAACCATGCACACTATGAACAAAATATGTCGACAAAGTGTAAAGTAATTGTGTATGTACATATATAAATTTGGCATATATGCCAACTCAAGACAATATTTAAAAAATGTGGCATTTTCCATCTCATGGTCTATATAAGCAATGCATATCTCAAATGACTATGCCATATCAAGAAAATCCTAATCTTGCAATGGATCACTAAAATGTAGCCTCTTCATGCCACCTAATGGATGAGAAGATTCTTGCACAAAAATAATTCAAACCATAAATTAGATTAATTAGCTCTCAATGGTAAATAACTTAGACTACTAAATAGAAACTTATCTACTATTTTTTATAACTTTCAAAGTAACATCTAATCACTATACTAAACTATAAATTAAAGTCAATTTCAATTATTCATTACCTCAAGAATTTTTTCTTTGGTTGACATACATTCAACAAAGATGGTCCCTTAGGATTCTCAAGAGTCCTACCATATTGTCTTGGTCTTGGATTCGTAGATGTGGATGTGGGAATTCTCTATAAGAAGAAAAATAAAAATGAAAAAACTAATATATAATTGTTAACAAACAAACATAAACTAGAACATATATCCACAGATATATTTAGAAACTTATATATCTACTAGATATATAAAAAACCATATACCCAAATCAGTGGTACAACTAAAGATTGATTGAGAAGAACTCATCAAGGTAAAAGGTGTCACCTCAGTCACATCTGGACAACACTACAAAATTAAAATAAAATCAAGATATAAATTAGTATGTGGGTATGTGCAAGATCATCATGGAAAAAATAGGCCCTTAAGTGGTGATGAAAATTCAAAAAATCAGATTTAGGAAACTTGATGTAAAAATTTGAATAAGTTACCTATATTATTTCAAAAATATGTAAGAATAGAATATGTAGCAAATTGAATGTAGTTTCTAAACTACTAGGTTTTTTTTTAAAAGTATATATATATTTGGTGAAAATTTGAAATTTCAATGCAGTAGTACTTAAATTTCAGGGAAAAAATAAGTATGTGTATGTTTGACCACCCTAACCACAATAAAATGATAATTATTTTTTATAATATTTTAGATATAAGTAGATGAGTCATGTCCTGATGTGATGCATATTCTTTTGTAATTTTTTCCAAGTAAATAATAAATTATTATTTTTTTGTTACAACTTTTAAAAAATATAAAAACTCATATGTTTGACCACCTTGACTTGGTCAAAACTTCATGAAATTCAATTTTTATTTTTTTAATCCTATAGTATGCAAAGAATAGAATGTGATGCATGTTTCAGATTCAAAAAATGTGATACCATTTGAAAGCTATAGATGCTTTTCAATCAGCCTATCAATCAGGACTTTAGTCGTAATTCAAATAGAAAATGAATAATAATTATTTATTAAATTCAAAGTAAAGAATAATTTATATTGGTGGAAAGCTGAGAATCTCCTTTAAAAACCCTTTTCGTTTCATCAATTTTGGGTAAAAAAAAAGTCGTCAGCCACATGGGCCATCGTATCACTTACATATCGCCACTTTTTGATCCATCATGATCCTGCACATACCCATGTATTTAATTAATCATGATTTAAATGATATGCATACAATAAAAAAAAATTACATGTACAAAAAATTATACCAATGTGTGTAGGCCAAATTCAATGGTCGAAAGCATACCATGATGCACATCTCTAATCTCATCCTCTATCATCAATTATTCAATCCCACTTTAATATACATTAGTAAGATGCACCTTATAATAATTTTAAATGAAAAGAACTATGAAATAAATTCAAGTTTTACCTTTACAAAATATTTCTCATTTTTCTCCTCATCTCCAACGGTGGACGACACTACATTTTTACTCCCTCACACATCTCCATTGTATCTATAGTATGCATTTCTACCTCATACTCAAATTTATATAGGGGAGGCTCATCCATATCTCCAATAGGACCTAGACATATATTGTTGCATGTACTACACTGATGAGGCACAAAAATATGTCTATATGATGATGTTGCACCAGAAAAAACTAAAGCACTAGGATTTTCACTATTAGGTAGCTGCAAAAATTGTGAGGATTGTGCAATCAAATAGAAAATCAAAGAATGTATTGCCAAGAGACTATTTGTGGTTTCTAAAGAACCAAGTAGATCTCACTAAGCATCTATGAATTTTTCATATTAAATTCTTGAATACTTAGGAGATGATTGGTCAACAAATGAGAGGGAGATAAGATGCTTCCCTCTTGCACTTTGGGCTTTGCAAAACCTAAGAGGGTGATCCCACAATGTGTATCTTACAAGCTTGTAACAAAATTTTACCACACATTGCATAATAAATAGATACATTCTCATTTAAATGCTAAATAGATGAAACCTTTAAAGAAACTGGAAATTCCTTTGAAAGATCAAACACCTAAACCTAAGAATTCACACAACACCAACCTCAACAAAGGTAGATCGATTAAAAGTGTTTTTATATAATTTTTCTCAAATTTGAACGATCAGAACCATGGGAAATTTAATTAAGACCTTTAGATCAGTGCCTTATCTCAAGGTAGGGAGTCAAAACACAATAAACTAAACTACAAGGCGATTTTAATTCAAAACATTCATGATCTTTGTGAAATTTCATTACAATTCACATATCATATACTCAGACTCTATGAATACTTATTAGATCCACTAAACATCTATATGAATTCATGCTTTAATCAATGTATTTTAACTGATTCATTAAACTAGATCAAGAATTAAAACATATTTCCCTTGAAAACAACAATGAAAAATAATGAAAGGATCTTTGATCAAATTTTCATTAATAATTCACATAGAATTTTACAGATGGAGAGAAAATAGACTAAAAATATTTGCATATTTTATTTAGACATGCTTGGAAACCACACAATTTACAAAATCTACTTGCTCGACTCAAACCTAAGATACAAACTCAAAATGTATTTTTTCTATGTCCTCAATTTGCATTTTTACATCTAGAACTCAAAAAGAGACCCACACAAGTGGCCCAAAATTCCCTTTTATAAAATCAAGGAAGCAAAACAAGCTTCAAGACGAAATGTACACATGTCAAATTTTTATTTGATAAACTATACCAGTCATTCCTTGAGGAATGGCTAAAACAAATTGAAAAAATATTCTCTATTTAGACAAAGGTTCCCTTTCAGTTGGTGAAAACTCTTGCACCTTCGAAAGGCAGTTTTTTGAAGTGTGTATCTATAATTTTGGTATGTTTTGAGCCAAAACAAACATTACCATCGTGATCAGAAGGCCCAAAAACCTTAAGGTTTCCTGTCAAATCACCAAAATCCATGTTGGGAGTTTCAAAGGCAAAATAATTTTGTCGGGAAGGTCGTACAATCTCCCCAACACGTTGATTAAGGTAAAAATTAAAAAATAATGTTAGAATTATGAAAGAAACACAAAAACACAACCCACATGATGAAACAAAAAATGAATACACCTTCCACACAAGATATCTACAAACAATATGTGCAATATTTCTCAACAAGAAAAAGCTATAGAAAAAAGAGACTCTAAAATATATATGAAAGCTCTGATACCATGTTAGAATTGTGAAACAAGAACAAAACCATGAGCCATGGGATCAAACAACAAAAAAATACACCTTCCCTGCAAGAGATCTACAAACAATATGTGCAATATTCCTCAACAAGAAAAAGATACACAAGCAAGAGACTCTCAAAAAGATATGAAAGCTCCAAATAATTACAATGAGGGTTGAGTTCTTATAAGAGAAAAAACCTAAATGAGAAAGGGATCAGATCATGACAAGTGTCAACATCGGAAGCTCACCAATTCCTTTCCTACCTTTAGTGTAGATAAACCCTTATGCATTTTCTCTGCCAAATAGGTAGCATAATCATACACTATGTTATAAGCTAGGTGTTGGAGGTGTGTTTCCATATACATGAAATTTTTCAGCATGGTGGATGGTGCATCAAAACCAAGGATTTGGCACAAGGAGAAACCTATTTTCTTAAAATAGTTGGCAAAGTACTTCATGGGGAAAGGCTCCTTTTCTTTCTTTCCAATCTTTATTTGTTTCCTTGATTTCCCAACCCCTGTACTTGTAGTGTATGGGAAACATTTTCAATTTGAATAAATATTTTGTGTTCCTATACTCTTCTCTAAAGGCTTTGAGGTCAATATGAATCATATCCTTGTTCCATTCATGCAGGTTGAAAACCTTTGCAATATCCTGTCTAGTTATCTTGATCATTTCAACACCTTCATATGCTAGAATCACTCTTGAAACAAGGTCATACCTCACAACAATGTCCTTCAACAAATCCACATCCATGTATAAATTTTGCACTACTAATTTTCCAAAATATAATCTCTAGGGGTTGCAGATGGGAACTTTGAAATTTTTGTTCCCAAACCAATTTTGGAACAATTGCCACCTTGTGTGCAACACATTGGCATCCTTGATACTACATTGTTTGTCCATTATCCCTTATTGAATCTTAGGGCCATAAAGCATAGCTACTCCCTCTACCCTTTTACTATTTGATGGTTTTAATTGATCGATAATATCTTGGAAAAGAGGTATTGGTTTGGTTATTGAACCAAAAACTTGTGCTTTGGGTGCCATTAGAAATAAGGTGGGTTCAAAGTGATCGAGGGTTTTAACACAAAGAATTTCAAAACCTAGGGCACACCTCGAAGGTACAATTTCAATGGGTTTGACAAAAAAATTCATGACCTATATGCAATTTCAAACCACTATAAAGAAATTAAAAGGCACAAAGACCAATTGAACTGGAAGAAAAGGTGAATATTTACCCTAATTCGAGATAGTTTGAACACAACACAAAAAATGGTGTTTTTTAAACTTATGTCTTTTTCACCTGCAAGAAACCCTAATTTTGACCTTGTTGAACTCTAAAATGCTCTTCTCAATCTCCTAGAGACTCCAAATTTGCTTGCAATATTCAATTATACGAAAAACCAATCTTTTATATGAATTTAAGTCGAGATTGAGTAGCTTTGGATGTTTCCTTTGTCATTACTGCTCACTCGTGCAAAGTAGAAATGACTCTCAGGTTCACATCTTTAATTTTGAATATCAACCATCGATCTCCTTATGAGATGACACTTTGGATGACTAAGATTGAGTCAATAAGGTTTGATTTTTTGTCGCTATCGTTCACCTATCCTTTGGCCAATGAAATTATATCAACTATAATGTTCACTCATTCATTATGTGGGCTCCACCTTCTTTCTTCTCAAGTGACAAAAAAATTAACATGGCAATAGCCTATTGACCCTACTACTTTTTATAAAATATTATTTTAATCCTGTGGGGTTAGTGGGGAACAACTGAGATTAAAAGTCAATGAGAGATCTCGACCAGTGGTTCCAAGCTCATATCATCATATATGTTAGTGGGGATTGAACCCCATTACTGTAGTAGTACACATGTCGCTAGCCCACTGACCCCACTACTTTTCATAAATCATTATTTTAATCCTACGGGGTTGGTGGGGAGCAACTAGGATTTAATCACTAGATATAATAGTTAGAAAATCTGCATGTGCAATACAATTAGTGTTAAATAAGGGGACCCGACTAGGTCGATGGGAGTAAGACCCTTAGGAATAAAAAATTAAGACTTAAGTCATTCAACATGAAATATTTCCACTTGAATTAGAAAGCATTAAAGGTGATGGAAAGTGACTGGCCAACCTAAACCAAGGGGCTGGTAATAAAACGATTCTGATGACTCAAGTGATAACTCAAGTAACTAGTAATTGGGTGTAACAATTCAACAAAGGATTAGAACTCCCAAGGGTTTAAGACATGAAAATTGAAACATGGGATTTTGAACCAAAACCCTAAACCCTACCCTTGGGCACAAAAACAATAAAACATAACAATGCAAAGACCCAGCTCAAAATTCTCATAATTTTAGAAGCTCTACCAAAGACTATGATTGGTTGTGTCAACAATAAGGTTTGAATGGGGTGCTCGAGGTGGGGGAGGAAGATGAGGATGGGGAAAATAGGGACCTTGCATCATATCATATGCATGGCCCCAGGTCTATCTTGGGGCATTCCCATACTTCCTGAAAATGCTTGAAATCAAAATAGTTGACATGTCTTCCTAAAAAAATTCTGCATATTTAATTTATAGAGAAAATAAAGAGGGACATTAATATTGTTGTTGGGTGGTTTATCAAACACCATCCACCAATAATCCCTACATTTTATAGTTATGCCCTGATGGGTGCACCATTTTATATAAAATTTTGGATTGTGTAAACCAACACGTTGCCCTATTTTTAGGTTTACAGAATGTTGGGCGAAATTGGCTTTAGATATTTCTAATTTTTTAATTTCATCATACTCCAAGCTATTTTCATATTCCAATCTCTTTGCATCTCTCCACTATTGAAATGAATAATGTTTCCTAGTGATATCCCTAACATGACTAATTATGGCCTCTATATTAGGTGTGACTGATTGTAAATGTTGGCGGTTACAGTATCTCTCAACAATGATTATCAATTTAGTAATATTTATTTCAATTAGATCCCAAATCGAAGGAGGGTTTTCTAAATCAACTTGTCCCATTTAAACCCTGTTAAAATTTATGTTAGAGTTATCATGCATTAGCTAATAATTAATTAATCTTTAATTGATTATTAGTCTAATTTATTCTCATGCACTTAAGCTAAACTTAGGAGAGATTTAATGATTTTATTAATTTAGCTAATATTAGATCATTATGTCTCATCTCATGTGATGTTAAACTTGTCATGATCTGATCCCTTTCTCATTTAGGCTTTGGATCTTATAAGCACTCAACTCTCATTGTAAATATCTAGACCTTTCATATCTTCTTGAGAGTCTCTTGCTTTTGTAGCTTTTTCTTGTTAAAGAATATTGCATATATTGTTTGTAGATCTCTTGTATGGAAGGTGTATTTGTTTTTTGTTTGATCCTATGGTTCATGGTTTTGTGCTTGTTTCACAATTCTATCATGGTATCAGAGCGTGGATTCATCAAACCCCTTCTCAATTTATGAGGTTTTTTTTTTCAACAAGGGTTGCAAGCTTTATATTTGATTCTCCTTTTCTTTTTTTTAAAGATTTTGGAGGTGGGAATGTTTTGGAGAATTTTGATGCAAAAAGGACCTCGTCATTGGATTATCTTAAGTGCATGTGAATAAATTAGATTAATAATTAATTATCAACTAATGCATGATTACTCTAACACCCCCTTAATATGAACTTAGGGAGTAGCTAAAAACCCTAAAAAATGAGTGCATGATGGGTCCCGACAAACAAGGCCAAATAAGGTACCCATGTACAAATATAAGATCTCTGTAATGTAGAGAAATAGAGAAAACCACATGGGAAAAAATCCACTCCAAAAAGAGATGAAAGCTAAGTAAAGGACTAAAGAAGCCTCCAAACAAGACAATTTATCTTCAAAAAATAGGAACAAACGAAGAACAAAAAAACATCAATGAAGCCTGAAGAGGTTGCAAACACTGTCGAAGAATGACTATTGTAATGCCGAAAATAGGAATGCAAGAGTGTCCATATGGTAAGTGATCCATCTCACCAAAATGCAAGTAAGCAACCACTAATGTATGCTACATCTGAAAGTACATAGGAAAAAATATTGTATACATAGCTCACTCCAACGCAAAACCAAAGAAGCATTAGAACCAATAGTAGAAACCCCCCCATAATGCTAAAAATGGAGAGGCATGACAAGTACACTGAAACTGAATGCCAAAAAGAAGTGCATGAAGAATAATTGGGAATATTTGATTCTGCAATAAAGAAAGTACCCATGTATAGAGGGTCTGAAAACAAAAGTCACATACGTATGAGGTTGTTGTTGTGGAAGCGACACTCACTTAACAAAGGTATGATTAAAAAAAAAGGAAAAAAATCAAACCCCCCCATGGAACTTTGTGTCTTATTATACTCGCACTTTGTTATAAAGTGTCATGGGGGGTTTGGTTTTTTTCCTTTGTTTGCAATCATACCTTTGTCAAGTGAGTGTCCCGTCCACGACAACAGCCTCATGCATGTGTGACTTTTTTTTTCACACCCTTTATATGTGGGTACTTTAATGTTTGCATGTTCATATGTTCTTGATTCTTCATCTTGCACTTCTTTCAGGCATTTAGTTTCAGTGTACTTGTCATGCCTCTCCCTTTTTAGAATTATGGGGGAGTTTCTACTATTGGTTCTAATGTTTCTTTGATTTTGTGTTGGAGTGAGATATGTATACAGTATTTATTCCTATGTATTTTTGAATGCACTATACATCAGTGGTTGGTTACTTGTATTTTAGTGAGATGGATCACTTACCATATAGACACTCTTGCATTCTTGTTTTTGACATTACAACAATCATTCTTTGAAATTGTTTGTAACTTCTTTATGCTTCTGAATGTTCTACTTGTTCCTTCTCTTTTGGGACAACATTGTCTTGTTTGGAGGCTTCTTCAGTCCTTCATTTGGCTTTCATCTCTTTTTGGAGTGAATATTTTCCCATGAGGGTTTCTCTATTTCTTCGCATTATAGAGATCTTCTCTTTGTACATGGGTACCTTACATGGCCTTGTTTATCGGGACCCATCATGCATTTTTTTTTAGGGTTTTTGGCTACTCCCTAAGTTCATCCTAAGAGGGGTGTTAGAGTTGTAACATAGAATAAAATTTGGAATATTTTCTGTAACTAGAATAAACGATGTTAATCTTAATCTAACCAATATTAATCTAAATCAAACAACAACGAACGAATAAGTAAACATAAATAAACTAAACAAATCAATTGGAAAGCTCTCATCGAATATGCGTCCACTCCTTCGAATTATCTCGCTTGCTCTTCTCCATTTTGTTTTTTCAATATTCTTGCCCTCAGATTTTAAGTATTGATGAAAGCATAACCTTGTCGAATGTCTAAGAAAAATATCGAAGATAAGTTTCTTCTCAAAACTGTATGATTTTGGGAGGAGGAATAATGATAATGACAGGTCATTTTATAGATTTTGGGTTTTCTAACGATCAACTCAGATTGAAAGAGAGATCGACGGATGAGATTTGATGAATGTCATGTGATGTGAGTTATGGGTATGTGTAGGATCATGATGGACCAAAAAGTGGTGATATGTAAGCCATTTGATGGCCCGTGTGGCTGACAACTTTTTTTTTACCCAAAATTGATGAAACGAAAAGGGTTTTTAGAGCAGATTCTTAGCTTCCAACAATATAAATTATGCTTTACTTTGAATTTAATAAATTATTATTATTCATTTTCTATTAGAATTACGAATAAAGTCCTGATTGATAAGTTGATTGAAAAACATCTATAACTTTCAAACGGTATCACATTTTTTGAATCTGAAACATGTGTCACATTCTATGCTTCGCATACTATAGGATTAAAAAAAAAAAAATTGAATTTTATGAAGTTTTGACCAAGTTAAGGTGGTTAGACAGACAATATTTTATATTTTTTAAAAGTTGTAATAAAAAAATCATAATTAATTATTTACTTGGAAAAATTTTATAAAAAAATATGCATCACATCGGGACATGAGTCCTTTACTTATATCTAAAAGATTATAAAAAAAAAAAATCATTTTATTATGGTTAGGGTGGTCAGACAGACACCTACTTCTTATTTTCACCTTGAAATTTAAATACTACTGCATTGAAATTTTAAATTTTCACCAAATAGATTTTGTTTTTTCAAATAAAGGTCTAGTAGTTTAGAAACTAGATTCAATTTTCTACAGATTCTATTTTTACATTTTTTTGAAATAATATATATTAACTTATTCAAATTTTTACATCAAGTTGTCTAACTCTGATTTTCTGTCTTTTTATTGCCACTTAAGGGCCTGTTTTTTCCATGATGGTCCTGCACATACCCTTCTGTGTCAGATAGAACGTGACTTAGAAAATACTGCAAGATAAAGATTAAGTTAGAAAGAGAACTTAATCTTGTGTCAAGACTGTTCAAAAATAGAAAGAACAAGAGTTCCAAATCTTAATTTTTAGTTAAGAGTCTTTGAAAATAGAAGAAATATACTTTGAATGTCAAAGACAAAGTTAGAACTCAAAGATAAAGAATTCAAATGCATAATTAAATTAATTAATTAAATAAAGATATTTAATTAATAGATGTATTCATGCACATGAGTTGGAACTAGTTAACTAACTAATTGTGACAAATAGTCCTCTCGCAGAGACAGTCAGATATCGAACTTGGAGATAACTGGCAGATTTTAAAAATAGATCTGGAGTCAGAAGGTGAGTGAATGATTTAGATAACTGAATGATAGAAGAATGTGGCATAAATAATTAATAAATGAATGAAATGTTAATTTAATTCAACATTCAAAAATTGAAATCAATTAATTAAATAAATAAAGGTAATTTATTTAATTTGACTATTGAAAAGGATAAATTGAATAATTAAATAATAAATATTTAATTATAGATAAAGAGGGTTAAATGAATAATTAAATAATAAATATTTAATTATAGTTGAAATATGACAAAGGGGTAATTAAATAATAAATTATTTAATTAAGAAGGAAGAATTAATTAGTTAGAGACATAATTAAATAAACATGATTTATTTAATTAATCAAGTTGAATAAATGAATTAATGAATTAGTGAATTAATTAAAAGGGGTATTTAATTAATAAAAATTATTTAATCATGACCATGGATAATAGAAAATTATGTTGAAAGTGGTACTCGCAGGCCTAGACCAATTTTCAGTGTCTACAAGAGGTATCATGCATTAACTAAGAATTAATTAATCTTTAATTGATTATTAGTCTAATTTATTCTCATGCACTTAAGCTAAACTTAGGAGTTCTTTAATAATTTTATTAGTTGAACTAATATTAGATCATTATGTATCATCTCATGTGATGTTGAAACTTTTCATGATCTCATCCCTTTCTCATTTAGGGTTTTGCTCTTATAAGCACTCAACTCTCATTGTAATTATCTAGAGCTTTCATATCTTCTTGAGAGTCTCTTGCTTTTGCATCTTTTTCTTGTTGAGGAATATTGCATATATTGTTTGCAAATATCTTGCATGGAAGGTGTATTTGTTTGTTGTTTGATCATGTGGTTCATGGTTTTGTGCTTCTTTCACAATTTTAACAGTTTATAATTTTTAAAATTAACATAATTTTAAATTAAATGCTAAAATCTCTAAAAAGACCTAATATATTTGTTAGAAAAATTAAAATAATCCAAAATAACATGCATTTTAACATACCTTGGTTTCTTTTTTGATAAAATTGGAGAGTTTACAATAAAATTTTGGTTTGGAGGGAAAAAACGGATATCTGATATACCAGATATCCATTTTCAGTCACTCTACCCACACTTAGCCAAAGTGAAAATGAGTTAAATATTTTTTTTTTTACTTATCAAATACATATATCTATTTTGTTAAATCAAATATATGTTTTTGAAAGCTATGTGTAGCTCTCCAAAATAGATATTTGTTTTGGAGAGAATTTTTAGTTTTTTAAATATTTCATATATGAGATGAATTAATATTAATATTAATATTAATATATATAATATATAATAGTATATTATATGTATAATATATATAATATTAGTTTATATAATACATATGTGGGTGGTTAGGTGGGTAGCCCTCCAAGAGAGGTGGAGGGAACGTGGCGGGTGAGGTGGATGGTGTAGGTGTGCTAGCAACATGCCTCTTTTGATTTGAATATTTCCTAAGGGTGGCATGTGGATTAGACCATAGGGGATGGATTTGATGGTCAGATCCCATTTGAAGAGTGACTAGTTGGAGCCCAGTACAAGCACTAATAACTAGGAGAGGCATGTTGATAAGGTGGCAGATTTTTGATACCAGTTCGCATGTTGATGCGATTTTTCAGAGTGAAGGTAGCCTAGAATTTGAGGCTGAGGATGAATTATCTCATGCATTGAGTCATGGAATTAATGCCATCCTCTCCCATGTTTCATTTAGTGATGAGCACATAGAGTTTTCTATGGGTTTAAATTTAGTGGAGGATATTGTTATGGCCATTGTTAATTCTCTTGGCTCTAGTGTTTGGTGCATGCTTCTAGTTGTATTGGCTCAACTAGGTGGTTGGAAGTGAATTGAGATGGAAGGCCACTCACATTTCATAATTGAAGTGTTGGCTGAGGGTTTGGTGGTGCTTGGTGCAAATATGCATATTTCCTTGTGTGCTAAGACTAGGAAAACGTCATTTAGGGTGATAACAGACCAACGCCTTAAAATAATTATGATCAATAATGCTCATTTGTTGATTGTGGCAGTTAAGATGGTGTTGGGTGATGGGAATGTTTCCAAAATCAAGTATGGTAGAGACAATACTTATACCACCTCCATGTTTTTGGCATCACTATTGGATAGCCGAGTGTTGAAGGTGGAGGCCAACGTAGTGCTAGAGAAGATTTTCCTCAAAGACCTGTTGGAGGGTGTGGATGAGGTATTAAAGGGGGCCATAGTGGGGACTGGTACCCCTCACCCTAGATATTTGGAGTTGTTGAAGGATGCAGATGAGATAGTGAAGTTCTTTCCCTTCCTACTTGACCTAAAAGGTCTGACCCTAATGCAACATAGAATGATCATCATTGTGGTTGTGGATTACATTAAAATGTTTTTTGGACTCATGGCGGTGCAAGACATAGAATACATAGTGGAGTTTGATGCTTTTTCCAAGCTTAATGGCTTTTTGTGAGTCTGGAATGTTTAGGGTTTGAAATTTTCTTGCTTTTTGGCTTTTTTGGGTTTGGGTTGTTGTGGTGGAAGATGTTCTGGGTTTTTGCACTTTTGTTTAGAAGGGTTCATGTGACTTAAGCGATGGCTGGTAGTGGCAGCTAGGTGGTGGTGGGGTAGTTTATGGTCTAGTTTGTTTTGGGTTTAAGGGTCTTGGTCTTCCTGTGTTCGACTCTCACAAATTTTTGGATGAGGGTTTGTTTTGGATGGTGAAGTAGGTATACCTATATGGTTTTCATGAATTCTCTAGTTTCCTACAAGTGTAGACACTTGTAAGCTTTAATTTTTAATAAAAACTATAAACTCTTACGTATAAAAAAAAAATTATATAATATGTTAGGTTTTCAAAGGCAGATATCTAAAAGCTAAATGCAGATTTTATCAAATAAACTAGAAATAAAACACACAGAAAAATAACACAGAGAATTTAACGTGGTTCACCCAATGTGGGCTACATCCACCAAACCGTAGCCATCCAATTATTTCATTAACTAGTGTAAAACCCTATTACAATATTGCAATAATTGCCTTTTCTTATGCTACTATAACTCTATTACAAATCCCTTATAACCCACTTTTTAGAAGCTTTTGGATTAGGGTTATACAAAGTTGGGGTTTTCCCTTTTTTGATGTTTTTTCCCTTTTTCGGTGTACAATATACAATGATCAGTCACCACATACCAACAATCTCCCACTTGGAGACTGAACTTGGACGACACCACTGCACTTACAACTCCCACTGGAAATAATCACCTTGGACCCTGCTGCTTTGTTATACTTTAATTCAACCTTGAAGACTAACCAAAGCTGAAGAGGAGCTCAACTTCTCCCTTATCACCGCCTTAGTAAACATATCCTCTGGATTTACATCTATATGTATCTTTTCCAGCTTTACCTATCCATCCTCCATCACTAACTGAATGAAATGATATATCAACTATATGTGTTTGGTTTTAGAGTGCAAGGCAGAATTATTTGCAAGATGTATAGCACTCTGGCTATTTGTGAACAAGTCATTTTTAGCCTGTTGTTTTCCCAACTCTTCCATGAAAAGTTGCATCTATATCATCTCCTTTTTTGCCTCTGTGGTACCCACATACTCTGCCTCTGTGGTGGATAAAGCAACCACCTTTTGCAACAGAGAAATCCAATTGACTGTTGTCCCACCAACGGTAAATACATAACTTGTGGTACTTCACCTGGTATTGATATCTCCTACCAAATCTGAGTCAACATAGCCTTTTAAATCTATATTAGATCCCTCAAAACATAAATATTTATCCGATGTACCTCTCAAATACCTGAGGATCCATTTCATGGCATTCTAATGCTCAATTCTCAGATTACTCATATACCTACTAACAAATCCTACAACATGTGCAATGTCTAGTCTCATGCATACCATGGCATACATTAAACTACCTACAGCTGAAGCATATGGTACCTTGGACATTTTTTCTTCCTCCTCTAGTGTCTTTAGACACATATCCTTAGTCAATTTTATATGACTGGGCAAAGGTGTGCTGAAAACTTTTGCATTCTCCATATGAAATCTCTGCAACACCTTTTTAACATAATCGGTCTAAGATAAAAAAAAATTCATATTTTTCCTATCTCTTGTAATATTCATACCAAGGATTTGTTTTGCTGCCCCCAAATCCTTCATAGCAAATGAATTTGCTAACTGTTGTTTTAACTCCTTTATGTGATCCATGTTAGACCCTGCTACAAGCATATCATCAACATATAAACATTAAATAATGTAGCTATCTTCACCTAGCATCTTAAAATAAACACAATGGTCTGAATTACACCTGTTGTAGCCTTGCTCAACCATAAAACTATCAAATTTAACATACCATTGTTGAGGTGTTTGCTTCGAGCCATATAAGCTTTTCTTCAATCTGCACACTAGTTTCTCTTTACCTTTGACCTCAAATCCTTGTGGCTATTCCATATAAATTTCCTCTTCCAAATCACCATGTAGAAAGGAAGTTTTAACATCAAGCTATTCTAAATGCAAATCTTCAACACAGTACAAATAGAGGTCATTTTAACAACTAGAGAAAATATTTCATCAAAATCAATACCCTGTTTCTGTGCAAATCCCTTTACAACTAATCTGGATTTAAATATTTTCTTACATCCATCCTCCTCTTTCATCCTATAAACCCATTTGTTTGCTAAATCCTTTTTACCTGCAGGCAACTTGCATAATTCCCAAGTCTGATTTTTCAGCAAGGAGTCCATTTCTTCTTCCATTCCATGCTCCCACTGAACCTTGGTATCCACCTGCATAGCTTCATGATAACATTCTAGTTCACCAACATCAGTTAATAAAATAGAGTACAAAGAGGGAGAAAATCTATCTGGAGGTGTACTTAACCTTGAAGATCATCTAACATTCACTGGAGTTTGTGGTATTTCTTGTTCCTATTGTTGTGGAGCATGAGGATCCACTGAAACTTCATTGTTTGGAGTATCATCCTACATTGCATAATCATTTTCTTTCTTCTCATGCTACTGCAACTGATCTTTGTACAATAGTTTCTCATTGAATATGACATCCCTGCTTCTCACAATTTTCTTATTTTCAAAATCCCAAAGCCTATAACCAAATTCATTAATGCCATATCCAACAAATATACATTTCCTTGATTTTGCATCAAGCTTGGTTCTATTTTCAGAATCTACATGTGCAAATGCTTCACAACCGAAGGTTTTCAGAAAAGAATAACTCACCTTCTTACCTGTCCATGCTTTCTCTGGAATACCACAACCCAAAGGATTAGATGGACCTCTATTAATTAAATAAACAACAGTGTTTACAGCCTCTACCCACATGTTTAAAGGCAACCCAACATGCAATTTCATAGTTCGTGCACACTCCATTATTGTTCTATTCATACGCTCAGCCACTCCATTTTCTTGTGGAGTCCTTGGAACTATTTTCTGCCTATGAATACCATTAAAAGAACAATAATCTTCAAACTTTTTACTGCAATACTCACCACCATTATCAGATCTGAGACATTTTAACCTTTTACCTGTCTCATTCTCAACCAAGCTTCTCCATTTTTTAAAAGTTTCAAATACATCAGATTTTTGCCTAATGAAATAAATCCATACCATCCTAGTTGCATCATCAATGAATGTGACATAATAATGAGAGCCACCAAGAGAAGATACCTGAGCCGGTCCGCATACATCCGTATGCACAAGCTCCAATTTCTCATCTTTCATTTGTTTCCCATCCTTGAGAAAACTAACTCTCTTTTGTTTTCCATAAACACAACTTTCACAGAAATCCATATTAACACATTTTAGACCAGGTAAAACATTCTTTTAATGAAGTACTTTCATACCTTTTGCACTCATATGCCTAAGTCTATTATGCCATAGTGCTGATTCAGAATTCGCAACAACTATCTGATTTTCTTCCTACTGAACTGCAACAACTGTTCCTGAACATTGATTTTTATCTGCAATAGCTAAAGTAGAAGGAACAATATGACCTGTACAAAGATATAAGGTGCCTACTTTCACACCTTTTGCTACTACTAAGGCACCTTTTTTAACCTTCCAATTTTTATCACTAAATGTAACAACATAACCTTCATCATCTAGTTGCCCTGCTAAAATTAAATTTCTTTTTAGCTTTGGAATGTGTCTTACCTCATGTAGTAGCCAATTATTCCCATTCTGCAACTTAATCTTGATTCTTCCCTTTCCAACAATCTGACATGGTTCATTATCTCCCAAATAAACCAGCCCAAAATCCCCTTGGACATAATCAAGAAAATAATTTCTATGGGGCATAGCATGAAATGAAACCCCTAAATCTAGCACCCAAGAATCAAAGCATCCTCATCAGATTTATTACTTACCACATTTGCCTCTTTATTTCCTTCCTGTTTGTATCCTTCTTTATTTTTCCGAGACCAACAATCTTTCTTTACATGCCCTATTTCACCATAATACCAGCAATCCCTCTTGTCTCTAGATTGGGACCTTCTGTCCCTTGATTTTCCTCATGACTTCCCATGACTCCCAAAATTGTTTCATCTCTTGTTTGTTCTGCCCCTGCTTTCTGTATTCAAAATACTGCCTGATGTGGATGTTCCACTTGAGCTTTTCCTACAAATTTCCTCACTCAAAATAACACCAACAACATCATCAAATTTGAATGTATTTGAACCAGAAATAGAATTGCTAACAGCCATTACCAAGCTATTCTAGCTTTCAGGCAAAGAACACATAATCAAAAGAGCCCTAACTTCTTCATCAAAGTTAACTTTTACAGAAGTTAATTGACTAGTAACCATATTAAACTCATTCAAATGATCAGTAACTGATCTACCTTCTACCATTTTCATATTAAATAAACTCTTCATAAGAAGTACCTTATTCGAAGCGGAAGGCTTTTCATATAACTTTGCTAGGGTTTCCATCAATTCTAGAGTTATCTTTGCTATTGTAATATTCAACGCCACCGATTGTGCCAGGCATAAGCAAATACTGCCAAGTGCCTTTCTGTCCAAAATATCCTAGTCCTCATCCGACATTGATGTGGGTTTCTTGGTTTTCCCTTCTAATGGCCACTATAAATCCTTCTGATAGAGATAGTCCTCCATATGCATCTTCCATAACTGATAGTTTTTCCCATTGAACTTATCAACCTTCAACTTACCCTCATCTTCCATTTCTCCTACTTAACCGTGGGACTTTCAACAACCCGCTCTGATACCACTTGTTAGGTTTTCTAAGGCAGATATCTAAAAGCTAAATGCAGATTTTATCAAATAAACCAGAAATAAAACACACAGAAAAACAACATAGAGAATTTAACGTGGTTCACCCAATGTGGGCTACATCCACCAAACCGTAGCCATCCAATGATTTCATTAACCAGTGTAAAACCCTATTCCAATATCGCGAATAATCACCTTTTCTTATGCTATTGTAACTCTATTACAAACCCCTTATAACCCACTTTTTAGAAGCTTCCGGATTAGGGTTATACAAAGTTGGGGTTTTCCCCTTTTCGGTGTACAGTATACAATGATCAGTCACCACATACCAACATAATACATATAATATATAATATGTATCATATATTAATATTTATTAATATACAATATATATGATATAATATTTATATATATTAATATTAATATTAATAATGTAATATTAAACAATAGTACATATTGTATAATAAAATTTATGATAATATTTTTTTTACTTATAGTTATAAATAACAAATATTTGTTTAAGAGAGTATTTTTATTTTTTTAAATATCTCATATGTGAGATGAATTAATATTAATATTAATATTTTTATAGTGGGTGGTTGGGTGGAAATATTTCCATATAGGAAATTGTGGAAAGGTTGGGGTCCTTTTGGGAAGGTGGTGTTGAAGTTGACAAACACAACCTCACAGAACCCATAGAGCACCTGCAAGCAAATAACCTATCACGTAGAAGAGATACTGAAACATAACAAAGGTTCTCTACAAGCCTCAAGAAAAAAATGCATAATCAAGAATGAATAATTACAAAGAGATCAATCCTTATGAAAGGAGATCAAAAACCTAAAAGTGAGAACCCTAAGATTAATAATTAATAATTTATTAATTATTAAAGGGCCTAACTTTAGCTTAAGTGAAAAATAAAGTAAAAGGTGACTTAATTAATTAATGGATATGATTGAATTAATTGAGCAATTAACCTTATTACTCCAACACACCCCCTTAAGATGAACTTAGGGAGAAGCTAAAAACTAAGGAAAAAATGCATGAAAGCAAAGATGGGTCCTCATAACTAGGCCTGATGAGGTACCTAGATACAACCAAATCTTTGTAAAGCAGAGAAAAGGAGAAAACCCAATGGCAAAAAACTCCTCCAAAAAGAGATGAAAGCATGATAAAAAAAATGAAGGAAGGAAGGCCTCACAAATACCCCCTAAGGATAAATTCCTTCACCCCAACCGTAGATCACAACTGAAGATAGCACGTTGATACCAAAGGCTTCGTAAAGATGTCTGCAACCTACGCCTCTGTAGGAATGTACTCCAAGATGAGAGAACCATATTGAATCAACTACCTGATGAAGTGCATGTGGATCTAAATATGTTTCAACCGATACTTTTATTGTCAGACCAAAGAATAGTGGGACTATCAAGAGGAAACCCAAACTCTATCATCAACTATCGAAGCTATAAAATCTACTAACTAGCTAACACTGTTGCTCGGTACTCAATCTCTTTAGATGATAATGCAATAGTAGATTTATTCTTCAAGACCATGTGATAGGACCAGAACCAAGGAAAAAAACAAAGCCAGAAGTAGACTTCCAATCATTGACATCACTAGCCCAATTGAGTTAGTGAAGCCAACAATTTGAGGGGCTCCTAATGTGTAGTGCCCTAAAACTACCTCAAGATACATTTGGTAGCTTGCCAATGGCTCTCATGTGGATCATGTGAGAACCTAGAGATAAGGCCAACCACAAAGGAAAGATTAGGATGCAAATGTGTCAAGTATAGAAAAATTCCAGCCAACTGCCTGTATAATGCAGATTCTATTGAAGGAATAAAATAAGTGGAAGACATGACAACACTTGATTGAAATGGTGTGGGGGTAGGCTTGCAATCAAACATTCCAAATCTTTGGAGCATATCAAGAGCATACTCCTGCTAATATATGGGAATCCCATCCAAAGAGTGAATAACCTATAGACCAAAAAAATAGTGTAGAAGACCTAGATCTATCATCTCAAACTTCTCTATAAAATATATTTGAACACTCTGAATGATAGAGGATGAGCTACCTATAAGCATGAGATCATCATCATATATCATAAGGATCAAAATATCACCCTCCCAATGCTAACTATACACTCTAAGATTAGAATGATAGCGTGTGAAGGTTGAGGAAAGAAAAAAAGATCCCATCTTCTCATACCAAGCCCAAGGGGCTTGTTTAAGACCATACAATGAACGCCAAAGTCTGTAAACCAAATAAGTGTGCTACAAAAATACTTGAGGTTGCTCCATATAGATCTCCTCATGTAGGTCTCCATGCAAGAAGGCACTCTTCACACCCAAGTGAAAAATTATCCATCCTTGTGAAGCTACTAGTGAGAGTACAAAGCGAATAGAATTCATCTTGGTAATAGGAGCAAAGTTCTTAGAATAATCAATACCCTCAACTTGAGAAAACCCCTTCACAACAAGACATTCTTTGTACTTATCAATCGAACCATCTGCAACAAATTTGGTATGGTACACCAACTTGCACCAAACCAACTTTCTTCCCTTAGGAAGATGACAAAGATCCCAAGTATTATTCTTCATCAAATAAGAATACTCCTCCTCCATAGCCCTATCCCACTCAAGGTGACCTATCACCTTTGAAAACTTTTGACGATCATCTGAAATGGCATGACTCAAAATACTAGCACCTGATGTCTATTTACATGTATGACAGGAATCTGAAGGATCACCTATCAAAGATCTATTTGCCTCAATAGTAAAGCAGACCCACTTGGGAAAATACTAAGTATTTGGTGGTAGTGGGGAAGGTGGATCAACATCAACATCATCCTCAAGAGATAAACAATCCTCAAGAGATGAAATTGGAGTAGGAAGTGGGGGAGAAGCTGGTGATGAAGATTCCATCAAAGGAAAGTGCTCATGAAACTAGACATCTCACCAAAACAAGACCTCTCTAGAATCATGATCAAACAATATATACACCTTAAAATCCTCATAGTAGCCAAAAAATATGAGTGGTCAACTTTTCCTCTCCATGTATTTCTATTGAGCATCAAGAATAAATTCCCAAACCTCACTACCATAAAATTGAAATGTAGAAACATCAAGCTTGGCATGGGTCCAAGCCTCCTCAAGATTCATATGTCGTAATGCCTTATGAGGCATCTGATTCTGAATATAATTGGCACAATTGACTACCTCATCCTAAAATGAAGAATCCATAGCTCGTGACTATATCATACAATTGGCCATCTCCCATAAAGTCTCATTCTTTCTCTCAACAACACCATTCTGTTGAGGGGTGTAAGGTACTATAAATTGATGTTGCAAACCATGCTCAATGCAAAAATCCTTGAAAGCCTAATTAACATACCCCCCCATTATCTATGTGTATCCTACTGATAAAAATTTTAGACTACTTATCCATAAATGTCCTAAAGATCCTGAATGAATCAAAGACATCAATCTTGTACTTAAGAAAGTAAACCTATGTGCTCTTGGAGAAGTCATCAATAAATGTGAAAACCTATTTGGCCCCTGAAAATAAAAAAGTCAGAAAGGAAATGAGGTCTAATGTACCAACTCCAAGAGTGCCTTAGCATGTGTGGGACTACCCATAGGAAAAGAATCTCGGTGATGTTTTCCAAGTACACAACCTCGAAAAAAACCATCAATACATGAAATCTAAGGGAGCCCAATCACAAGTTCCTGAGTACTCATCTATTGTAGATATTTGTATTTGACATGGCCAAAATTCTCACGCCAAAGCCTACTCATTATGTCTGTATGTGCTATAAGAGATGAACCTGAAACATTTGTACTCTCAAAGCCATTAAATCTATATAAGAAAGATGAAAAATCAACACTCCTAGTAGCCACAACCATATCATGATCATGAAGGTATCGAATAACCACACCATGTGGTGAGAACTCAACTATCTTTCAAGTGCCATAATGGAGAATTTGATAAACTAAAAGGAGGTTTGTCAAAATATCAGGAACAACAAGCACATCCTGAAGACAACCACCATCCAATAAAATAGTACCTAAACCCATAACTAAAATTTGTGTAGAGTCACCAACTATAATCTATGAAGTGCACAATAGGTAAGTGCGATGACAAACTCTTGAGTGTGTGTCATATGGTGAGAAGCACCATAATCGAGAATCTATGTGGATCTTGAAGGTAAGGCTCATACAAAAAGTGCATGACCTTTCCATGTGTGTGGGGAAGTAGACTAAGGTGAGGTGATATGATGCTGCTACATGGCCTCCTCTAAACCCTCTAATCTCTTCCAACAACTGGTAACTAGATGACCTTCCTTGCCACAAAAACTGCAAGGATCACTTGATTTCTTCTTTGTCTTGGAGGAAGACTCACCAGACTTAGAAGATTTACCCTACTTAGGAGTAGAGTGTGGTTTGGAATTTGAATTAGGAGGTGGCTTGGAGGAACTCTCACTGCCTGTTGAATCTAACTTGGGCTTTTGTGTCTTCTTTTGTTTCCGCTTGGATGGTTGAGCTACCAAGGCATGGTTCTTTGATCCTGTGAGAGCATCCAACTGTGTAAGCTTGGCCTACTCCCTAGAGATACTGAAACACAAAAAAGGTGCTCGATAAGCTTCAAGCAAAAAATGCATAATCAAGAATGAATAATTACAAAGAGATCAACCCTTATGAAAGGATATATAAAACCTAGAAGTGAGAACCCTAGGATTAATAATTAATAATTAATTAATTATTGGAGGGTCTAAGTTTAGCTTAAGTGAAAGATAAAGTAAATGATGACTTGATTTATTAATCGATATGATTGAATTAATTAAGTAATTAAACTTATTACTCCAACAGGTGACATGTCTAGATGGCAAGTCAAGCTGGAACTCCATTTGGGCTGTGAGATGGAAATGTATCAAGTTTGTTGTCAAAGTATTCTAGACTGTTGATGGGTGGTGATGTGATGTTTCATTATTGCATCTCTCATTCAAATGTCCCTTTTGTTCCAGCATTTACAAATTCATCATGGGTCATTTTTACACACGTTTAGAGGGATAACAGATTGCCTCCCCATGGGTGAGCCATGACATGACATCTTGCACATTTCTTGTTAGGTGGCATGATCGTAGGAAATTTGTGTGGGCACGATCACTATTGCACATCATAGTAAGTGTTGAGTGCATTTAAATGAACGAGGGTGGCATGACTTTGGAATATTTTGTTTTTAATCTTTTGGTGAAGCTTTGTCTATAAGTATGGTAGAAAAGTCAAAGTTTATTGTTGAGTTTTTGTCGGAGGATTTGGTGTGCATAGGGCTTGATAGCCCCATTTAATTGGATTGCATGACTTGATAGATGGCCTTGAAGGTGATCATAGACCGGTGGTTGAAGCAGATCATGCTCAGGATCGACCCACATGTGGTAGTGGCAGTTAAAATGGTTTTAGGAAAGGAACACTTATCGAACCAAGAGAAATTCTAGGTTAATACCCACATTTTCTTCAAGTTCCTAGCCTCAATGCTTTATTTGTGTACACTAAAATTTGAGGCACGTGTGATAGTAAGCAAGCTCTTCAAGAAAGAGCTCCTGGGTGGGCTGGACAAAATTTTGAGAATGTCTCTTCTGGGTCATGGTGTGCCTCGACCAAGAGACCTCCCTCTAGTCAAGGTTCCTAGTGAGGTAATTAAGGTTTACCCATTGCTTCTAAAGATTTTTGTATTCGGGGTAAGTTTTCTCAAGAATTTGTTAATGATTGAGCCGGTAAATGGTTTTGAATGGGTCTTTGAATTTGACCAATTTGCTAAGATGAATGGTTTCTAGGTGGTGGTAGGTTATTTAGAAAGTTTTAAATGTTTATAGTATAATGCTTATAGTTACCATGAAGTAGGTGGCTTGTACTATTCATAAGCTATTTATGTACTATGACATGGTTCGGTTCTAGGTGGAAAATGGTTTTTGGTGGTTTCTAGTAGCCTGTGTCGTTTGGAAACTTCTTCGAGTCATTCCAATGGTTTTTTTTGTTGTCAATTTTGTGGGTGACTAGGTGTTAGCTGGTGTTTGGGTGACGGGTCTAAATTTTTTTGGGTATATTTTCTCCATACCTCCTGCTATGTAGATATTTATACCTGATCTTTAAATATTAGTAGAAATTTCTTTACGTATAAAAAATATTAAAAAATTATATATAATATAATATTAGTATAATATATAATGTATATTGTACATAATATATAATATATAATTTATATGATATAATATTAATAATATAATATTAAATGCTAATGCATATTGTATAATATAATTTATGATATATTAATATTTAATAATATATTATTATTATTAGTATAGAATATACAATTATAATAATATATATATATATTATAATAATTAATATACATGGTGCTCAGTCTAAAAAAATTATATGTTTTTAATAATGGATATTCATTTTCACTGGTTAGTATTGGATATCCGTTATTAATGGATATCCTCTTTTTAAAAAGCAGACATTTGTTAATAACAGATATCCTTTTTTCTCTAGTGTTTACCTTAGCAAATGTACTTTTTACCAACCCAACCAAAAAGTCAAATGTGAATTCCACAATTTTCACTTCCTCATGTCACATTCTTTTTGGTTGCATCACCATTGTTTGGCCCCCCATGATCCTGCATAAACCCATTAGGCTAATTTCACTTCATGCACTTAAGTTAAACTTAGGATTATTTTTTTTGTTACTAGAGTGAGCTATTATTGGTTCATTTTGTCTCATGACATAGGATTTTGATACTTGTCATGATCTAATCCCTTTATTATTTAGTTTTTTCTCTTATAATCAATCTCCTTCATTGTAACTATAAGCAAGCTTTTAATTATGTAATTTATTTCTAGTTGAGGAATACCAAATCTTTGTTTGCAACTCTCATGTGTGGGAGGTGTTCTCATTTGTTGTTTGATTATGCATCTTATTTTTTCATAAATCTAAAAAACTTGAGATCATCCTTAATACTATTTTTTTCAAGCCTTAGAAATCATGGGAAAAAATGTTGGAGGGGGAGGTCAAAGATGTTGTGTTCTCCTTCAACCCCTTTAAACCACTAAATTTTGATGGTTTTCCTCTATGATTCTTTCAACCCTTTTGGAATAAGTTGCATAAGATTTTATGATTGTTCAATATTTTTTGAGAGGGGTAAATTCACTCTATGAAATCAAAAAAACCTTCTTAGTAGAAGATAGGAGCTAATAACCTTAATGATTATAGACCTATAATCTCATGTAATAATATCTATAAAATATTCACCAAATTGCTAGCATTGAGAATACTATTTATTTGGGGTTGGAGCTCTAGCTCGGTTGGTTAAATCTTTCCTGTTGCAGGAGGTTGGTCATGAGGTCTAGTCTCCCCCACCCCTGTGGTACCGGAGGGCATGTCACGTCAACACTGCTGGTCAAGTTAAAAAGTTTACTAGGCGCACTACAATTTATAGGGGGTCGTGCTACCCGATTCCTGCAGTCTAATAAAAAGTTTTAAAAAAATTAAAAAAAAGAAAAAAGAAAAAGAATACTATTTATTTTGGATAAGGTTGTTCACATGAATTAAAGTGAATTTTCACATAGCAAAGAAATCCTTAATGTTGTAAAATTAGTCCATATTTTTTTTACTACATGAAAAGAAGAAAGGAAAGCATGGCCATTAAACTTATTTTTTGTAATGCTTATGATAAGGTTTCTTGAAACTTCAACATAAAATTTGTTGAGAGAGTTGATTTCTAACGGAGAATCCTTAGGTTGATGAAATGTTTATTCACTACTCCCAAATATTAAGTCATTATCATCAAGGTCATTCTTCTTCCAAAGATAGATTAAGTTAATGTAATGCCCACACTTTTGTTGCCTTGAGGTATATGTTATTAACATTATATAAATATGATTATATGTTATAGGATACATGTGTCATGCTTGTATATGTTGTATTAAATGTTTATTAGTGTTTTAGCCTCTATCTCACTTGATTCAAGTGTGAAATAAATCTTTTGAATCCTTGTATGAACTTTGATATGAATTAGTAGAAATTCTAGTTTTCTTGTTGTGAAAACCCAAAAAGTGTGTTTATGAATATTTTGTGTGTGTTTTGATATCATTTTGCATTACATTTAGATATTTACTTTGAAATGAATTTTTATGATATTTGTGAAATGTTTAACTATTAAAGTAAAAAAGGCCTATTAGATTTATACATCTCTAGTAGAAAATATTTAACGAACTTAATTTTCTTTGAAATGAAAATATTTAGTTATATAGATTATTTTTTGTATAAATTAACTTGTTTATTTTATTAAATATATTAGTGATTAATAATTTTAATAGTTTTTTATTTTTAAACAAATTAAAATTAGAAAAATGGGATTATTTAAAATTGAAACAATAGAAAAAGGGAAAAAGGCTTTGAAAAGACAGAGTAAAATTAGAATTTTATTTTCATTCTCTCCATTACAATTTCAATATTAGGTGGTTGCATATGAGCTCCTTGATATATGATAGAAATTGCATTGAATCAAATAGATTTTGGGATGTTACTTACACTTTAATATGTCTAAAATAGTGCCATGTATATGGAATTTTCTATACAAAATTTTATTTTCCCAATTTTGTTTGGAAAGTGTTTTTTTGGGATCATTGGGAACAAAATTAAATATTTAAATTTTAAATTGTTATTCCGTTCAAAAATTCAAAGGCTTTGATTTAATTTATTTTGTGGAGAATTTTAGATATTTTATATATTCTCATCCTTCGAAAAAAAAAATTTAGACTATAATGAGATGAATTATTTTGTAGGATGATTAGTCACCCTAATGTTTTAAGATTTTGTATCTTTTAAGTATATTGTGAAAAAAATTATTGCATTATTTTTTGTCATGTTAAAATTGGATATTTTGGTATGTAGAGAATTAGGATTAGACATAAAATAAGAAAGTAATGGCTCTCAATGTTTATAGAGATAAAAAGGGATCATATACATAAATGAGTAGATAAATTTTAATCAAGTGGAGAATAAAGTTATGAGGTGGTAGAATTGACTATATGAGATTCTTTAATATAATTTGTATGATTGTAATGGTGCAATCCTATGCATGTTGGCATGTAATTTTTATCACATAAAATTGCACCCTACTGAACAAGAGTTTAGTGTTCTAATGACACAATCAAAACAACCTTGAGTTTGTGGGACCTTGCATGAATGAGGTTGAATCTCCAGAGAAGGCCATCTTCCTCTTCTAACTAGGTGCAAATGTGTTGGTCTAACCTAGCACATGAAAGCCCTATCACTACTCTAATCTAATAAATCATAGAGAAAAAGGGATATCAAGAGAACATTAAAATCAAATAAGGTAATGCACCAAGGTAGAAATGTGTTTCTTTCTACTTCTAAACAACATAATACTTCAAAAAAATAGATAAAACATACACTCAACCATGAAGTTAAGATGATTTTACTCAAACATGCAAGAGATACAATAATAATAGCTGAATTTTATTAATATAAAAGCATAGAAGCAATCCTTACAATGGAAAAATGAAATGAATGTAGTGTATACAATAGAAAAACCTAGAGAAGCCAGATGAAGAACCCTCAAGAAATATATACAAGTGTTGCTTTTATAGATCAAGCATAACTCAAATGAATACATTTAAACTGAACCCTAATTGTAATTAGGGTTAGCAATTAAGCCTATGGTGTGAAAGAATGGATCCCTTCATGAAAATAATGACTAGGACACAAATCAGAATGTAAATTCAATAAGGGATAATGAATGAGCATGGGAGCCCATACCTGCTCTGAAAATCGTGCCAAAAGGATCTTGGAGAAAATGAAACCAACACGCCATTTACTTGCCATGAAGATTTGTAGAAGAAAACTATGAAAATCCTCCAAGAAATCCACAAAATAGGTATGGGCATGGTCATAGAGGATGAGAAGCAACAATGAATAGCATGGCACCCACAAAGTAATTGTTCTTGGCTAGGAGGTATATGTGCATTAAAGGCACTATTCATCAATCAATTTGGCTTGGGAGAAGTGCAAAAGGTTGATCTGAAGATATGCCATTACTGTATATGCTCACCTATGAAATGAGGTAGCTAGATGTTCACGTTTGAACACAAGACTTTCAACATGAAACAATGATGCTCCAAGGAATAGCATAACATGCACCTTCGCCCATTGTGCATCACCTAAACCACTCCACCACCTTGCTTCACAACAACAATGTGAAGCAAGGGCACGATGCGACATTAGTCATTGTATGTTTTCTATTAATCTCAGCCCCTCATTTCTCATTGTGAAAAGGCACCCATCAACAAAATGTAAAGACATGATGAGTCCCTCTGATGGAAAGAATATTCATGAGAATATTCTCCAATTAGCCATTGCATATCCCTGAAACTGTTTCAAGGTCCAAATATGTATTAGTGATGCAAAGAGTCCACGTGATTTGAAGGGACATATAGGCCATTGCACATCATGGGAATGAAATGAAAGGTGATAAAATTATAGCGATAAGTGATGTATAGGATATGATCTCATCACTCATCATGGAAATGGAACTGATGAAGCAAAGGAAAAGCAACAATAATTCAACATATGACTCAAAGTTGTTCATAAAAGGGAGCCATGCCTAGGTAAAATAAAGAATGGGGACATTAACACTTTTAACCTAGGGATGCAAGACTAACTGGGGTAAGAGGTAATAAACCTCAAGGTGGTTTTTCTAGCATCATTCAAAACTATTGTCAATGATCGGGTGTCAAGCCATCAGAGGTTGGGAGTTGGGTTGTTGGCTTACCAAGTGTAAGGAAGAAGGAAAGAAGTAAAACCATGAAGAGAAAGGAAGGATTGGGGTAATAAGGAAGGCTTAGCTCTTAAAGTCAAAGGAAAGGAGGAAGCCATACCTCCAAAGCCTGAAGTAGTCAAAACTTAGTCAAATTATTGGATCAATGCTTGGGTGGGAAGAAGAGATGGAAGGAGAAGGGAAAAAAGAAAGCGACCTCAAACCGTCAAAGGTCAAAGGTCAAACTGAAGGCTTACCTCTTACCTAAAGAAGGTAAGAGGCAAGAGGTAAGGGGAAATGGTGAAGGCTGAAGGCCGATAGAAGAAATGTGTAAAGGAAGAGGAAAGGGAAGAGGGAAGAGGGAGGACCGAAGGTCTAAAGGAGAAAGGTGAAAATGGAAGAGGAGAGGGATGGTAAGGGGTAAAGGGTAATGTCGAAGGCCAAAACTAGAAATACTTAGAAGAAAAGGGGGAAGGAAGGGATCGATGGAGAAGGCATGAAGGAAGTGGGTAAGAGACAACCCAAAAAGATAAAAATTTGGGACAATCAATTATTTGGAAACCTTCAAGGAAAAATTATGCAAGACGACCCATGTAGGATTACTCAGATCAGGTATCAGTGATGGTTCATCTATAGGGGGCATGAAATGTCAAAATTTTGGCAATTTCTATGGGATGATTTCTTTATAGTCATGGAATCTAGAATCCTTAACAATCCATTGGGCATGGGGTCACTAGGGTAAAGCTTCAACATCTTGGCCTTCTCAGAGAAAAACAAAACATGTGCTACTAAACTTGGAGGAAAGCATGGAAACTACAAACATACATTCCCTTAAGGAGAATGTAGGGTGTGCAAAGCACTTCATGGAAAGAAAAAATATTTATAATATATACATGAAAACTCAAAACTTATCAAAATAAAGGTTTGAGATGAATCCCATTGATTGAGATTGGAAGAACCTCACCATCCAACTTGGAAAGATTGAATGCATTAGCCTCATTATAGTTGGTGATGACGTATGGACCACTCACAATGGCATAAAACTTGGAATGTCTTCCATCTTTGGCTCTGTCTACATTCCATTTCAACACTAGATCTCCCTCTTGGAACACTCTATGAACTGATTTTTTGTAAAAAAATATTTTAACCTTTGCTTGATGTGCTTCTATGACTTGCATAGATTTGTTCCTTGTCTCCTCAAATTCTAAGAACTCAGCTAACCTTACTATCATAGCATCATTTTATTCTAAATCCAACTAATCTGCCAACTCAAGGGAAGGAAACTCCAATGATAATGGTAACCTTGCTTCCCTTCCATAAACCAACATGAATGGAGAATTACCAATTTCTCTTTTAGGAGTAATTCTATCAGCCCAAAGGGCTATCATCAATTGAACCGTAAATTTTACAAGAAAGGGGTGCTCTCTTACACTTCTAGGGTTTTTCACCTAAAAGGAGAGAGATCTTTGTACCAAAAACTTGGAGGTTCATTCAAGATTAATGTAAATGTGATTGAAATATGTCTAAATAGAAGGTCCTAAATTCAATGAACTGATAAAAGAGATTGAATACTAATGCAAAACTAATGAATTGCAAGATATTTGAAAATGGAATGTAAAATGACCTAAGAATGCATGTAAACTATAACAAAAATGATTGAAACTAGATAAATGCACATGGAAATATGTTTTAGTCTGGAAAGGAGACTAGAAATTCCATTGAATCTAGAATTTTAGCCTACTAGGACTAATTTTCCATTCTGGGCGACCTAGTCTCAGATCTGGAAAACTACACCAAAGCCCATTTCAACCAAATGGGTATCCAAATCTACAGAAAACTCTAAAAAAAAAGTACAGTGGGACTAAGTTTCCACTAATGGTGACTTAGTCCACTTTGACTTTTCTAAAAATCTGAAAGTGGAAATGGAAGCCCCCGGTCTGCACTTTCTGCTCCTCTAGGTATCCAGATCTAAAACTGTGATTTTTGGCACTGTAAGTGACTTTTAGTGGATTTTTTTCCCTAGCCAACAAGGAGATGTCTTCAATAACTTTGCAACCTATTCTTCAATGAGTTCCAAGCCTTCAAGATGCTTAAATCTACAAACACACAAGGAAAGAGAGAGAAATGTTGATTGTTAGGGCATGGGGGTTTTCCTTCGTCAAACCCCTTTTAGGTAATTAAACCAAAATGAAGAAATAAGATAATGAAGTATGAACATAAAATGAAAGAATTAGAAGCTTTCCATGATGATAGATCTTGAATTTTTGCAACAATGGATGAAGAATTTTCCCTTGAATGCTTCTTGATGACTTAGAATGCCAAAACCCTAGCTTCCTTGAGAAGAATGATGAATGGTGAGTCAAGAGAGAAGAGAGGATAGAATAAGAAGACAAAAGGCTCCAAAATGAGTGGAAAACCTCAGATTTATACACAATTATGTCCTAATTCCCAAAAATACCACATCACAGGCTGACCTTAGGTCTTAGAGAATAAAAAACCACCAAAATTTTGAACTTCTTTTGATTTTTGAGCCAAATGGGACTAAGTCACCCCAAGTGGCGACTTGGTCCCACTTAGGCATTTTTTATTGGTTGTTGGCGATTAAGATGTATTAAATGATGTTTATCAGGTTTATTCTCAAAAAGACACTTAAACAAGGCTTGCAAGTGTAAAATGGAGCCATTTAAGGCATAAGAAAGGTGTAATTGTTGATGAAAAGCCTAGAAGAGTATGAGATTTTGTTCCAAATCCTTACAACACTTTTAAATAAGGCTTGGTAATTGATAAAATATGTTATTTAGTTGAATTATAATAAAAGGGTCCTAGAAAAGTGTGAAAGTGGGTTACAACACTTCGCAACACTTTTACAAGACACCATATAATTATTATTCATTCATAAGGGTCGAAGACCTAATGTGAATGTGTTGACCACATTACAACATTAAATCTAGGAAAAACTAGGCCAAAACCACAATAAAGACTCAAATGAGCGTAAAAATGTCCAAAGGATATATTTTCTTGCAACACGTTTAGCCCACACTTTAGTGAGAGGATGAACTTGCATCAAAATCACACTAAGGTAGACATTAAAGAGGGGTTGAATTGTGCCAATGAAGATGAAAAAGGATAACAAAAATGAAGGAGGTTGTGCAAGCCCACGGGATCAAGATCCTAATTCAAACTAATATAAGTGCAAAAGGACACACACAAGGGTGAATGACTTGCAACAAAACAAGATACATGATCATGCAATGGAAAGAAATATAAGAAAGAGAAGAATGAAAGTAAAAGGGTGGTTCAAGCTTGGACCGTTTTTCCAACACGTTGGGGATCAGATCTAGGTTGTTTGCCCAAAAATTCATACTCACTCTGAGGCGACAAAACTCTTGGTTGTCCACTGGGTGAGAAGTCCAAAAAGATGAGAAACATACACTCATGGCTGGTATGCACTCACACACACATGAAAGGCTATGGTGAATTTCATGCCATTATTTGGGCTTCCTGCTTGAACCATACCAAAGTTATACTTCCCGATAACTTTAATAAGGCCCCACAAAAGAAATTGTCTTTTGTTAATGATTTTTGAAATATAAAAATGGTGTAAGGAATGTTCAAAAGGATTTTTCTTAGTTCATGCAAGGTATCATCTTAACGAACATCATGTTTAATGTCTCCAAGAGAGGATAAGTGAAAATGGTCTCATATTGTTTCCAAGAGAGGACAAGTGCAATGTCTCATCGAAAGAAACATTGTTCCTAATGTTTTCGAGAGAGGGAATCACAAGAAAAATAAAATCACATAATGAAATGTGAGTGTCAATGTATGCCCTTTCTTTAAAGAGATTGCTAATGCCATTACTATGAGTAATTTCTTTAAAGTAGAAGAAGACATGAGAGCTTTTTTGAAAAGCCCTATGCCAAGTCATATGTTTTCAATAAGCTACATCATGAAAAAGGTAGTATATCACATGTAAGCCAACTTAAGGCATGATGTCCACATCCCAAGCTTGCTCTTATATGTTCACGAAAGCTTAACGACTAGAAAAAAGAGGGAATGATAAGTGACATATAAGGACAAGGCTACCTAACCACTTTCCCCCACTTAGTGTAGGACAAGAGTGAGCCTAAAGGATTGATGAGATGCATGGTAGAGTGAAAATAAATATCAATTAAAGGAATGAGGTGCCCCCACATAAGGGAGAGTACCAAACTCCTTAAGATGTTGGCTTTTACTACTCAAAGCATTACATTCATTAGTAGAATGAACATGAACTCTGTGATATGTGCAAAAGGAATTCTTATAATATAATTTCTTGTGAGTTCTTGGAAGAAAGGATATTAAGTGATCTTGGAGGAGTCTCGAGAAAATAACCTCTTGATCAAAGGTAGAAGGTGTTCCTATATATTGTGACAAAGATATCACTTGCTTAGTTTAGGATGTCATACCTATGCAAGGTGCTTTAGATTGTGAGATTTTGTACACTCCTTTAGAGAAATGTGTAAAATTCAAATCATTAGTGTTTTGTGAGATGACATTGACATTAGGCAAAGACTTCTTTGTTTGTTTCATTTTTTGAAAAGGATCATGTGTGAGACCACTAGTGTCTATCAGTTTAGGACACACTAGTGTTAAGGATGGTTTGGAGGAATTGTGTGTGATTGTGTTGATGTCGATTGAAGGTTTGGTGATTTCTATCAAAGGAAAATAACCAAGAACATGAGTCGTTTCTTGCATGCTAGGCTCTATAGGGTTGCAGATACCTTGTTTGTTAGCACCACATCCTTTTCCACTGTAGCCCATTTGTTTCATAAGTTCATAACCTTTTCCATAAAGCTTTTTCGTTGCTTTTAGATCTGGTGGTTGTTGGTGATTAAGTTCATTAAAGTTTGTTGTGTAATGTTTTTCTTTGTCTAAAGTGGTTGAGGTGGATGCTTTCGAAGGGTCTTTCGAGTTTTGCATTGACAAGACTACTTTTCCCTTTCCAAAGTATTTATTTATGATCTTGTATTCTCCCATGAATGTTGGCTCAAAATTCAACGATCCCAAATCATCGATTGATATCATTGTGAAGGGTTTAGGACATGTAGATTTTAGTGGTTCTAGAATGGTTTCAAATTGTGTGGTTGGTGTGAATGTGTTCAAGGTATTCACTTTTTTTTTCTTGAGTTGTAAGACACTATAAGGCTTGGGATCAACGTCAAGTGTGCACACTTGATTTTTGTAGATGTACTTCATTTTACAATGAAGAGTGGAAGGAACCCCATTCATTACATGAATCCATGGTCTACCTAAGAGAATACTATATTAGAGTGCATGAGGAATTACATGGATTTTTGTTTCCAATGTGGCCATTCCAACTATAATAGGTAAATTAATCAGACCTAGTAGTTTCTTTTCAACGTTGTCGAATCCCTTAATAGATAAAGAATCAGGTTGAATGCTTGATCTATCAATGTCAAGCCTATCCAAAAGGCTCACACTACCCACATTAAGGGAAGAGTTGGTATATACAAGAGTTCTCTTGATCCCTTTTCGTTTGTATTGAGATATTATCATAAAAACATCATTCTATTTTTGCACTTCCAAAGGAGGGAGCTGACTTTGGTGAAAAGCAATATCAACATTGAATTCTTGAATTATAGTTGAGGTCATTGTTTTTCACATTATAAGGGATACAAAAAATTTGTAAGGCCATTTGAAGTATAGTGTGATATCTAGGTGAAGTCTGAATTGAATCCCATAGGGATATCTTTGCAGGAGTATTCTTAAGTTGTTCAATAAGATCATACTCCCTAATGTGGGAATTTAATCAAGGATCAAGAGTAAATATGGGATTGGGAAAAGGTAATGGTGTTGAGGTTGGTTGTTGCGGGTGCAGATTATTCCTAGTGTTATATGTATGAGCAATGGTAGTGTAATGTGGTTGTTGTGACACATTATTCTTAGGTGGGTAAAGGATAAGTTTGGTTTTTTTTTTAGTTGGAGGTTTGTTTGATGGTGGGTATAGAATGAGTTGAGGTTGAAGAATATTAATGTCTCTTAGTGAAGGAGATTCTAACATGGGCTCTTCATCTCTTCTAAGGGCATAATATCACTCTTGTCAACAGTATTCTTGTCTTGCATCATGATATCCTCCCTAGGAGGAGAGTTTTTATGAGAAATACAAACCACATGTTCTTGAAATTCAAGGGTTGGTTCTTCTAAAATAACTTCATCGCAAGTAGGGGAACGATCAATGGTTGGATTTTCTTGTTTAGCAATAGTAGGGATATTAGGAGAAGGATCTATATGATTGTTCTTTTTTTCTAAGGTCTCATTTTCTTATGCCATAGCATCTACCCTAGTAGGAGAGCTTGGAATATGTTCACCACATGCCATGGAAAGAGTTTTTAAACTAGCTTCATCATAGGTAGGGGAGGCATCAAGAGAAGGACCACTATGATTTTCAAATAGTTTGTCCCAAATGGTAGGAGCATTAGGGAAGGGAAAGCCAAGATTCTAGTGACTCTTAGAAGGTGTATCTTCTAACACCAACCTATCATCTTTTCATCAAGGAGGGATATTAGGAGATGGACAATTTTTATTGGCATGATTATAGAAACTAGGTAAGGTGATGTCTAGAAATGTTTCGATGATCTCATATTATTGTTGTTTAATGTCTTCCAAAAGGGGATGAAGAGAGGGACAATCAAGACCCTCAATGCTTGTATCTTCTTTCACCAAGATACCTTTGTCACTAATAGGAGAGGTATCAGGAGAAGAGCAAGTATGATTTTTATGATTGTCAACAATACCGTCCTCATCAATGGGCAATATAATGTTAAGGATTATGTCATTGGTTTGATGATTAACATGTTTCTTAATGAGCTTGTTAGTGTAATCAAAAGTTAACTCATAAGAGGGGATGTTGTATTTATGCAATAAATTTGTAACCAAGTCAAATCCACATCTCTTAAAAGTAAACATGCTATCACGAAAAAGTAAAGAAAGTGCAATGCAATGACTTAAAGTTAAATGTTGAAATTCAATTTTTAAATGTAAAACAAGGTAAGTTTTTTATTACATTATGAAACAATCTGGAAAGGAAATGTTGTAGGTGCAAAATTGAATGTGAAGAATAGATGAAATGAGCTAATTTAAGCTAGATCTAATGAAATACATGTTACATAAATTCAACCGACTAATACAGATAAGTAATGGTAGCAAACAAAAGCTAAAAAATAGGGTTTCCAATGCTATGAAAGGTAGTTCCAGGGGTGAAAAGAGACTAAGTCACCCAAGGTGGTGAATTAGTCCTACTAGGGATTTTTAATAGAATTTTTTAGATTTTTTTATTGATTTTTATGTTTTCTATGTCGTATGATGCAAACTTAAGATGAAAATGTAGAATTTTGATGATTTTGAATGAAATGCAATGCAAAAGTGCAAGCTATGTGAGCTTTTCACTAATGCAAATTTTAAAACCCTAGAATGAAAATTAAACAATGGAAAATGCAATGCAATTCTAATGTAATGAAAGCCTAGGATAATGATGGACTCCAAATCAAACAAGAAAGTGTTTGAAAAGAAGGTTCACCAAAATGAACCACAAATTTTAGGGGAAAGGAGTGCTCTCTTACACTTCTAGGGTTTTTCACCTAAAAGGAGAGAGGTATTTCTACCCAAAAATTGAAGGTTCATTCAAGATTGATGTAAATATGATTGAAATATGTTTAAATAGAAGGTCCTAAATGCAATGAAGTGATAAAAGAGATTGAATACTAATGCAAAACTAATGAAATGCAAGATATTTGAAAACACAATGTAAAATGACCTAAGAATGCATGTAAACTATAATAGAAATGATCGAAACTAGAGAAATGTACCTTGAAATATGTTGCACACTGGAATGGAGGTTGGAAATGTTGTTGAATCTAGAATTTTAGCCTACTAGGGCTAATTCACCATTCTAGATGACCTAGTCCTAGATTTGGAAAACGTCATCGGAGTCCGTTTCAGTCAAATGGGTATCCAAATCTATAAAAAAATCTATTAAAAATGTATAGTGGGACTAATGCACCAGTAATGGTGACTTAGTCCACTTTGGCTTTTCTAAGAATCTAAAAGTGGAAACGGAAGGCCTTGGTCTACACTTTCTGCTCCTCTAGGTATCTCGATCTGAAACTATGATTTTTGGCACTATAAGTGACTTTTAGTGGATGTTTTTCTCTAGCCAACAAGGATATGTATTCAACAACTTTGCAACCTATTCTTCAATGAGTTCCAAGCCTTCAAGATGCCTAAATCTACAAACACACAAGGAAAGAGAGAGAAATGTTGATTGTTAGGACATGGGGGTTTGCCTTGGTCAAACTCGTTTTAGGTAATTAAACCAAAATGAAGAAATAAGATAATGAAGTATGAACATAAAATGAAGGCATTAAAAACTTTCCATGATGATAGATCTTGAATTTCTGCAACAATGGATGAAGAATCTGCACTTGAATGCTTCTTGATGACATAGAATGCCAAAACCCTAGCTTGCTTGAGAAGAATGATGAATGATGAGTCAAGAGAGAAGATAAGAGAGAAGAAGAAAAAAGGACCCAAATGAGTGGAAAACCTCATGTTTATACACAATTATGCCCTAATTCCTGAAAATACCGCATCACAGGCTGACCTTAGGTCTTAGAGAATAAAAACCTGCCAAAATTTTGAACTTATTTTGATTTTTGAGCCAAATGGGATTAAGTTGCCCCAAGTGGTGACTTGGTCCCACTTAGGCATTTTTATTGGGTGTCAGGGATTAAGATGTATTAAATGATATTTATCAGGTTTATTCTAAAAAAGACACTTAAATAAGGCCTATAAATGTAAAATGGGGCCATTTAAGGTGTAATTATTGATGAAAAGCCTAGAAAAGTATAAGAGTTTGTTACAAATCCTCACAACACTTTGAAATAGGGCTTGGTAAGCGATAAAAAGAGGTTATTTAGGAATATTATAATAAAAGGGTACTAGAAAATGTGAAAGTGAGTTACAACACTTCACAACACTTTTACAAGACACCATATAATTCTTATTGATTCGCAAGGGTCAAAGACCTAATGTGAATGTGTTGACCACATTACAACATTAAATCTAGCAAAAAATACGCCAGAAACCACAAGAAAGACTCAAATGAGCGTAAAAATGTCCAAAGGATACATTTTTGTGACACATCAACTTACTATGCCAGACCCTTTGGTTGTGTTCAATGGTCCTCTTGATAGTTCTGATTAGATTTTTGTTTGAAGACTCAACCAAGTCATTACCTGAAGGATAGTAATTAAATGAGGTCTTCAAGTAAATTCCATGCTTCCTTACCCAATCAAGGATCTAAGCACTAGTAAAATCCTTGGCATTATCTGAAATTATGGTGGAAGGAGTGTCAAATTTGGTAACAATTCCATCAAGGAATTCTAAAACTAAAGCATCAATGGCATCCTTCGAAGAAACTGCCTCTGTCCACCTTATGAAGTAGTCTGTGGCTTTTAAAATCCACTTATGACCATCACTTGATGGTGGATTTATCATCCTAATAAAATACAAACCCCACTGTGTAAATGGTTGATCAACTTGAATTGGGTGAAGAGGGAAGGCAACCAACCTTTATTTTCCAAAAAGGAAGCACATTTTTTACAATCTCTCACCCATTTGTGGGCATCATTGAATAAGCTTGGACAATAATAACCAGCCCTCATGATCTTTTCAATAGAAGTCCTTGTAGAAAAATAGCCACATGAAGATCCATCATGGAGCTCATTTAGCAATCTGCTAACTTGATCTGCCTATGTGCATCTTAATAGGACTCCATTGAAATCATTTTTGAAGAGTATGCCATCCACTATGACATAGGGGATGGAATTTCATCTGAAATGTCTCTTTTTAGCCCTATCTAGACCTATATGGTATCTACCTTCCTATATAAAGGTAGTCATATCATGCACCCAACTTCCTTGTATGTTGGCATTTGGTGCATGTTATTCTTGTAGCACAAGGGCAGCCTCTATAGGAGTCTCAAATGTTGAGACAAGTTGATCATACAACCTTTGCCTCTCACTAACTTGGTGATTTTTATGTCGACATCATACTCCATCACCTTGGTGATCCAACCATCCCTTTTTTCATTGATATTTTTTCTCAAAAGGAACTCTTTAATGCTGGCATGGGGCACCATTAGTTGTATCTTATTATTCTAGACATGTGTTTAAATTTTGTCAACACTCTAATAGCAACAAGATCTTGCTTTTCAATGTAGCTATACTTGACTTCATAATCTTTGAGTCCTTCACTAAAGAAAGCAATGGGTTGCTCCAGATTTTCTTTATTTAGCTAGGTTAGTACAACTGATATACTTGCTTCACCTCCAAAGGTATAAAGAATAAAATCCCTATCATAGTTAGGATTGACAAGGGTAGGAGCTTGAATAATTTCTTTTTTGATAGCTTCAAAGCTATCTCTACTTTCCTTGGTCCATTTGAAAACCATATTTTTCTTGAGCATAGAAGTAAGAGGCTTTACCAAAGCAGTACGATTTGGGATGAACCTCCTCACAAAGTTAAATGTGCCCAAGAAAATTTATAATCCTTTCTTGTGGCTAGAAAGTTGGATGGCCAAGATGGATTTTACTCTTGCAGGATCAATGAACAAGCCATCCTTTGAAACAATGTGCCCAAGAAGCTCGCCCTGATGGGTGGTGAAGACACATTTATTTGGATTTAGGGAATACCATATTCCCTAAATTTCTGAAATACTTGCTCAAGGTGACTAAAATGGTCACTTGCATGCTTTGAAAACACTATGATATCATCCAAGTAGACCAAAACAAACTGTCTAAACATACCTTGAAATTCCATATACATGGCTCTCTGAAAAGTGGCACCTATATTGGTTAGACCAAAAGGCATTTTAAAATTGTTGGGAAAATGTGTCTCAAACTTGCAATTATATATGATTTATTGAGAGGATGTATGTTGGTATGTGACGACTGATCATGCAAATATTGTACACTCATAACAAGACATGGAGTTTGGGGCAATGCCCCAATTTTTTTTTAATTGACACATGAGGGTTTTTTTCTCACTGACACATCAAGGTTTTTTCCCATTGACACATCAAGGATTTTTCCAACTGCCATGCCAAGTTTTTTTGTTAACATATCAAATGAAAAACGGCCTTGAAAAACCCTAATTCTAGAAGGTTTTGAAAATCTTGTTATAAGCGAGTGGAATGTATGTAGACGGGGGTGTATTCTGAGAGTCTGGTAGTGGTTGGCTTGTCTCTTAATATTTTGTGGTGATACTCCTATGAGAAGATTGCTCTGCAAGTATATTGTAATCTTTTGATTTTTGAATAATATATTGGGCGGCTTTTGGAGTGTAGGGTTTTTCTCTCGAAAGGGTTTTCCCCATGTAAATCATTGTGTTGTGGTATGAATGATATTTGTGTTTATATCTATTTTTATTTTTTTGCAATTTTTAAAGATCTATAAATTTTTTGCATTATTCTTCTCTCAGGGTTAGTGTATGAAGTTGTTCCACTACCTTAGCTTCCTTACAAGTGGTATTATAGCTTGATCACCTTTGGTTTCAGTTATGGGTTATTGGGTTTTTTGAACTAATCCATATTTGAGTGGGAGCTTATGTAGAAGATACTTTGTAATCTTGTTGTAGGAATTTTTCAAATGGAAAATTCATCAGGGAGAATAGAGGTGGAGAATTTTTTTTTTAATAAGTTTGAGGTGTGGAAGCTAGAGATGGAGGATCTATTGATAGATCGAGATCTATGGGATGTTGTTGATGATAATTTTTTAAGGCCTGTAGATCCTACTCAAGATGCTCAATATGATGTTATGGACCATAAAGCCAAAGGTATAATCATGTGGTTCTTGGAAGATTCTATTTTGATTAATGCCCATGAAGAGACCTCGACACAAAAAACTATCAAAGAAGCTTGGTGAGATGTATCGGGCCAAATCTTTAGTGAACAATATTTTCTTGAGGAAGAATATGCATTCCTTGAGAATGGAAGAGGGTGGATGAATTACATACCACTAGGAAGCATTCAATATGTTGTTGGCTCAGTTGCCATCATTTTGTGTCAAAATGGATGAGGAAGAGAAATGTCAGATCTTGCTTTGTTCTTTGCATGATTTGTGGGATTATCTTGTTATGGCTATTGGGAGTACTTCTTTTATATTGAAGACTAAAGATGTGGTGGGTTATTTTCTTTCTAAAGAGATGAGGAGGAAGGTATCCATTAGTGCCAAGAAGGGCTTAAATGTTTGTGGAAGACCTAGGAAAAATGGAAAGAAGAATGAGGAGCATGACAAATCCAAGTCCAAGGGGAGATCTAAGTGTCCTGGAAACTCCAAAGTTATTTGCTAGAACTATAGTAAGCTTGGAAATATTTGTAAGGAATGCAAAGAAGAAAGAAGAAAGAAAAGGAAGAAATTTGATTCTAATTTCAAGTTTGAGAAGGAATATGGTGACACATTTTTTACAACTTTGGCAACTCGTGCAGGTAATGATGCATGGTTAATTGAATCAGGTGCATATTTTCATATGACCTTTACTAGAGATTGGTTTTGTGAATATGAATAATTTGATGGAGGTAAGGTGTACTTGGGTGACGATTCTCATTTAGACATTGTTGGCTGTGACAAAGTTAAAATCAGGTTTCTTGATGGTAGAATAAAAAGGATTAATGGTGTGTTGCATATCCCTCGATTAGCACAAAATTTGTTATTTGTGAGAAAAATAATAGATGTGGATGTCTAGGTATTATTTTTTGATACAATATGAAATATGGTTAGAGGTGCTATGGTGATTGCTAGAGGTGTCAAATATGGGACATTATATAAGCTTGATGCATGCACTATTGAGTGCAATAGTACTTCTATGAAAATAAAGTCTGTAGAAGAAGTGAGGCTTTCACCTTTAGCAGATGGTCATGGATTTTGGGTACCCAAGGTTTCTCTTTCTTCTGAGACAAAGTTACCTACAGAGAAAACTATTTTATGGCACCAGAGACTTGGCCACATTGGAGAAAAGGGTCTAAGGACCTTGAAAAATTAAAACCTTGAATTTGATGTTGAATAAACTGGATACTGAGAGGGGGGGTGAATTAGTATCCACACAAACTTATTGAAAAAATACTTAAAAATTTATTCCAACACATAAAAGATTAAATTAATAGTCTACATTAAGTTCCACAACACATGAACACTATATTTTACGAGGAAAACCCAGAGTGGGAAAAACCATGGTGAGGATTAAATCACAGTATATAAAGTTATATCAATACCAAAAATGAGAGGCTCACTACCACATACAAAAGCTCATTGCTTACAAGGACTTATTATTCCAAAAATGGAGGCTCACTACCTATAGAAAAGTAAACATAAAATGGCTAACCGCCAGAGTTGAACTGAGAAGATACACCACATGTGCAGGTTTAGTTCCTTTGATGCTCAGTGTCTTCATTGATCTTCAATCACTATTCAAAAACTTCATTCATACACTTCTCTTAATCACTTCCTTACTTCTTCTTCTTCTCATCTTCTAACCATCTTATATATATACCCGATGTAACCACATGCATTGATTAGGTTGACCTAATTGAAGTAAAACATATTTTTCAAGATTATAACTTGTCTGCTTCATAACAAAAGTATTTCACTTGTGTCAGCAAGGATTAGCTTAATACCAAAATAAAATCTCAAGAACTGATGCCAACATATTACTCTATCATATGAACATCTAAAAAATACATACATACGTGCTTCCAACCTTTATAAGCCTTTTTCTAAAACCTTGAATTATACTGATTACTAGAGAAGATATCTAGACCAATATACTAGAGATACCAGATCAAATACCAGATGAGATAAGCGTGATCTTCACACCGGTACTCAGTACTAGACCAACATGGTGAAATCAATGACAATATATGACAAACTTCCAACGATCTTCCCCTTTTTCATTGATGGCAACATGTGCAAAAAATGTTCGAAAAAAATTCTCCAAAATAGAAATTCTCCAAATCTCTCCCCCTTTGACATCAATGGCAAAAGGTGCCAAAAAAAGATAAAAACATGGTGTCTAGTGACATCCAACATTTGAATATTTTCATTCAAAATTTCAAAACTTTTAAAAGAAAACTTTCAAGTATCCAATTTCTCAAACCAAAAAAGACTATTTTCACTTGGAACACCTTTTTGTACCTTTCTTTGATCACATGAAGCAATGTATTCCATTCCAATACTACTAAATCCATTCTTGCACACACACAATCCAACACAACCAATAGTTGGAAGGAGGATGACCAATCTGTGGATGAACATTATTTCTCATAGTCTTGTTCATCAGAGAGTATTCCAGAAAGATGGTCTAATCGTACCTCAACCACTTCCTTAAGAAGCCAAAAATTCTTTACTACGTCATCCCTTTTCCTTTACACAATGATCATTTCAGCTTGAAGCTCACCAATTCTCAACCTTTTTTTCCCTTCTTTGTCCTAAAAAATATCAAATTTCTTTCCAATTTTTTTAACTTCAGTTTCTATTGCTTCAATTTTGCTTCGAAAGTTGTCAACTGTAGCAGGCCACCAGAGACAATACTTGTATATATCTATCATTTCTTTCATGCATTTATTTGTCTCTACAATCAGTTTAGATAAATTTTTCTTTTCCTTTGAACACCTCTTTTCAACTAAATCTTCTAGCTTATGTCCTTTTGGACATTCAAGCAGCATTCTCTCTTCAACTATTTCAACTAAATTTTCAGGTAAGAATTCAGAAACAACAGATACATCAATACCTTTACGAAGTAGATATTCAACTAAAGAATCATCGATTTTGATTTTGTCAATGAGTGAGGCCGTACTCCATACATCACCAACTTTCTTCATTTTTCCTTGTATTATCATGGACTAGATGCTTTCTAGATTGGAAGATTTAGATCCAACCAAAAATTCTTCTTCTTCTTTGTTTTCTTCATAGATAGTAATGACATTTTTGGAGACAGATTTTCTTTTCTTCAATTCCAGAGGGAAATCGCTAGTAACTACTTCTAATTCCTTCGTCCCAGAGGAATAACCTTCCTCAAATCAATTCACCATGACTTCACCGGAGCTCATCACATTTTTCAATAATAAGAATTTTTTTTGCATGCACTTGCTTTGTCTTCCAAGTTTTCCAAGTGTCTGAATATCTATTTTACAACGGGAGTCCCGGATTCCCACTCAAAATCTTTCTTTCCCAGTAGGGATTTTAGAAAATAAATCACCAAACATGTAATCAAGGACCCAAAATGGAATGGGCATCCTTCTCCCAGTGTCATTTGTATGTTCTTGGTAAGATTTTCAAGAATTAGCTTACATAGATCAAATTGTGCATTCTCTTTTACCATTTTATGTGCTAGATAAACTACAATGGCCGAAGTAGAGCCTTCACGATTTTTGAAAAATATTTTATAGGAAATTTCATATGCAACATACCTAACTGAGGCATCACCAATAGTGTCGATCAACAGTGCTTGGGGGTCCTTATCGACTCCCATCATTTCTTCCACTTCCTTGTATTTTATTGTTTCTCATCCAGGAAGTTCTCCAATGTCGCATAGTCTGGTAACCGCTTCGATTGCTTTTTTTGAAATGAGATAAGGCTTGTCCAATATAATGCTACCATCCTTGAATATTCTTCAAAGGAACAAGATGAATTCTTTTTCAGAAAACGAAGGGAATTCTCCCCATATATCCAAACCTAGGGTTTGTATATTCTGTAGATCGTTTGGTTCCAACCCTAATTCCAACCTTTTTATTTTCTGACAATTGAATTCATCTATCTGAACTCCTTTTAATTTTAGAGGGGTATTCCTTTTAGAAATTTCCACTATAGCTCTCAAGAGAATTCTTCAATTACCTTCTTTTGTTGTAGCGAGATAGGAAATTTTCGTTTCCTATATCAAATATCCACAATTATTTCTTCGAGGGTCTTCAAATAGCTTCAGAGATACTTCAAGAAGGTTCCAAGCACTCTACAAATCCTTCGAATACATTTGATGATCAAAATGATTTGCGAGATTTCCTTTATACTTTATCATTTTCCCCTAATTTGCATTAATTGCAAAATGTTGACAAACTTCTCTTCCATCAAAATTGAGAAACCCTAATGTACTCTGCAAAAGGACATGCATGCATCTTTTCTTCTGATTTCTTTTGCATCACTTCTATCCTTATATTATTTACAACATATCCACATACCAACACCTGACACATCATATTTCTGGGGGTTTAATTGATTTTCTAATAAAGCTCCCCCTAAGACCAAGCTAGGTCTAATTCCTGGAGGATTCATCTACACCGGATGAGGGTATAGATGCATTTGTAGACTCTAATCCTTCTTTATTTTTCTAAATTTTGCTCATTTCCTTCTTAACTTCTTCCTTATCAATATTTTCAACCATTTTATCATCTTCCACTAAAGTAGACTACTCCCCTTTTTTATTTCTACATACCTTTGAGATATGTCTTAGTTCCTTGCAATAGTAGCAGACTATATTTGTCTGACTTGTCTAATTTCTATTCATCCTTTTTCTGCATTGATTCGATTTATGTCCAAACATGTTACAGGTATAACAATATCCATTGAATGATCGATTCATCCTTTTTCCATTGAAACTGTTCATCATCACTCGACTAACTGAAGATCTACACTTAGTAGCTTTATGTCCTATTTTCTTGCATGTATAAAATTGTCCGGAGAAGGGACCAAAAAGCTGATTCACCCTACTCCTACATTTTGTTGCCTTATGACCATACTTATTACAAGAAAAACAAACACCATTGAATGATGAGTACCATTGTGCATTTGGTTGTCTGATAGATGGTTTCCTTCCAGAATATATTTTTTGCTTCCCTTTGTCTATTGTATTTGAACTCTACATTTTTTCATCAGCTTCATTTCCTAGGCCACTTTTGTATTTAGAAGGTTATTGTCCTGCTATCAATTCATCAAGCTTGGTGGAGCTTGTCTTGAAATCATCTTCACATAGTTTTTCTTTTTCAAATTCTTCGTTTAGATTCATCACTTCCTATTCAAGCCTACAACAAAAAGCAACTTTTGTATCACTATTTTCAAACATTCCTCAACTTTCTTCTTTTCATCTATCTTCAATTTCAGTCTGGTATTCTCATCATTTGCTTGCTTCAAATCCTCACTCACTTCTCTGTATCTTTCCTCCAATTTCTTTAACTGCTCTTTTAATTTTTAGATACAATCATTTTCTTCATCAAGATTTTCCTTCAGGTCTTTGTTTTCAATTTCAACCTTGTCAAGATCTTCAAGGGAAGTCTAGTGTTCTTCTTTATCCATTTGTTCAATCTGCGGGATCTCCTTCATGTTGTTAAATTTCTCCAGAGGAACCAGATCTCTAATACCAATTGTTGAATAAACTGAATACTGAGAGGGGGGGTGAATCAGTATCCACACAAACTTATTGAACAAATACTTAAAACTTTATTCCAACACATAACAGATTAAAGTAATAGTCTAAAATTAAGTTCCACAACACATGAACACCATATTTTACATAGAAAACCTAGAGTGGGAAAAACCAGGATGAGGATTAACTCACAGTATATAAAGTTATATCAATACCGGAAATGAGAGGCTCACTCCACATACAAAAGTTCATTGCCTACAAGGACTTGCTGTCCAAAAATGGAGGCTCACTTCCTACAGAAAAGTAAGCATAAAATGGCTAACCGCCAAAGTTGAACTGAGAAGACACATCACATGTGTAGGTTTAGTTCCTTTGATGCTTAGTGTATTTTTTGATCTTCAATCACTATTCAGACTCTTCGTGCATACACTTCTTCTTCTTTTCAAATTATCATTCACTTCTCTTCATCACTTCCTTGCTTCCTCTTCTTCTCATCTTCTAACCATATTTTATATATACCCGATGTAACCACATGCATTGATTAGGTTGGCCTAATTGAAGCAAAACATATTTTTCATGATGATAACTTGTCGGCTTCATAACAAAAGTATTTCACTTGTGTCATCCAAGATTAGCTTGATAACAAAATGCAATCTCAAGAACCGATGCCAACGTATTATTGGATCATATGAACATCTAAAAAATACATACATACGCACTTCCAACTGTTATAAGCCTTTTTCCAAAACCTCAAATTATACTGATTATCAAAGAAGATATCTTGACCAACATACCAGAGATACCAGATCAAATACTGGATGAGATAAGTGTGATCTTCACATCGGTACTCAGTACTAGAAAAACATGGTGACATCAATGACAATATATGACAAACTTCCAACATTTGATTTCTTTGAGCATTGTATTTATTGAAAACAAAATCATGTTTAGTTTAACTCGAGTTCTCATAAATATTTTGTTGTATTAGATCTTATTCATTCTGATGTATTTGGTCCTGTAGATGTTCCTTCAATTGGTAAATACAAATATTATGTTTCATTTATTGATGATTATAGTAGGACATGGGTATATTTTGTAAAGAGTAAATCTAAAGTTTTCAGTTGATTTAAAGAATTTAAATGAATGGTGGAGTTGCTAATTGGAAAGAAAATAAAATGTTTGAGGACTGATAATGGCGGTGAATTTTTTCTAATGATTTTGATAGATTATTTAAATATTGTGGTATTCATAGATATAAGACGACTTTGTATTCTCGACAATAGAATGGAGTTGTAGAAAGAATGAACAAGACACAGATGGAGAAGTCTAGGAGTATGTTGAGTTGTGTTGGCCTAGAACAAATTTTTTGGGTTGAATTTGTTACCACTACTTGTTACCTGATTAACAAGTCTCCTACATCAACTCTTGTTGATAAGACACCTATAGAGGCATGGTCAGGTTGAAAGCCTTCATCAAGACATCTTAGATTCTTTGGTTGTGAGGCATATGCACATGTGCCAAAGGAGAAGCGCACAAAGTTGGAGAACAAGGATGTGAAATGTATTATCATCGGATATATTATGGTGTTAAAGGATACAAGCTTTGGGATCCTATTGCATAGAAGGTAATACACAATAGAAGTTTTATTTTTAGAGAAACTAAACCTTCTTCTATTACATTGCAGCCATAACAAAGTAAATAGGAATATGTGATTTAGTTTCCCTCTACACTTGAGAAAGTTGAATCAAGGCCCAAGGATAGACAAGAACTTGAGGAGAGCTCATCTAGCTCTGGGTCTTTAGAAGAGGAGGAAGAACCTCCAACTTAGCTTGTTCGTAGGTCTACAAGGCATATACAACCACTTAAAAAGTATTCACTTGATGATTGGAAATGTATTTTTTCTTTAAATACTAACATGGATGAACCCAAATTTATAGAAGAGGCACTAGGTATGAATGATGTATAATTTTGGAATATTTCTATGGATGAATAAATAACATCTTTGAAAAGAATGATATGTTGGATCTTGTATGATTTCCTGAAGGATGAAAACCTATTGGTTGTAAATGGGTGTTCAAGAAAAATATTGGTTCAGATGGAGGTACTGAGAAGTACAAAGCAAGGTTGGTTATGAAGGGTTACTCTCAAGTTGAGGGTGTTGATTATGGTGAGATATTTTCTCCCATTGAAAAAATTACATCCATTAGAATTTTTCTTTCTATTGCTACTTCTTATGATTTAGATTTTGAACAAATGGATGTGAAAATTACTTTCATTCATGATGATTTGGAGGAGGATATTTATATGACACAACCAAATCACTACGTGGTGAAAGGTAAAATTAATTTGGTTTGCAAATTGAATAAGTCTTTGTATGGCTTAAAACAGAGTCCTAGGATGTGGTACCGAAAGTTTGATACATATGTGTTCAATTTTGGATTTGAGCGTTCTAAATCAAATCATTGTATTTATTATAAAACTAATGGTTATTTTTTCCTATTTATTGCATTATATGTTGATTATATGTTATTTATTAGTAGTGGGAAAGGTATGATTTTAGAAATAAAATCTCAACTTGCTGCTAAATTTGAAATGAAAGATCTTGGTGCAGCTAAACACACTCTTGGGATGGAAATGAAAAGAAATAGAATGAACAGAAAGCTATGGCTTGGACAAAGAAAGTATTTCAACTCAATTTTATAGAGGTTTGATATGTAGGATTGCAGACCATTGTGTGTTCCTATTTCAGTTGGAAAAAAGTTATCTATTTTACATTTTCCAACATCTCCATCAGAGATAGAAGACATGAGAAGAGTGCCTTACCTGAGTGGAATTGGAAGTTTGATGTATGCTAAGGTTTTTACTAGACCAGACATTTCCCAAGTAGTGGGAGGTCTTTCTAGATATATGTCTAACCCTGGTAGAGTTCATTGGGATGTAGTTAAAAGAGTTAAGATATTTGTGTGGTACCTCAAATTATTCCTTATGTTATCATAGTTTATGACTAAAGGTGAGATTTCCCCTGATATTCATGTTTATGTGGATTTAGATTGGGTAGGTGATGTTGATAGAAAAATATCCACTAGTGCTTATGTCTTTACTTTATTTTGTGGTGCAATTAGTTGGATGAGTAAGCGATAGGTTGTGGTTGATTTTTACACTACCAAAGCATAGTATATAGTAGCTACTCATGCTTGTAAAGAAGCCATTTGGCTAAAGAGTATATGTTTAGATATTATAATAAAACAAGGTACAGTGACACTTTATTGTGATAGTTAGAGTGTGATATGTCTAGCCAAGAACCCAAAATTTCATGCCAAGACCAAGCACATTGATGTATAATATCATTTTGTTAGAGATAAGGTCAAATATGGTAGGGTGAAGCTGGTTAAGGTAGAGACTTTGATTAATGGTGTTGATTCTTTAACTAAGACTATGAGTATAGAGAAGTTCATATGGTGTCTAGATACTATGGGCCTTTCAGCCTTCGCAATTAGAGATGATGATGACACCCTTCCATTGTCCTTGCAAGGTGTTTGAAAAGTGGGAGATTTGTTGGAAAAATGTGTCTCAACCTTGCAATTATATACAATTTTATTGATAGGATGTATGTTGGTATGTGGCAAGTGATCATGCAAATACTATACACTCATAATAAGATGTGGGGTTTGGGGAAACACCCTAATTTTATTTTTTTCGCTGACATGTCAAAAAAAAATTCTCATTGACATGTCAAGGTTTTTTCCTGCTGACACGTCAAGGATTTTTCTCGCTAACACGTCAAGGTTTTTTCATTAACATTTCAAATGAAGAATGACATTGTAAAACCTTAATTCTAGAAGGTTCCAAAAATATTGTTATAAGAAAGTGGGATGTATATAGACGGGGGTGTATTCTGAGAGTTTGATAGCAGTCAGGTTGTCTCTTAATCTTTGGTGGTGATACTCTTGTGAGAAGCTTTCTCTATAAGAATATTGTAATATTTTGATTTCTGAATAATATATTGGGTGGCTTTTAGAGTGTGGGGTTTTTCTCCTGAAAGGGTTTTCCCCACGTAAATAATTTTGTTGTGGTATGCATGATAGTTGTGTTTATTTATGTTTAAGTTTTCTATAACTTTTAAAGATCTATAAATGTTTTTCATTATTCTCCTCTCAAGGTTAGTGTAGGAATTTTTTCAACTACCTTAGCTTCCTTACAACAATAAGCATAGGTACCCCACTTTATAGTAAATATTGTCTTATGTTGATCAGATTCTTGGACCAAAATTTGAATATAGCCTGAGTAACCATCCAAGAAATAAAACCTTTATAACCCATTGACTCTTCAAAAAATATACTCCATGGAGGGAAGAGGATAATGATCCTTTAGGGATACTTTATTTAGATCTCTAAAATCTACACAAAGTCTTATTTCCCCATTCTTTTTTTTGACAAGAACAAGATTTGAAACCCATGGAGAATGCTTGATGGGAAAAAATATCCTAGCCTCAATCAATTTTGTCAACTTCTTTCTCATTAAAGGCTCAATCTTAGGATTTATAGCCCTTTGTTTTTTCCTTAAATAGGTTTGGCATCTGGATCTAATTCAATAGTATATTGGGAAAGGCCTATGTCAAAACCCTTTAAGTCTTCATAAGTCCAAGAAAATACACCATTTCATCTATTTCAAAGATCTATGAAAACATCATGTTCGGTGATAGATAATACATTTCCCAATTTTAGATACTTGCCCTATGAAATTTCTATTGGCTTGAAGTCACCCTTCTTTGCAACTAAGTTCATACTTGTTTGCTTTAACTGATCATTAGGGTTGAAAATACCTTCAAGGGTGATAAGACCATTTGTATCTTGTTGCTACTCAGCTACACAATCTGGTCACCATACATATTTTGCAACTTAGATAGATTTATTTTAGAGAATTCTACCTCATCTTGCAAAAAATTGACTATCTATTGGTCACTATCAAAGACTTGCTAGTGATCTTAATTATCTGAAACAAAATGACTCACCATAATTTTGATATGTTGCTCCTTTTTACTTGCACTATGTGTTGGTATGTCAAAATGAGCACCAACTGGTGCAATTCTATCAACATGTTTATTCTAATCTCTCAAAATTGGATGTTATAACCTTCAAAGTCCTTAATTAAATCCAAAACCCTATGCTTGTAGGATTTGAGCAAATTATTCTTGGTTGAGATTTGAGTTGAGACTTGATGGATAACCAATTCATTATCACCAAAAACTTGTATCAATTTGATATTTATTTTTTGTACAAGTTGGAGACCTTGGATGAGTGCTTCATACTCAACCATTTTGTTAGTGCAACTAGATTGAATCCTGAAAGAGAAATAATACTTTTCCCTACTTAGAGATACTAGCATAACACTACCATTGACACCATTTATGTTCCTAGAACCATCAAAAACATCTACCATAGTCCCCCTACACCCCCTTGATATTTAATAAGATTGGGGATAGGAGCATTCTCCTCATGAATGCAATAAGTTACAAGACCAGTCTCCTCTAATTCAATAACAAAAAATGGATCAAAACATAAAGCATTGCCCCATTTATCCAACAAACAATCAGGTACTTCCTCTAAAGTATTTTTAGGCTCATGAACATAACACTCTTCCTTTTGATCATGCAATGTACAATTCATGTTTATTGGGATAGGAGTGTAAGGTTCTAGATGACCTTTTTCTATGGGCTCAAATTTGATGGTTGCTTTAGTGCAATATCTAGTTCTAAATAGCATGTGAGACCAATCAACAGATAAGTACCCACCTATCTTAGCAGTGAAATCTCTAGATAGGAAAATGGAAAAATGAGTAGGGAGGTCTATGACTAAAATTTCTTGCAACACATCACAAGCGAGACATGCATGCAAGGAAAATTTTAAGTTTTTAATTACCCCCACAATATTGATAGGAATGCCATCCAATTGTAAAACTTGTCTAGTCACCGGTTCATACTTGATGCCAAGCTTGTCAACAATCCCCTTAGGCATGAATTAACTACTTTCCCTTGATTCTATCATACAATTATGCACTATATGATTCCCAATAATTAAAGAAAGATAAAAGGGAGGTGGCTTACTAATATTTTTTGGATTTCCTTCTTCTTTTTTGGGCTGCACTAGGATGATTGATGGAGCAGGCTGCTCTTTTTCTTGCACATCCTATGTTTGTTTATGTTCCTTCAAAGCCTATTGTAGTAAATCCATTTGCGAGGGGATATATTGAGCCTCCCACATAGTAAAATTTAGATTGGCTTTCTTCATTTTCTCCACTATGTTGAAAGGAAGTTAACTAGCTTTAGAAGGAACCTTTGTAACAAGGTCTATTCTCATTGCTCATGTGATCTTAGGCTGCTCCACCACTTGTTTAGGCCTATTAGTATGATTATTTGATTATGTAACCTCTTCTATTCTACTTTTTGGTCCAACATTTACAACATTTTGAGATAGTTAGGAAGATGATGGCTATCCGACCATGGAAGATGCACCACCCTCCATTGCTCTTTTCTTTGATCTTGTATTATATGCTATTGCATTAGCATCTACTTGATTTACACCAAAAAAATCCTCTTGAACCCAAATGAAAAATGAAGATTCCTCTCCTGTATGATTTTGATTACTAGCATCTATTTGGTTCATGCCAATTTGTTGCTTCAAAGTAGAGGTTTCATTTTGAGCTACTAGATTTTGCACAAACTCTCCATTCTAACAAGAATTTTGATTATAAGCTTGTTCACAAGGGTAACACCACTCTTTCTCTTGTGCTAGATTATTTGACACTAGGAACAAAGCCATATAATTTTTGTAAGTAGGTGTATGCATGTTATTCATGGGCTTAATATGATTCCATTGATTTTGTCCTTGATAAGGTGGTCTATTTTGTTGATAACCCTAATTTTGAGGTTCATAAGGACTATTGTTTTGAGATTGTTTCCTATCCATTGGTATTATATTGTTCATATTTTGGAGCAAGGTGCCACAATCTTTTGGAAGTGCAACATAATTTGAAGGTTTTCTTGTGGAAGCCACTAGAATAGGAGCCACTAGGATAAGTGCCACTATTGGATATGAAGGAAGCTTAGGAAATAAAAGCATTGGTGGCCTAGGATCTATCTTTCTAGCCTGTATTAAAAAAATTTCTACCCTTATGGCATCATCATATGCATTTGGTAAGGATAAACCACCTATTGATTGGATCATAATAGTTATATCATTGTTGAGAGCCCTCATGAAATATAGGAAAGAATTCTTAGGAGAAGGTTTGACCAAGGAAGGAATTCTATCCCAAGTCTTCTGAAATTTGAAGTTGAAATCACTCATGAATTTATGAGGTTCTCTTTTAATAATGGTTATTTGTTCTACCAAGGACAAATGGTCACTCTTGTCTTCAAAATGTTTGCATAATTTCTCCCCTAACTCATCCCAATTGTGAATGGATTTGGTTGGTAGTCCTCTATACCACTGTAGTGCTTTACCTTTCAATGAAGTGACAAGTAATCTAATAGCCACATTGTCTTTTGTTACACATGTAATGAGCATATGTTTTCCACATCAATGATGTGTTTTTTTGGAGTTGTAGAGGTTTCACTAGTAAAATGGGGAATACTCTTGATGGAATTGACTGGTATATCATCTTTCTGGACTAGAATCAAGGGGCTTCCACCAGTAAAAGATACAAAAGTATGATTTCTAGGTACAATCATGTATCGAATAATGTTTTTTTTGTATGGATAGCGGGTGTTCTAGCTTGAAATAATCCACCCATAGGTGGCATATATTGAGCTCTAGGAGAAGGAATTGTATCCCTATATCTTCTTATGGGTGACAAAAATTGTCTATTTCTTCTTCTAGAAGTAGAAAATGGTAGATAGATATATTGAAAATTACCTCTAGAAGACACTCTTGTTTGGATTCTTGGCATGAATATGCAGGTCTGATCTTGAACCTAGAATTCTAGGTAGCAACAGGGTCACCAATTCATATGTAGAGTCCTCCCTTGATTGCAAAATCTCTAGGTACTTATTTAAGAGACTCTTCAAGGCTGGAATGTTGAGAGCAACACCATTCTCTCAACAAAATGAAATGAAATTTCCTTTTGTGTCTCACTGAGCATGCCAGAAACTATTGTCACATAAAACTACACCCTAATAAACAAGAGTTTACTATTCTAATGACATAATGGAAACAACCTCGAGGTTGTGGGACCTTGCACAAATGAGGTTGAATCTTTGAATAAATTCAACTTCCTCTTCTAGCTAAGTGCAAATGTGTTGGTCTAACCCAACAGATGAAAACCATATCACTACTCTAATCTAACAAATCATAGAAAAAAGGGGATAAAAGGAGAACATGAAAATGAAAGAAGGTGATACATCAAGGTAGAAATGTGTTTCTTCCTACTTCTAAAAAACATAATGGATATGTGTAGGATCATGATGGTGAAAAAAGTGGTGATATGTAAGTGATATGATGGCCCATGTGGTTGACAAATTTTTTTTACCCAAAATAGATGAAACAAAAAGGGTTTTTAAAGGATATTTTCAGCTTTCCACCAATATAAATTATGAAAGTTACTTTTAATTTAATAAATATACAAGTGTTGCTTTTATAGATCAAGCACAACTCAAATGAATACATTCAAACCGAACCCTCACCCTAACTAGGGTTAGAAATGAAGCCTATGGCATGAAATAATTGAGCCCTCCATGAAAATCATGACTAGGACATGAATGGAAATTTAAAGTCAACAAGAGATAATGAATGAGAATGGCTATCCATACCTATTGTGAAAATCATGCTAAAAGGAGTCTGGAGCAAATGAAACCAACACACCATCCACCTTCCATGAAGATTTGAAAAAAAGCAGTGAAGATCCTCTATGAAATCTATGAAATAGGTATGGTAATGGTCAAAGAGGATGAGTAGTAGCAATGAAGGCAATTGTTCCCACAAATCCTCTAGGAGAAGTCATGGAAATGCATTAAAGTCATCCTCGAACCCTAAAAATCATACCTGGTAGTTGGGAGGTAGATACACATTAATGATATTATTTAATAATCAATTTGTCTTGGGAGAAGTGCAAAAGGATGATCTGGAGTCATTCAGAGTTGATTGGTAGTTGAAATGCAAATACACCTTTACTATCTATGCTCACTCATGAAATCAAGCATCTAGCCATTCATGTTTGAACATGAGCCTTTCAACATGAACCAATGATGCTCCAAGGAACAACATAACCCACATCTTCACCCATCATGCATTGCATAAACCACTCCACCACCTTGCTTCACAACAATGATGTGAAGCAAGGGAACAATGCAACCTTAGTCATTTGCTATTCTTTGCTTAATCTCATCCCCTCATTGCTCATTGTGAAAAGGCACCCGTCAATAAAATGTAAATATGTGATGTGATGAGTCCCTCTGATGGAGAGAATATTCATAGGAATATTCTCCCATTGGCCATCACATATCACTGAAAATGTTTCAAGGTTCAAATATGTATCAACGATGCAAAGAGTTCATGTGATGTGAAGGGACATATAGGCCATCACACATCCTAGGAATGAAATGAAAGGTGATAAAATTATTGTGATAAGTGATGTATACGAGATGAGCTCATCGCTCATCGCAAAAATGGAACCAATGGGGAAAAGGAAAAGCACGATGGGTGACGGGCAATACAAACATCTCAGTAGTAGTAATTCAACATATGACTTAAAGTTGTTCACAAAAGGGGGTCGTGCCTAGGTAAAATGAAGAATGGGGACATTAATACATTTAAATTCAAGATGCAAGAATAAATAGGTAAGAGGTATTGAACCTCAAGGTGGTTTTTCTAGAATCACTCAAAATTGTTGTCGACAATTGGACATCAAGCCATTGGAGCTCGGGAGTTGGGTCATTGGATTACCACATACAAGGAAGAAGGAAAGAAGTGAAGCCATGAAGAGAAAAGAAGGATTAGGGTAAGAGGGAAGGCTTACCTTTGAAAGTCAAAGGTAATGAGGAAACCATACCCTTGAATCTCAGAGCATGGGACTTAGTCAATTTTTTGTAAACCCTCAAGAAAAACTTATGCAGGATGGCCCATGTAGGATCATTCAGATTGGATATCAGTGATGAGTCATCTAAGGGGGGCATGAAATGTCAACAATAACAACCTTTGAGAGGTTGGTGAATTTCATTGGAATTCCTACTATGATGAGGTAAGATCCATTCCCAATACTTGTATGAATTTTTTTTTATTATATTGGCACTCCTTGTCTTATCTCTATGATCCCATATCTTTTTCTACCTTTAGATTTATATCTAACATGTTTTGACCACCCATACACATGGAGATAGTTTTTTATCCCTCTATATGTTTGGTTGTTTTATATTTACCTTGTTGAGATGCATGTATAGTACTATGAAAATATCCTTGTGAGGACTTGATGTATTTCATTATGTGTTATTTTTATGCTTTGAGGATGTAAGAACCATTATACACAAATTTCATTATTAGAAATTTTTATGATCTATTGGCTTGCTTTGAGCTATTTGTACTCTTGTATGAATTAGTTGTGTGTGTATTACCTTTTATATTATGCATTGATTGATTATGTTAGCTTCAAGTTATTTAGTATTTTATATGATCATTATCAATGTATTAGTGTTGGATCACATTCTGTCCATTTAGATGGTGATAGTCCTATTATTATATTTAGAACATGTCAACATTAGTGTCAAATTGGAATAAAAATTTAAAACACTTTCATCTTATTTGGTTATGGTTGTGGGTAAATTCCCTATTTCATACATTTTAAAATTGGATAAGTGCTTAGTTTAAATGATTAATTGAATCATCTTGAATTTCTTTCCAATGGTTGTGTAGGGTAGACCATAATCCAAACCCATGTTGAACACATGTTATATTGAGAGGGGGGGTGAATTATTATCTATAAAAACGTATACCCCTTTAGAACATAAAATCTTGAACACAAAGAAACCTTCAAATCAAACCATTAAATAGATCAATAGCAATGAAAGATATAACACTTTATTCTTCTAAATAGTTCAATAACCTTCAACAATGAAAGATACAAAAAATATATCCTTAACAAGATTATGAGAAAAAAGAAAAGAAAAAAGCAACACACATGCACAAGATGACACCAAATTTACATGGAAAACCCAATAAGGGAAAACCACGGTGAGAGTTAACTCACAATGTAGAAGCTCATTGCTTACAAAAAGGCTCACTACCAAAAGATTGGAAAACTAAGGCACACTAGCTTAGGGAAAGATACAAAGGAATTGTAGAAGTGAAGCACATGCAACTTTAGTGGCAAGATACAAGGACCTAATGAGATTCACTATCTCAAAGCAAGATACAAAAATATTATAAACAATTACAATATTTGTCAATAATTCACTCTACTGACTAAGGTATTAAAGCACATCTAATCTTTTTTCACACACTTTCAGACTTCCTTCTATGAGATATTCAATTATATTCAACACACACACTACCACACTTTCTCCTATCTTGTATCTGATATTTTCTTGCATTTATATCCACCAAAATAGCTCAAAACATCAATTAGGTCGACCAAAAGAAAGATAAACAATGATTACAACAAGTGAGCCACAAAAATATCAATGAGGTCCTATCGAGGGAACAGAGAGGACCAAAATAAAAATTATTAGATCTTTGAATGTGATTCAAAACAATTCATACACTAGCACACACCAACCCAAGTCAGCAACATGGAAATGTGTGGATGAAACGTGAAGCACATAACCAATCGGTTGAAAAACATAATTTCAATTGAATTTACTCAATGTGATTATAACCAAGATAAGTCAAGACCCAAACACATATTAACACAACTTCATATGTTGGCACAAACCCTTAACATAAATCACAAGTAGGATGGCAAGCCCTATCAGCCAGATATCCACAAATTACCTAGAAGACCAACTCAAACATAATGCAACACCGAAAGAGATCAACCACTACTATGTAGATCACAAAGGGATGTTCCTTAAACATACAAAAACATCTCTAGATACTCATTTTATAGTCTCATGCCACCAATAGCTGCTATAACCCAAACAAGAACATAATAATTCTTCCCAGAAACACAAAATGCACAACCATGAGGTATAAAATTACTAGATCAACTTGCAAACCACTTCAACACATGAAATTTGAAGTGAGACATTGGACATACATTGAGAGAACATTCACCAAGATGCACGAGTAGATACACCAGTGCAGAGAAATGTTAATCATTTTCCAGACTAGTCTAGACAACTAACAACACTGCCAACCTTCTATAATTCACATAAACCTCCTCAACAATATAGGTAAACTAAAAGAATAGGAGTGAAACATCCATAGAACAAAAAATTTGAATCCCAAACCACAAGACCACATCTACAATAACAAAGGAATTTGTATGATTTTCCAAAACATTTGTCGCAACAAAATTCTGAAATAAAAGCATCTTACACACTTGTGGAGGTTAGAACAAACTTTCAATAATATATGCTTCATTAAGAACTTTAGGAGAGAGCATAGAACATATTGTAGATCATCAATAACATCTCCACCATTAGCAATACTTCTAATCCTCATCTTAATATATCATCATCAAAAATACTCTAGTGACATCAACCATACACAATACTTCTTTATATGACATCAAACAAGACATGGCATCCAACCATGAACTTCAAAAACACACCATCATGCAATAATGACACCCCAACCATAATGTTGTCAACAATGACAACCAATGCCGAGCATCAAAAACTACCATAATCTCACCAAGTATTGACATCAAAGACATCAAATGCTAAAAATCTCCCCTAGTTATTAGGTGTCGACATCAATGACAACCAAGAATCAATTTTTACATCAATGAAAACCATTTCCAATAATCTTACAAACATATTTGACAATCTCACCAACTGTTGAAATCAATGACAACCACTTCCAACAATCTCCCTATGTGGCATTGATGGAAACACACACTGCCTTACTCTCCCATTTGACATCAATGACAAGGGTCGCATACAACTAATGGGACTCTTAAATTTTTCAAGTTTGAGATGCCCATTTCAAAATTTTGTCTCTGCACTTTCAGAGGTGCACCTGGCAAGTCTACCTGACTGACCCACTTTGGAGGCTTGTATTTGAAGCCTGCTAGTTTTCGTGCAAAACCCATTTGTAGAAATATTCAATTGATATATGTGAACGTGCATGTCAGTTTTCAGCTTCTCATGATGAGTTTTGACAGATTTTTGAAAAGTGAAGCTGGAGGGTTTTGCACTGTTCTGCTATTTGAAGATTGTCAGTTTTGCAAAGTTGCATCCTATTTGAGCTTGGTTTTCGCAACCAGTTGATTGTCATGTCAGAACGAGATCTGTTCCATATTCTCCATATCAAGATGATCTCGGGTGTCAGTTTTCAGAGTCTTATGATCTGATTTTCTATTTTTAGCAGATCAAAACCAAATTACAATTTGTTTAGTTTCACGTCTGCATTCCTAACAACCTTTTGAGTGGTCAACTTCAAGCATTAATAAATTTTGATCAGCGATGTTTCAAATAAATTCATTTTGCACATGTGCTCATGATACCTTAATAAACTTGTATGTCTGATGGAAGCTCGCCAAGAGTTGATTTTCTATTTTTACAAATTGGGAGTTGAATGAGTTTTAATTGGTCTAGAACAGCTATTGTTCCAGAAACATTCAACTGAGCAAATTTGGCGGATTAGTATCTTTCACCTCGTGACTCCTTTTTTTGAGCCATCTTTTGCACTATATTCTTGGATCAAATTTCTTCATGTATGCAAGTTCTCATAGCTCTAGGAGGTCATTTGACTAGTTTCCCAAGCTGATTCCAGAGCCCATTGGGTCAGTTTTGCCCATTTTCCAAAATTATCAGAAAATAGATTTTAAGGATAACCCAGTTCGTTTTTCAACTTCAGAAGCACTTAGAAGCAGTGTTAAGTCAATTTGAGGGTAAAACTTTTTTTTTTAGTCGGGCCACTTGGGGCCTGACATGCTTTGCAGTGTTGTGAAGTTGTAAATGTTAAGTTTGGTCAAGTATGATATGAGAGCCTATCAATGGTTGTTTCAAACAATTTCCAGTTTTCAATGCATCATGGAAGGAAGACTCTTGAGCATATACACTTGCTCACAAAAGAAACAAAGGATAGACTACAACATTAGAAGAATCAAGACAAAGCAAAGAGCAAAAGAGAAGGGTTAATGCAAAAGAGATAGAAGAAAAGGGAAGACAATCCACCTTTTGTTCTTCTTTGGATAACATGAAAGGGGCAGTGGCATTGAGGACACCATTTTAAGTCATTTGTTTCAGGGATAGTGTGAGCCTAAGAAATTATGATTGGAGTATTGAAAGACATTTCAATCACAAAAGAAAATTACATCTTTAGTGGGAGCTTGCCTTTTCAAATGATAAAACAAAGGCATGAAGAAATGAGTAATGGAAACATGGTGTGAATCAAATACATAGTGCTTCAATGATAACCTTCCTTGATGGCTCGAGCTTTTCATAGCATGGAAGAAAATGTAATGAGTGGAATGCCATATTTCTTGTGGTATACACACAAAATGGATGTGGTGATAAAACACTAAAATATCTAAGCGAGACTTAGTTTCAGAGTTGTATGAGCATTATGGAAACAATGCATGAGTATTGAAGGAAAAAGGCCTCTTCAACTGTGGTCTAAACAAACACAATAAAGAAGCCTATGCAATAAGGAAAATGAAATGATGAAAATTCCCTAAAAGCTTTTATGCAAAAGGTGTGGCACCAAGAGAAGTCCCACACAACAAAGTGCAATGAAACTGTTTGATGTTGTTGTTATCATTGACACCCAAAGTTTTATCATTGTTGGCACAGAGGATAGCGGGTGTCTCAGGTAAATGGAGATAGACATCCATTGTTATATAGGAGCAACAATCATCTTTAGCCACCCCCTATATTCTTCAGGAGGTAGAGAAGCATGGCACCCTTTTTGAATGAGCATGTATCCAAATTGTTTGAGCTTTAGAGACCTTCAAGAAAGTGCAATTAGTAGATGGGGGAGCAACCAGAGAAGAAGTTGAGGCCCGCACCAGGAAAATGTAATCTGATGGAGGCCCATGCTATCATACACCAAGGAGGAGGGTGCGGCTTGAAGAGCCAAGAAGGGCCCGCACCAAACAAGGGGAATCCCATGATTGCAGGATAGGCACAAAATAGATATGGTGAATGGTTTTAGAAACTTTCAAATAGTGTGAAGGAGGCATAGCCACCAAAACAAAAGACCAACGCCATATGAGGATGGCACCATGAAGCAAGGGCGTGCACACCAGAGAAGGTAATTGACATTCATGAAAGCATAAAAGAGAGAGGCGCGGGTGTTTGGAGGAGGCATATGAATTTTTTGGTAATGCCTCAAAAAATGCAAAGAAGTTGGGTGCCATTATAGACAGGAGAAAAATGGATTTCTTGTAGAGGCGTTAGAAACTCTCAAGCAAATGCAATGGAGTAGTGCACCAGGAAACAAGAGGTGCACTGGCCACAAGGTGAGGGGCGTGGCTAGATTTGTGAAGAAGAATGAGGTGCGGCCAGATGAGGAATTGCAGGAGTATGCACAAAATGATATGTTGAATGGATTTGTTGAGGAGGCTCGAGCATTTTGAGAAATGGTTACCATTACCCGTGAGAAGCAGAGCACAAGAACAAATAGTGAAAATGGTTTTAGGGCCAACCTCACATGCCTCACAAGAAATTTGGTGACGTCATGTAAATTTTGAGAGATGTGCGAGAATGCACGGGAGGAGCCCATTTTAAATTTTTTAAAAGGTTAAATGGTTTGTGATTAAAAGGAAGGTGGGACCACTACATTTTTTTTAATGGAAAAATATTTAAAGGTAAAGAGTGAAATATTTCAAATATGAAATATTTAATGATGCCTGGGGGTAAATTTTTATTTTTACCCAGGTAATTGGAAAGTGAATAAAATATTCACTATTTGGGGATTTTATTTTGCTAAAGTGTCTACAGCACGGGCTAAATATTTTATTTGCCCAAGTCAATAAAAAGTGAATTTAATATTCAGTGTGAGCAAACATTCTCTTTGTTTTGGAGTAGAATGTAAGGGGATATGGGTAAAATGAATTTAATATTCATTTTATAATATTTAAATGGCCAATATGTGTTGGGTTTTAATATGCAACAAATTAAAGAGCAGAAATATTAAAGTTATGAAACTTTAATATTTGGATTAAAATAACGTGCAGCCACTACATTATGAAATGAGCTGAGAAAATGAAATAATTCTTTTATCCACAAGAAAAGGCTAAGATAAGAGTAGCTTGGTGAAATGATGATATTCTCCACATGGGAATTTTTTCTGTTGCAGGGCAATGATGAGTAGAGACAATTTTGAGAGAATATGTTTGTTGCTGCAAAGGAAGAAGAGGAGATATTCTTTTCAATTTGATCAATGGGAATGGAGCTTCCAGATGGCATCACCAGATCAAGTTTAGGAGTGCTCCCGCTTGCTTCTCTTCTTGTATATCTTCTCTTATTCTCTCATTGTAAAGGGTTCTAAGTTTTGTATTGGGCTAGGTAGGTAGAGAATTGTAATTTTTGAGTCATTGTTTGAGTCTGTAAGCTATAATTTTTTGAATTCATGAGTAAATACAACCAGTTTATGCAAATAACATCATGAAAGTGTTTACACATTCATGAATGTCTTTAGATTGTCTCCATATTTGTACACTTTGAGTCATGTAAATTCAATAATACAAAGTGTCTTTGAGTTTATCATCTCAAGTTTCATGAGGTTGTTTTGTCTATTCATTGTTATGTTTCAAAGAAATGGTTAAAATTCTTTGAACAAATGATTGTGATTTTAGGTGTGCAGATGGGATTTGATAAGAAGAATCTGATTGATAATAAGAGAAGGATTGTTGGTACAAGGCACTAACAGTTGATGCAAAGCATTAGCAATTTAAATCCATTGGTTGAAGACTATTTTCTAGGGAATTCATTTTATGTGTTTGACTCCATGGCCCAAAATTGGCACTGATTTATTATGCAGTTTTGTACATCTCAGAAACAAATTTAAATGAAAAATCATTCTTATTCCTACTATTTAGTTTGTTGTTTTTCCTACTTTCCAATGGCTAAGAGAGGGTTGAGTTATTGAGAATTTAGCCAAGTTTGAAGTTTTCAATGCTTCCCTTAGTGTATTTTCATTGGGAATTATCTGCTTTATAAAGTAATGTCAGTGTGTATGGTTGAATTAAGTTTTAAACATTGTATAGGTTTACCCACCTTGGTCCTACAGAGCCAGAAGTGTAGGAGATGTCAATCTTTGACCGAATCTTATCAGTTGGCCACTAGCCTTTGTGGTTCATTAATATACAGGTTGGCTACCTCTTATAGAATTACAAATCCTAGCTGGGTTGTATTTTTTAAAACACCAACAACACCTGCATAGAACAACAACACATTCTTTGACTTCAAGGACAAAGGGCCAAATATCTTCAATTGATACCTCCCCCTTTGATCAACAACACCTCTTCTTCAAGAAATCATACCAGCTCCTGCTAAGGAGCACATTCTTTCTCATCTTCAAGTTTCTCCCCCTTTTATGTTCATACACTCCTTAAAACACCAAGCATACTCCCCCTATTAGTACAACAACCATTACCAACTCCCCCTAAGAGGAATCCATCATTATTCCAATCCTAAAGATATGTATTGAATTACTCTCCCTTGACAAATTCATCAATTATGCATCTATTTAGAACAAGGGGAAACAACCCATAACTTCTATCAGAGACTCAAATTTATCCTTTGAAAGTTCCTTAGTGAAAATGTTTGTAATCTGATCCTTAGTATGCACATACCCCAATCTGACTTCATACTCTACAACCTTCTCTCTCAAAAAGTGATACTAGATAGAAATTGTTTAGTTCTTGAATGCATTACTGGATTCTTGGAAATATTATTTGCACTAGTATTATCAAACAATATTGGAATGGGATAATCATACACCACCTTCACATCTTTCAAAGTCCACTTCATCCAAAGCACTTGGGTGCAACAAGATGCTGCAAAAATATATTTAAATTTTGTTGTAGATAATGACATTGAGTCTTGCTTCTTATTAATCCAAGAGACGAATATGTCTCCCAACAAAAATGAACTACCATTTGTACTTATTCAATCATCCATACATCCTATCCAGTCAACATCAAATAAGAATTTAGAGAAAAATATTATCCTCCTTATACCATAACCCATAATCCAGAGTTCCTTTCAAATATCTGAATATTCTTTTCACTTATTTTTCATGAGTTTACTTAGGATTATTTTGAAATATGGGAACCAAACATACTACTAACATGATATCAAGTCTAGAAGTAGTCAAATACAACAAACCTCCAATCATGGACCAATATAGAGTTTGATCAACTTCTAGATACTCGTTAGATTTTCTCAAGTGACAACCAGTCACCATAGTACCTATAGGTTTGGAATATTCCCCAAACTTTTTCAACATCTCCTTTACATAATTAGCCTAGGAAATAAAGATACCTCCATCTTTTTGAGCAATTTTAAGCCTAAGGAAGAAGACAACTCACCAATCATTGACATATCAAATTCTTTCTGCATCTCTTTTGTAAACTTCTTATAGATATCATCATCTCCACCAAAGATGATATCATCAACATATACAACCATAATCAATAAATTATCTCCCTAAACCTCAATGTAAAGATTTCTATCTATAGTACTCTTCTTGAATCCTTTCTGAATTAAGTACTTATCCAACTAAGCATACCAAGATCTAGGAGCTTGATTGATTCCATACAAAGCTTTCTTGAGTTTGCACATCATATCTAGATCTTTTGATAGCTAGAAACCATCTGGTTTCTCAATACATACTTCTCTCTCTAGATCACCATTCAAGAATACTAAATTCACATACATTTGATAGACTTTGAAGTTCTTATGATCAACAACTTTATGCCCAAAAATATTGCAAGAAAAGTAGAAGCCTACAATAATATTTATTGAACCTGATAGAATCATCTTGTCTTGCAAGTGGAGCAATTCTCGATGCTTTTTATTTTCAGACAAAAATGAATCCACCTTCTCTCGTTCCATCTTGATCTGTCTTTCAATATTTGTGGGCATTCTTCTTGGAATCATTAGTGCAAGCATTTTCCTCTATTCTAGAAATACCATCTAATTTGGAATTATCATATAAGTTATCAAGACTAGACTTTCCTCCTTTTTCAAAATTTTCTTTTTCTTTTTCTAGTTCATTTCTTAGAGTAACAATATCATCCTCAAGTTTTTAGCATTCAACAACTTTATTATTGAACTTATTGTTCAAATCAGAGATCACACATTTTGCCTCTTTTAGTTTAATTTTACTTGCTTCTATTTGAACTTTCAATTTGACAATTTCTTCCTTTGATTTTTCAAGAAAGCTCTCATATTTTTTATTTAGTGCCCTTGCCTCATTAAGATCTTCTAAAGAAAACCAGATTTTTCCTTCAAAACCTATTTCCAAATCATATGAATTGAAGTCCCAACCTTGAGGTTCCATTGACTCCAAATCTAGTTTAGAAGAAAACATATCTTTATCACACAAGGATCTAGAATTCTTACAATTCTCAACAACACACTTTTTGTCATCAGCTTCCAAAGCGATAAAAAGGGTTTCATCATTTGAATCATTTCCCTCATTATTTGAGGAATAAATGGTTTCCTTGGAATATAAACTCTTTTTAACCTTGTCTCTTTTTTCATCATCATCAAATTATTTATAGGGGAATTTATATGCAAAGTGACCAATCCTTCCACAATTGAAACACTTGAAAGGTATCTTACCTTTGTATTTACTAGTGCCTTTCTTCAATCTTCTTACAAATTTTGCTTCAAATTCATCAAAGTCATCATTATAATCAGTTGCTTCATCTTCTACCTTTTTATTAGCTTTGAATGCAGCTTCCTTCTTTGGAACATCTTTGTCAAATTCTCTCATTTCAAAGGAAGCTAGAGCACCAAAAATTTTATCCATTGAATATTGATCTTATTCCTTAGAATCTTCAATAGTAGACACATTATGACTATAGGATTTAGGGAGAGATATTAGAACCTTCTTCACAATCTCATCATCTTTGACTACACCACCAAGACTAGTGATGCCAATAACAACTTCATGTACCCGAAGCATATAGCTTGTAATGTATTCATCCTTTAACATTCTTAAGGTCTCAAATCTACTCTTAAAAATCTCCATCTTGGCTTGCTTTAATTTTGTATCCCCTTCATATATTTTGCTAAGCTTTTCCCAAACATCTTTACTAGAGTTGTAACTCATCACCTTAAAAGGTTATGAATTATCCAATCCACACAAGATATCATTTTTAGCCTTGGAATTATTCTCATATAACATAATTTCAGTTGGGTCAGTTGGAGAAGAAGTGAGAGCAACATAACCATCTTTGACTAATTAACATACACTAAACCTTAGAGATTTTATATGTTATTCCATTCTCAATTTTGAGAAAGTATAATTAGTCCCATCAAACCTAGGAACCCTGTAAGCTCCATCATGTGCCATCCCATACTTTGACTTCAAGTGGTTAAGCTTCTTCAGAGGAACTTGGCTCTGATACCAATTTTTGAACACACCAGATACTAGGGGAGTGAATCAATATCTATAAAAAATTATACCCTTCTAGAACACAAACTCTTTAGCACAAAACAAACTTCAAATTAAACCCTTCAACATATTAGTAGCAATTAAAGATATGATAGTTTATTCTTCTAACCAGTTCAACAACCTTTAGCAATGAAAGATACAACAATTTTGTCCTTAACTAGATTATGAGAAAAGAAAAATGAAACAAGGAGCACACATGCATAAGATGACACCAAATTTACGTGGAAAACCCAATGAGGGAGAAACCAAGGTGAGAGTTAACTCACAATATAGAAGCTCACTACTTACAAAAAGAATCACTACCAAAAGACTTGCAAACTAAAGCACACTACCTTAGAGAAAGATAGAAATGACTTGGAAAATTAAATAACATACAAATTTAGGGGCAAGTTACAAAGACCTAATGAGATTCACTATCTCAAAGAAACATGAAATTTGATCTTTCTTTGACACACGTTCACACTTCCTTCTATGAGATTCAATTATATTCCACACAAACACTACCACACTCTCTCATCTTGCACCTAAAATTTTCTTGCATTTATATCCATTGCAAGACCACAAAACATCAATTAGGCCATCTAGAAGCAAGATAAACAATGATTTCAATAAGTTGGCCACAAAAATCAATGCAGTCCTATTCAGAGGATAGAGATGACCAAAATCAAACTTATTTCATCTTCCAATGTGATCCTAAATAATTTATACTCTTGTGCACACCAACCCAAGTCAGCAATAGGGAAACATGTAGATGAAACATGAAGCACATAATCAATTGGCCAAAAAACATAACTTCAATTTGATTTACTCAATGTGGTTCTAACCATGATAGATCGGGACCCAAATCCATATTAACACAACTTAATAAGTTGGCGCAAACCCTTAAACACAAAGCACAAGAAAGATGACAAGCCTTGTCAACAAGATATCCAAAAATTACCTAGAAGACCAACTCAAACATAATGCAGCACCAAAAGAGATCAACCACTACTATAGAGATCACAAAGGGATGTTCCTTAAACATACAAAAACATTTCTAGATAATTATTTTATATTTTCATTCCACCAATAGCTATCGTAACCCAAACAGGAACATAATTCTTCTTCCCAAAAACATAGAATGCACAACCATGAGGTATAAAATTACCAGATCAACTTGTGGACCATTTCAACACATGAATTTTGAAGAGAGACACTGAATAGAAATTAAGAGAACACTCACCAAGCCATAGGACCAGAGACATCAATGCAAAGAAATGTAAACCATTTTCCAAACTATTCTAGACAACCAACAACACTTCCAACCTTTTTCAATTCACATAAACCTCCTTGGAAACATAGGTGACCTGAAAATATAGGAGTAGAACATCCAAAAAACAAAAAATTTGAATTTCAAATCTTAATACTAGATCTACAAAAATGGAGGAATGGAAAGTATTCTCCGAAATAGTCGTCACAACAACATTCTAAAATAGAAGCATCTTACTCACTTGTGGAGTTCAAAACAAACTTTTTGCAACATATGCTTCATTAGGAACATTAGGAGAGATCATATAACATAATGTAGATTATCAAAAACATCTCTCCACCATCAACAATACTTCTAATCCTAATATCAATATATCATCATGAAAAAAACTCTACTGACATCAACAATACACAATACTTATTTACATGGAATCAAACAAGGTATGACATTCAACCATGAACTTAAGCAACACACCATCATGCAATAATTACAACCAATTCCAATCAACAAACACTGCCACAATCTCACCAAGTATTGACATTGGATACATCAAATGCCAATAATCTCTCCTGCTTTTAAAGTCTTAAGAACAATGACAACCATTTCCAATAATCTTACAAACATATTTAAGAATCTCACCAAGTATTGACATCAATGACAACCACTACCAAAAACCCATCTAGCATCTCCCCCATGTGTGAGTGTGTACACACAAGTCAAAGTGTGTTGGTTGGTTTTTTGGCATTGTATCATGCCTTGTAGATGTGTCACATGGTAACCTTCTCTCTTATTGGATAATATGTGAATCTTGTGCATTAGTCAACTATTAATAAGTTAGAGGTCTCATAATTATCTCTTTGATATTTTTTAGTATTTTTAAATTTGCACATTGGTAGCCTAGAGAGGTTGTCCTTATCAATAGATTCCTTGTAGGACCCTTGATAAAAAATTTGAGTAGGTGTTTTGAACAATTTTTTTGTTCAAATTTTATGGATGGACAACACTAAATTTTGACACTAGCACCAAAATTGGACACTATAGGGATATAATTTATAGTCCCTCTACTGCATTGGAGTCCTCTTAGTGTGCTATAGTGCTATGAACTACTTATAAATTTTTTGTCTTAGAAAATAGGCATTTCAAAACTTTCCCAAATAAAACTTATGTACCAAATTTGTTCCCCTTGTTGTTTTGAGTCTTCCCATGTTAAAAATTCAATGATATGTGTCACAATCTATAATTTATTTCATCTTTTCTATATGGAAGTGCACCTTTAAACAAAATTAGTTAGTTATTCCAATAGGTTGAGGGATTGTGCCTCTTAATTGATAAAACTCTTGTGTAAGTTTCCCTTTGTTTTTGGGTGTCATAGAATGGGTTTGAGGTAGTTTTGACTCTCATCTTGCTAACCCTCATCCTAATCCATGTGTTTCCAAGAGAAAAATATTGTGGACTTGTGTCTAATAATTTTTGTGGAGGAATTTATATCCCCTTGTATGATCCTCATAGTGATTTTTCCACATGAATAGTGAAATCTTCCACTTGTGCCACCTTTCTTGGAGAAATAGTGATGTAATATTGTGTGTCATTATGTTTTTCATGATAATTTGTGTTAGTACTAGTGTGCAATGTGATATGTAATTATCACATATTAAAAGAAAAATTATTGATTTTTTTTATCTATTAATATCTTTAGCATAAGATTGGGACATTATATTTGATATCAGTGCCCAAGTTGTAGCATTGAGAGATAGATAGGTGGTGCGTTTTACTTTTTATATGTGAGTATTTATATCTGGACTTAGTTTTTTTTTTTGTGCTATAGGTAGTATGTGTTGTTTCTTGATATGTTTCCCTGCAAGTGTATGCTTGAGGAATACATAGTTTCTAGTGTTAGTTGGACACTTTTGTTTTTTAAGAAGCTTATTTTGTGTGTGAACCACCTTCTTGATGCCTTGAATGATTTCTACATGTGAATTTTGATTGAACCTTGTGGGGCCTTGATTTTTCTTGTGTATCCACTTGTGTCAATGTGATTGTGAAAAACTTCTTTGAGATAAGGAATGCCAAACTAGATGTATTTTTGTTGAACATTGTGTACTCTCATATGAGTGATACAATTCAATGTGAAAGAGATGATGTCTTATTCATATGTTTGATTCATGGAAAAAATGATGGGGTAATTCTTGTTTAAACAAACCTGGCATTGTATACCCTTTTGTGTGTATGTCATGCTACAATAGTAGCATAGCTTTCTTACCCACCTTATCATAAATATAAATTTTTATTTCATATTTTTGAATGGTGACTTGAAATTCTTACTTGAAGGGAATCTTGCATTATTTTTATATTAAGTGAATTCCATATGTGTGAATTGACTATGTAGGTTGAAATAAATATTACATTTTTTAGAAAATATCATTTGGGTCAATGAATTAGGTCCCTTAATTATTTTGTTTCCTAATATCCTTGTGGAAATCAGGGTGTGTTATTGAATGGTATTAATTTAAAGGTTAGAGATGAGGGGTTCTAATGGGGTCACATGCACGATAATTGTGTTGAATGTTTTGTGCAGATAGTGAATGCATTATTAAATCCTACACCTATTAACTCTAAAACTATTCTTTTCTACTATGACATAGTGTACATATTGGATTGTAAGATAAATCATGTAATGTAGAAGCATTGTGTTATTGGGGAGTGGAGTCCCTAATTGTAGTATAATTACTTGTGAATCATGCTATGAGACCCACCTCCTAGTTATATATTTATGTGATTAATATCAATTATTTTATGAACCTGATGGATAGTTTTGATATGGGTTATTTTGGTTATCATGGATCTTTGATTTTGGCATACCTTGATGTAATCATATATATGCATTATATATAGGTATAGATCAACATTGATTATAATTTCATGATATTAGGTGAATGGTTGAACTATCTTGATGATCTTACTCCTTGTTATTCTATGAGTAGTTGATTCTATCATTTGATAGATTATAGTGCATCCAACATGTGGTGAATTTATGTTCGTTTAACTCAGAAGGTGATTTATTTGATGAATGGGATAGTAGTCTAATGAGAATGGAAATATGCATTTAAGATGTTTAATTTTTAAATTTTAAATTTATATACATCATATATTAATACTTTATGCTTCAACTATGATTACTAATGATTAACTAGCCATTAAAATATTGTGTGCAAGATTAGTCCATGACCAATGGACTCAGGGAAATTTCGTGGTGACATATTATGAATATCCAATGAGACTCACATAACTTATTTGGAGAAGTTAAGGTCTTATGCATTGTAATTTCCCTTATGACATGGATTCAAGTTTGTAAATGTGAAAATTATGTTGTCTTGTGTAGTGTTGGTGTCATGCCTTGTGTTAAATTTTGTATGTGTATGACATGAGAAGGTAGTGGTCCTTTGTGTGCCAAACTTAATCCAATTTTAATTTCAAGGTTTAAAGTTATTTTAGCATGTCAAATTCATGTTGTTGATTATTTTCAATGGTACTAATTCATAGGACTTGAATCTAGGGTCATTTTTTTGAACTTAAATTTTATTTTTCTTGACTTATGAACCATTTTATGGAGCTAGTTTACATGGTGAAGAGATTCAAATCTCTTTGGTTAAAGATGCTAACAAGCATGCCTAAGAAGCCTTCACACTAGAAGTGTGCAAGGTTGAGGTAGTGGAATCAAGGATCAATTGTAGGGGTTACACTTGTCACCTTCACAATTGAAGATGAAAGGATTAGGGTTCCATTTTTTGGGATTTTTCCCTTTTTGTAGGAAAGTTTTGGAGATTCATTCATTTTTATTTTTCAAAAAGGAAATGGGTCTTGGTGTGGAAAAGAGTGTTTTTGTGAAGCAAGGCTTGGAGAATTTCTTGTGGATTTCTTCTTCAACTTCTTGTCAAGTTTTGAAGGATAACTAGGTTGGTAATTTGTTCCTTGTGTAATTTTATGAAAACCATGTGTAAATGTACTTGTGGTGAAAATTCATGTTGTCTTTTGTTGTTAATGTTTATTGCGTTGTGTATGTCTTGTTATGACAAAAAGTGTCTTCCATTTTATGGAGTATACTTCTTTTGTGGGTGTTTGAGTGAGAGATGTCCTTGGGGGAATAAATTAAAGGGTAAGAGTACCAATATATATATATATATATATATATATATCATGGAACTTATTGAAGGGCACACAATCTACTAAGGGAGAGGGTGGTGAATCAATATATCAAATCTATTCAAAATTCTCAACTTCAACATTTATTATCAGATCATGCAACTTGAACTTTTTCTATAGTTATCATAATATATGATTCTACTTAGTGAATCCCACATAAGAAACTAAAACATAAAATCATAAAGCACACACCTGAACACTAGATATATGTGAAAACCTAAGATGAGAAAAAATATGGTGAAAATAGTTGCTTGGATCTACTGTTCAAATCCAACCTTATAGTATAGAAATATACAAGTGAATTTTATACGTTGAAGTAGCCATAAACCTATCAGAGACACCAACCCCCTAATGCATTTGTAGGCACCATCCTATTGGATACACCAATCCCCAATGGAAACAATATAGTAGGTAGAACACCAGTCCTACAAGATTACAAAGATAAAGCTTGCAAATATTAGATGTAGCACATACATGTTCCAGAGTCACAACTAAAACTATTCATCTCTACAAATGATCTTCTAATATAGACACACACACTGAAGTGAAATTATCTCTATTATCTTCACCACATTCTCTTCAATTTGCATCATTGACCAACTATTCTTCACACAGGTGTGATTCTAATTCATGCAGACACACTCAGATAAATTATAATACATCTAAAATTTTGAAATATATACATGAAATTGTCTTAACACTCTTCCATGTTGGCTAAGGATCTGCAAATAGCCAGGATGACATAACGTGGACCTAAATTATAATTACATGAAACATGTAGCAAGCTGGTCCAAAAATCAAATTTCTTACCGCCAATAGAACATGATGTCTTGCACTACCACAAGAACCTTAAGAAAGTCAGATCCTAGCACCACACATAAGATTTGAATTCCACACATGCCACTAGTCATTCTCTCAGACACCTTGAACTCGAACTGGTTGATAGACAGACACAAAGAACCTTTTATTACTTCAAACTTCTTACATGTTGAACATATCCTCCATAAACTTAGAAACATGATAGAAATAGTGTAGGCATACTATCTGTTGATGGTGTTTCCTACATGGCAACAACTTAGATAGAATATTGGAATCCTATCTCTCTTGAAAGGTAAACCTCTATCAGCAAGCCTCAAGAGATAAACCCAAGGTATCTAATGTCAGGTCTTGACGATGCATAAACAAATTATATAATATGTGCAATTAATAGTAATCGCAAGGGGCCTTATGAAATAACTAGTGGAGGTTTCAAAATTATCAGATTTGTAATATTTTTTGATGCTTTTAATCTTAAAAGCTAACCAAGATTTAAAAGAAATAGAAAAAGGTAAGGGTTCAGAGAGATTCAATTCTAAGCTAACTCCTAGGATCAATCACAATAATGGTGAATGTTATGAATGGAAAAATCCCCTGTGAAAAAATATCTATTTGATCAAGGACAAACCTCAAACTACATAGAAATGGTGCAACCTTCTAAGGAAATAAATAAAATTCAAGCTATGAATATTTACCCACATACCCAATGACTGGTATAATGTAAATAAACCTTCACAGTTGAACTTAGCACAAAATGAGGTCTAGACTAACTTTACACAGAAATTTACAATTAGAAAATTGCTAAAAGTATGGACTAGAGATCAATCAACATTCTTCACACTTCACCATTTCCATGAAAGAACTAAAAGCTAATATTCAACATGCATTTATAAATTCCAAAGAAATTTAAAGATAAAGAATAAAAAGAACCATGAAGGATAAAGAAATACAAGAGAGAACACCAAAGGACAATGTCTTCACTTATATTGAATCATCCAAAACTTGCAACAATTCTTACATTCAAAGTTCTAACATTTTCTCTTAAAATGACTAGCTCCTATCTCAACTACAACTATTACAATAATGTCTAACTCTTCTAGCAATGTCTAACCCCGAATAATGAAGCTAAGACTTCAATTTATAGCCAAGAAATCCTAGGGTGACCAAAAGAGAGGACCCATAGGGCCAAGTCAGCCATGCATCCGAATTTACTATGTTTAGCCCACCATGCAAGGCGGCTGGAAGATTCCTTTGAATGAGACAAAAAAATTTATAGAAATTTGTGGGTGAAGTCCTCAGGTAATTTAAAGGCATTTGGCACATTCTATTTCTGGAATAAACCCAAAATTTTCCAGTCCCTGCCTATTTGACATGGATCTCTAGGTGGCACCTTGCTGGCTAGAATCTTTTATCCGGCTGGCTTCTAGTTTCTAAGTTATTTCCTTAAATTTCTCCAATATTTCTTTTACATCCACTGGATTGGGCACTAGAATAAATTTAATTTTTATTTTGTGACTATTAAATTCCTCTAGATATTGTTGTATCACTTTATTCCATTCAATTTGTAACTCCTAGTACTTGTCTAGCTTGGAAATATATATAGTTGCATCCTCCAAGTGTTTTTTCTCTATCGGAGAATTATTTGAAGGGGCATAAACCTCATCACACCAAGCTTGTATCCTATCAATATTCAAATTCTTTTGGCCGAATTTCCTCCTCCCAATCATTATTTCCAGGAAACTAACACATCTATTGTGAATCTCCTTCATTTTACCTTGCAGTTTCATGATTTTCTTCAAGACTTTATTGAGGAGTTCTTTCCTATAATTCCAAACTTTGATCCACTCCTTCACTTTTCCAATCTCATCTTGAGAAAAGACATTCAATTTGGCTAACCTATCCTTAGGAACTTGTATAATTTTCTTTAATTCTTCAGTCGTAAGCTCGTCAATCTTTCCAAAGTCTGCAACAAACTATGAAGTATGTTCTAGAAAATAAGAGGCAAGGTGTGAACTTGAATAATTTGTATAATTAATTCATCTTCCCTCTTGCTGACATCTTGAAGCCACTCTTGATTATTGTGAACTTAGTTCTTCAATCTTTCGATCTCTGAGACTGCCTCTTTAGGAAAAAATCCTTCAGGAAGATTGGTGTCACCCCAACAGCTTGCAACAAATTCATCAAATGTTTCTCATATCTATAGACATCATCTAATTATTTTTTGTAGCTTTTCTTTCCCCTTCATTTCCTTATCTAGTCTTCTCTAAATTTCCTGAGTAGAGTCTCATAATTCTTCCTTTTCTTGTTCCTTGGTAGTTGGTCCCAAATTAATTGTTTCTACTTTGTAATCAGATAGCGTGATTTCATATTTGAACTTGGCTTGTACTGCTACATGGATAATTTGATTGTTCAATTCATCATGGGAAAGACTCAAGATTATTTTTTCCCTCTTCCTTTGCTTCGGTTGCCACCATTGTTCTAGAAACTTGTCTCAACTGGGAGTCTCTTCTTGCACAATCATTAGCTTCTTATTTATTATTTTCTCCAACCAATCTGGGACAATAGGTTGCTCTATATTTACTTCGGTCTCCTATTCCTCTTTAACTTGAGGTAGATTGTTAGAAACTTCTTTGACATTGATCTTCGTATTAAGTTTATCATCAACCTTGTCTTTCTCGGGAGACTTAAACTGTCTCCCTTCCTAAACAACCTCTGATTCTACATTTTTACTCTGAGCTCCAGAAGTAGATGGCCCCATTTCTTGCATCATTTTTCTCCATTCCCTACTAGTGGGTGTAAAAAACTCCCCATCTTCTGATTCCTGAGGCTCAGGATTATTTGTTACATAACCCTTTCCATGGTAACTTCTTCTATTGTATGTATTTTAAGAGGAGATAAGGTAGGGATACTGTCCCTATCTGGAACTTTTGTATGCTTCTCTTCTTCAATAACCCTTCCTCCAACAATTGGGGGGACTTTTTATGAGAAGAGATTTTCCTAACATATACTTGTGATTTTTCTCCGGAGCTTTCCACCTCCACAACCTTGGCCGAGGAAGGAGAATCAGTGGCTATGTCATCCTTATTTTCTTTGGATCCCTTCTATCTTTTAGTGACAAGCCTTCTCTTTCTTGTTGGCTGTGGAGTATTTCTCTCTTCTATTGTTGAAGATTTCTTAGCCTTAGGAGATGGCTTATCTCCTTGCTTTGATGGAGCGAGACTCCTGGTTCTTCTCATTATTGACACTATATTATCACCCTCCTGTTCTTCATCAGTATGAGGTGCTGAAACATCACCTCTTTCTCCTTCCACTTTTCCCTCAGAGTGGAACTCCAAGTCTCCCATTAGATCATATGTAAACTTTGTGTTCTCAGCCTCTAACTCTTATATCCTTTGCTTCACCCATTTTCTATAATACTCTCTGACTAGCTCAATTATATGGTCAAGATCCACTAGCTCTTCTTTGGACCAGCTTATTGGTGGTAAAGGCCTATTCTTGTATGGTTCCTAGTCCCGTTGTTGTACCAATTCCACCTCATCATCATGTACCCAATCAGGTACTTCTATTATTTTATACAATATTATCATTTTCAGGGGCATTCGGGAGAACCTTCTTCTGAGGACTTGAAATTCATCCCTGCAATTCACCCAATAGTCCTCTATATGATCTCTACGCCTGAATGTTTTTTTGGCTTGCCTCACGACTCTGGCATATGGATCAATCTTGATTCTAAGTAAATGAGAATACAATTCAAATTGGGCCAACTCTTTCTAAAAAATTTGGGCACTTTGGAGGGAAGGGCATGATTCCAGACTTCCAATCCTGAGTGGGAATTCTACTCCCAATCCCTTTTTTCTTGATAGTTTGTTGCCTAATTTCTTCAAAGGCCACTATTTGTCTTGTGAGTTCCAACATCAGACGCTTGTTGGTGGGATATCTAGGTAATCTAAGTGGAGCAATAGGAGATCCTTGTACCTGACTGTATGTGAACTTCATGAATTGAATGAACCATTGTCCATATTGCTTGATCAATTCCATAGCCTTAGTAGATATTCTAACATGAAGGGCATCCTGCAATAGCCTAGGAATGTACATAAAGAATGCATCATTTTCCCTTCGATTTTTGGTGGTTTTATACTACAATTAAGGATACACATCCCAAATCTTATCCTTTCCCAATTTTCCTTTGCAACTGAGCCCTTTGTACTTAGTTTTTGTTGCCAACATATATACCAGATATGATTTCATGGAAAATATATCTATTTCCTATACACTTCTCAGTTGGGAATCTAGATTGTTGCTAATGATTTTGGCCCAATGGAAATGCTTATTGGCCACAATTTGTGTAATGGGATAAAACATCCATGTTTGGAAGATATGTGCTTCCTCAAATCCCATTACCCTACCTAGGAGAGTTATGATATCATGGTACTCAATTTTGAAATAACTTCTGTGTAACTATTTTGGCAATTTGGAGAAGTGAGGTTTGGGCTTTATGATCCATGCATTGCTCATGATCTTGAGGGCTCTGTTTGGATCTTGATCATTGAATTTGATTGCCTCTCAAATGTTAATCTCCCTGATCAGGTGGTGATGTGAGGCAATGTTGAAAACCTCTGCAATAGACTCCTCAGTTAGATTATCCATATCCCTCCCCTGTGGCCCAACTATGATTCTTGTGTTGGAGTCATAATGCTTTGCACATTCGAGAACTAGTTTTGAGCATAGTTATGTTGGGGGAAATCTTGCTACTTGTGCCAACTGTGTGGGAGCATCACTATACATTCTTTTATGAAAATCATCATAATCAACATGTCCCATGTTTGTGTCTGCAATCTTGGCCCGAACAAAAGATATCTTGGTTTTCAACCAGATGCCCTTGAAGTCATACTTCATCCTTTCTTGTCTTTTTTGGACCTCCTCATGAAGTAGAGAATCCTTCATTTTGGCAGCCTTGTCGAGACTCAATTCAACTTGCATCTATTAGAGAAAAGCCATGATCACTCAAATGCAAGTAAATTTATAATATCATTAAGAAAATGAAAGAGGAATGATCTACTTCATCTAATGATATGTAAATGAACCAAATATGACCATGAATGCATAAAAAAAACATCAGACATATGCTTGTACAACAATTACACTTAACCCAAGAAAGTTTAGATAATCTGAGAAGGCTTAGATTTTCTGAACAGACTAAGTTTCGGATAATCTGAGCTAGTTCAGATTTTCTCAAATTTTCTAATATGTGCATTTTACCCTTTGAATCATATGGAATTTGAAAGATGGAGTTTCAATAGTGATCATGAGCCAATTTCCATCATAAAATGCATAAAAGTTCTCAAGACGAATTTTCTTAAAGTCGTAGCTTGTTTTTAGGCATTGGGGAAAGGAATTCACAAAACTCAAGGATTTCAAGGGACCTCAGATTGGCCGAGTGGATCAAGATTCGGGTAATTTGAGTAGGCTTAGAATTACCAAACAAGAGGAGTGGCCTTCGAATTTTGACAAGAGGCATGAAGGAAGACTCAGAAAATCCGAGGGAGCTTGGATTATCCAAGTGGATTAGAGCTCGGAAAATCCGAGCTACCTCAAAAATTTTGAGATTTGCTCAAGGCTACAAAATTTTCACTAAGTGATGGTTTTTTTGTCCTGCCAAACACAAACGGATGAGATGGATCCATCTTTTAAATTCTTCACTTAATCCTTCACACAATTTATTTCAGAGACTATTGATATTGTTTCACATTTCAGGCCAACGTGCAAAGCTAGGGCACACCAAACTAGGGTTTACAGGTTGTGGCCTTGAAACCAAGAATTATTTCCAAAGTCTCAATGAAAATAGTAGGAGAAGGGCACATAAAAACACACCAAAAAGTTCCAATGATCTCCATTCATCAGACGTTTAAAAATTACAACCCTTCCTAAATTACCAAAAACAAACCCATGAACAACAAGAACGTGATATGGTGAAAGCGAGGAGCAATTCAAATTCAAACTTGAGGCTTCAAAAAATGATCGAATGCAAAAGGAAAATCAAGAGAGCTCAAAATGAGGAAAAAAATTTCACAAACATACCTTAAATGGAGTTCGATGGAGAGAGTGATGGAAAACCGACAAGAAACCCTCTGAAAAATCCCAAGAACTATTCTGAAAAGCATGCAAGTTGAAAGCAAGAGATTGATTCGAGGGAGAGATGGAGGAAAAATTCTCTCAATTTGTTAGTGGAAAAATGTGAAATGAGGAAATGACTAATTAATTAGCCTTTTATTCCCAAAATAACTCATTAAAACCTACCATTAATGCCTGATAGTACGGTAAAGAAAATTTAGAAAAATGAAAGGAGGTCGGATTTTGGGTAATTTGAGGTACCTCAGAATATCCAATCGGATTAAAGTTCGGATAATCTGAGCTACCTCATAATTTTTGAAATTCAGTCATACTTAGCCAATTTCCCCAAAAATAAAAAAATTCCAAGTTGCAAGTTCATTCTTCAAGGGCATGGAAGCTGTCAAGAATTGCAAGGAAGCATCTTAAATACAAGATAAAGTGTTATTCCCATGGGTGACCCAAAACAAAAGACCAAAAGACCAATCCCTTAAGGGGATTAAGTTAGGACCCTAAGAAAACACATAAAGAAAGAAAAACAAGAAAGAGGGTCCCCGCCTCAATGGGGCATGTGTACAAAAATTGAACAACAAATGGCTACTCCACTGGAAAATGCTCTATAGCATTTCAATGACAAGATGAAATCAAGAACTGAGAACCCTGGTTTCGGTCCCATATTAAGTCACTTGACAAATAAAGCTTCAACATCGAGAGACAAGAAGATCCCTCTTGTGTCAGAATCCTAGTGTGTGTATATGCATTCATTTCCTTCCCTTGGTTGTTGCAAGGAACCAAGGTCAGCAAGTTCAAGCTATGTAAAGACTAACTTCAAAAGAATCCTGGATAAAGCCTCGCTGCCAGTTAGGCATCCATATCCCCGATGAGGTTATCACTATGATTCTCCCAAATATAGCTCTACTGCCAATTGGATGTCCATAGCCCCGGTAGAGATATTTAGATACCCCTAATAGGTTGAGCTTATTCCTTTTTTATATTCATTTTTTCTCATTTTTCTTTCTTTTTTCAATATTCTTTCCTTTTCTTTTCAACCTATGAACAACAAAGTTCATGCTCAGGGCTGAGAACCATAGTGGTGCTAAAGAAAAGGTAAGATTTTTCACTTAACCAGGCTTTCCAAAGAACCCACAACAACTTCAGGTTTCTTAAGATGTGTTCATAAAATGTAAGCTCCCAACACATTCTAGAAATTCTTAATCTAAGGACCTATCCACTTTATAATTAAGTACATGTGACATTAAATAGGGATCTCCACCACACTACACTAGAAGGATGATTAGAGTTTGTAAAGGAAATACTCAGAATAGTCCCAAACAAAACAATGATTACTGTGCAAATGCAACAAGACCAAAAGAAAACAGGGAGACCCAAGACAAAAAATGAAAGCAAAAACAAACCCAAACCAAAAATTGAAAGGCAAAAGAAAAGAAAACCAACACCTAAACTACCTATCTACAAAGAGAGAGAGCTGCATGAAGCTCAGGATAGGAAGTAATGCTTCAGATATTTCCCATTGATAGGCAATGGGACATCCTCCCAAGGGAGAATTTTCAAATGGAAAGCGTTATCTCCCAATGTCTCAAGTATTTGGAAGGGATCAAGCCAAAGTTTATCAAATTTTCCATGTTCCTCCTTATCATGCACCTTGTCCCAGTACAGGACTAGATCAGAAATATTGAAAGCTTTAACCTCGGCCTTTCGATCAAACAATCTTTTGATGACACCTTGGTGTTTAGCAACATTTTCTAATGCTTCATCTCTTTCCTCTTCAAGGTGTAAGAGTTTAGTTAAACGAGCCTCACACCTATCCCCTTCATCATAATACTCATTAATGAATTGTAAAGTGGGGATTTTCAATTGAATGGGAAACACAGGTTCAAAACCATACACAAGGTGATAAGGGGAGGTTCCTATGGAGGCCTTTTGTCTAGTACGATCTTCCCAAAGAGAAAATCTAAGTTGGGTATGCCAGTCTTTAGGATTCCTCTCTAACAACTTGTGAAGGATAGTCAAAAGATTCTTGTTTGTGGATTTGGCCAAACTATTTCCTTGGGGGTAGTAGTTAGAAGCAAATTTAATAATGATTCCATGATCAAAAGCCCACCCAAAAAACTTTAATGAAGCAAATGCATGACCATCATCACAAACCAAAGCGAATGATAATACCTGATTCGAGAAAATCAATTACCACTTCAGATGTCCATTGCTTATAGGAAAGTGCTTCAGTCCATCTAGTAAAGTAATCAGTTATAATAAGAATATACCTATGGCCAGCAGAGGAGGGTGGATTGATTGGACCAAAAAAATCCAATCCCCATTGCACAAATGGTTTTACCTCAGTTATTGGTTGAAGTGGAAGTGTTGCATACTTTTCTTTACTTGCCACAGTTCGACACACATGAAAGGTTCTCACATGGTTGTGCATGTATTTGAACAAAGTTGTCTAGTAGTACCTTGCCCTTAGGATCTGGTTTACAGTCGATGGTGTAGAGCCATGGCCTGTGCCAAACCTGTCATGGAATTCAATCATCACCCTTTCGGCCTCCTCTTTTCCAAGAAAATGTAGGTAAAACACCTCATGATTCTTCTTGTATAGAACAACTCCTTTCAACATGAAGCCATCACTTTTTAAATGCAGGGCTCTTTGTTGTACTATGTTGCAAAGATTGGGGCATTGTTCATTCAAGATATAGTAAATAATGTCATCATACCAACCACCCAGAGAAACATCCTTAAGGTGATACTGTTGGGTTGTGAGATCAGGGCCCATTTCAGCCATTGTCTTAGTCAATCCTTTCCATCTCACCAGTTTCATGGGTTTTATCTCAATGTCATACTCTTGTAGCATTGTGACCCATTTCGCTCTTTGTTCTGCTAGTTCATTCTGCATTAGTAAAAGCTTAACTGTAGGGTCTCGTACTATTGCATAAGCTTTGTTTCTTAAGATATAATGTTTGAAATTCTTCACACACTTGACCAAGGCATAGGCTTGTTTTTGTACACTTGGATATTTCAATTCAACATATTTCAGTGGAGCACTCATGAATGCTATGGGGTGCTCACTTCCTTAATCATATTTCTGAGTTAACATGCTAGCACAGGAATGATCAGATGCAAACAAATATATGTAGAAAGGCTTGGAATAATCAAGACTTACCAATATTGGGTCTTCAATTGTTTCCCTCTTAATTTTTGCAAAATCCTCCTTTGCTTCAACACCCCATTCAACTTTCGAATCCTGCTTGAGCACAACGTTCAATGGTTTAACTATTTCTACGAAATCAACAATGAACTTCCTAACAAAGTTGATCTTTCCAAAAAAGGATTTCATATCCCTTTTACTAGCTGGAGGTTGAATCTTCAGTAGGGCATCAATTCGTTCTAGATCAATGGATATACCCTTCTCTAAGATTACGTGTCCTAACAGCTTCCCTTCAATGACTCCAAAGATGCACTTTTTAGGTTTGAGTGAGATACTGAATTCTCAACACTTCTGGAATACCTTGCACACATCTGAAATATGATCTCCACATTTCTTTGAAAAAATAGTTAAATCATCCATGTAGATAATGATACACTTACCAATGATATACTTGAAGGCTATATCCATGGGCCTTTGGAAGGTTTCCCCCACATTAATCAGCCCAAAAGGCATTCTTCTATATGAAAAGGTACCCCATTTTGTGGTAAAAGTAGTCTTATGTCTATCCCCATACTGCACCATTACTTGATTGTATCCTGAGTATCCATCGAAGAAGGACATCATCTTGGATTCGTTGACGATCTATAGCACTTCATCTAGTGATGGGATTGGATAATTGTCCTTCTCTGATGCATGATTGAGATTTCTGAAATCAATGTAGAGTCGGATTTCCCCATTCTTCTTCCTTACTGGAACCAAATTGGCCACCCAATTTGAGTGCCTAACTGGAAATATGATATGAGCAGATAATAATTTCTACACTTCATTTTGAATTATAGGTTCTACCAAATAATTTATGGGTCTTTGCCTTTGTTTGAAAGGTTTGGACCCTAGCTTGAGAGGGATGGTCTATGTGATAATCAAAGTGTCATATGTCTTTAGATCTTCATAACTCCTAGCTATCACATCCTAATATGTGTGTAGTGCATCAATGATTCGTCCCTTTTCCTCTGGAGTACATACCTTTCTGATAAAAACATTCTTGATATTGTTTGGAGTCCCCATATTGTATGTATCACACTGACTACTAATGGACCCCCTCTTGGCTTGTTGTTCCTGATCTCTAACCCTATCCAAGTCAAATATTCTCTCCAACTGCACCATTCCTCTTGGAATAGTGTTGGTCTTTAGATTGATGACCCCTTCTAGGTCCATTTTTGCTTCTTGAGGTTTTGTTTCATTAGTTATATAAGAGGTGAACACATCAGATCTTGTGATAAAATCTAGAATATGCTTGTCATCTTTGAATAATTGAAAATTAGTTACTTTGTTGGGAATTGATGGTACTGGAGTGAGTTCTATAGTAAACTTATTTAATACTAAAAGCAATAAAGGTTGTAACATACTAGCTACCTAAGCTAAAGAATCTATAGTTTGATTCTTGCCCCGAGGTATTAATTGAATGTTGAAGGCATCAAGCCCCTCGATGAGGTCCAATACTCTATGTCGGTAGTTATCCATCCTTCTATCATGACATGAATATTGTTTCCTAACTTGCTTGACTACCAATTCAGGATCTCCAAACACTTGCAGAATTCCAACTTTCTTTCTTAATGGCATAAATAATCTATGAATCAAAGCCTCGTACTCGGCTACATTATTAGTACAATAGAATTGGAGTCTATGAGCGGAAAAAAAGGTTTTACCTCTAGGCCTAATGAGCTCAAAACTAGCTCCAACTCCTTTCTTTGATTTGGATCCATCGAATCTAAGCATCCAAAAACCAACAACTCCCTTTTTGGTTGATTCATCTTTCACTCCCACTACTAGAGGGTTACTTAGAAGGTATTAAGCCTTTACTTTTGGGGTCATCCTAGACATTTTTAACCTCAAGTCTGATAGCTGGGGTTAGGTTAATGCCTCTCTATATTTGCTCCACTATCATTTGACATAAGAAAAACTCCCTCTTAGAGTGAGAGGCATTATGGATTCGACACCAGTTCAAAAGAATCAATTCCCCAAAGTTCATATCTCTACCCGAGTGCACTTGATCTTCTATGCATTTTTGAATAAATTCCTAAAAGTTATCCAATAGGCTAAGTTGACCATATTCTAGGTCATCACCTTCTTCTATAGGCCTGAGCAATGTTCTAGTATTACTGGATTTTTTAGTGAGCTCAATTCATGTTTTCTGTAACATAAGAAATTCCTCTGCATCTGATTCTGAAACAGGGGTTGCCAACACATAATTCCCCATACTTACCTCTAACACCAAAATCTTATTTGAAGCATTCTGGTACTCCATAATCATATACCTCATTGTGGGTTCCCTTTTGATCTTGATTTGGTTTGGTACTCCCTTCCAAGGAAGCTAGATACGAGAATGATCTATTGACACATATCCATTAAGTGCCTTGGTGAAATCTCTACCTAGGATTAGGCCATAAGTATCAAGAATGTTTGCCACCTGAATGTTGATAACTTTTTGAACCCTTGGATCCAATGCAACTAGAATAGGGATCATATTCAATTCCTCCACTATATTCACTTCAGTTCTATCCAACTAGGTAACCTTTCGTTGAGAAGAAACATGCATAATTCCTAAAGCTTGATAGAATGAAAAAGACATAACATTTGTTGAGGCTCCTGAATCCAAGAGGCAATTATGCAGGTTTTTCCCAAATATATGAATGGAAATTAGAAAAGGAGGGGCCTCAATATTTCCATGAAATAAACTCAGGGGGTATCAGTTTTTGCAACTTGGCTTTTATCCTTTTCTCTTCCTCTATCCTTAAATTGTCCTAGACCTTGATCCCTCGGTGATTGTGGGCCATAATTCCTTAGAGCTGCTTCATTGTCTACCCTACCCTGGGAGACTTCTTTGGCTTTAAAATCTCCTAAGATAGAATTCCTAATAGCGGGAACCCTCAATAGTTCAAAAGCTGAGAGGCTCAACTTCATTTTCCTGAGTTCTTCAGTCACATACTCACTCAACTATTCCACACTTATGTTAGTGAGGGTCTCCTTGAAATGATCCATCTGCTTCTCCTTTCCTACATCAATATTCCTTCCCTTTGATGAATCAGGATGTCCTATTTTTGAAAGATACTGTGTTGGCACATGAGGATAGGATGAATTATTTATGGCATTAGGATCAGGAGGTGTGGTGAAGTTATATGGAGGAATGAAGGTAGTAAATGGACCTCCCACCTGAGGGCCTCTATTTGGCCTGTTCCTTAGGTCATATTTTCTTGTAGGCTGCTGGAACATTTGAACTTTCTCAACACCTATCTCTTCCTCATCTATAGGGCCATTGTCATTCTCAGTACCTTCTTGAAATAACTAAGAAATTTCATCTCCATTGCATACTTGTTCTGACTCACCATTTGATTCAACCACTTCTGGCTCTGGCTCATTCTCTTCACCTCATGGGAAAGGAGCATGATTGAACACCAACACTAGGGAATCATAGGGACTAGATGGTACCAGCTCTTAACCGTTGGATTTTTTCTCAACTTCATACTGGAAAATAGATGCGGCAGTTTGGAACTCAGGGCAATCTAGCTCAGAGTGTTGACTGGTTTTGTGAAGTCTACACCACCTTGATAGTGTTGCTTCAACCAAATATACACCACCTAGGGTTTTGTCTTGATTAGAGGGTTGATCTAACAGGGTGGGAACACCTCCATTGTTCGGTCTTGTATTCCATGTCATGTTCTGCCTAGGAGGATGCCTTTTATCAAATTTCTACCCAGATAGTTGCCCCTTATCAAATTTTTTGCCCAGATTGGATAGAATCTCTATTTTCCCTATTATAAGTGGACTGTATATTCCTTTGAGCAGCTTGCAGCTGGTTATTTTGGTTCCTTACATAAGTTACCTCCATATTCAACTTATTTACTTGTTCAGTCAATTTGTCCAGCCTCTCCTTGTCAGGATTATTATATGGTATAGGTCTTGAATTATTCTGATAAAATCTTGGTGGTACCCTAAGTTTGAACATTCATTCAATACTTCAAAATTTTGTAGATAGTATGGGAAATTGGACTGTTGTTGCGAGTGGAGGGGCTGATTGATACTTTGTTGCGAATAATTGATCATTGGTGGGATCTAATTTATTGGTTGTCCTGGGTGTGGGACTGTTGGCATATGGCTTGCAAGTTTTTTCATTGATGGCAACCTAAGTCATGCATCCAATCTACAATATAGTTTTGGTTTATGACAGAGCAGGGTGAAGAATGAGATATCTGGTTATAAGTATAAAAGTTGATCTGAACATCTCACCGGACTACTATTTTGGGTTGTGGATCTCAAAGGAAGGTTTTTTGATGTTTTTCTATGCTTATTCGTGAAGTATATTGATGCACATTCACTAGTATGTGATCTAGGAGATCCGGTGCACTAATCTGTTGATTATCTATGCTAGAAGGCCGACCTGGCGAAAATAGTAATCGTAGATGTATAAGGAGTAATTAATTAAATGTTATCATGCTCTATTTTTTTTTTTTGGGTCCTCTCTTTGTCTTAACTGACTTTGAAGGATACACAAAGACTTAGTGGTGGATCTAGTCAAAATTTGAGAAGAACTTAATGTTTTATGAAGCCGACATTTGAATGATCAAATTCTTGATAGCGGATATATATATGAGATTGGTTTTATCATTTTGATGTGTGGAATATGAATATGATGTGAAATTCAACATAGTAATAGTGTGAATTTGTGTATGTGTGATGCAAAGAGCAGAAAAGAGCAGAGGGAAATGCAGAGTCAAAAAGAAGATCCAGAATCAAATTTATGAACTTCACCGGAACTATAACCTGGCATAAATAGATGCTACTATCTCAGTTCATCCTTCATATGGTTTTAAACTAAACTTTTGTAAGGTAGTGACCCTTCTCTTTTGAGCAGTGAGCTCTAGGAAGTGTGCCTGAATGCAAGTGCATTCTTTTGTAAAACTTTATTTGAGTACTCAAATTATGGATTAACCTCCATGGTGGTTTTTCCTTTAACATGGTTTCCACACAAAAATATTTGTGTTATGGTGTTATGAATGTTTCCTTTGAATGCTTGCATTTTTATTTTAATATAATGACAAAATGGTTGAGTTTCAGATTAGTTAAGATTTGTTGAACACTGATTCACCCCCCCCTCTTAGTGTTCCCTTGAGTCCAACAATTGGTATAAGAGATTTTGGTTTCCCAGAAGAAGTTTAGAAACTCGAGGTGGATCTTGGAATGTAATAGACTCTTGTAGTGTTCAAAAACAACTTTTTTGTGGCACTTGATGACCTTGATCAATCTAAAGAAGAAGTCCAAGAATTGAAAGAAAATCTTAGGGATGCTAAGAAATTCATTCAGTCATTGAAGGATCAGATTGTTGAATCCAAGGAGAAAAGGAAGGATCTATGTGACTAGATACAAAAACAAGAGAGTGAAAACATGGATGATGATCACCTGAATCAAACCTTGAAGGAAATAACTGAAGAATGTGAAAAGATTTCTAGAAACAATGCTACTTTGAAACATGAAATGGAATCTATGGTGATGAAGCTGACTAAAGAGAATGAAGAAAGCAAGAAGAATGAGGAGAATCTTGCTTAGTCCTTAAAAGATAAATTTGATGAACACAGAAGAATAAATGAATAAATCACTCAGTTAAAAAGTGAGCTGCAACGATCCATAAACAATGAAGAAGAACTTGGTAAGAAAATTGTTATTCTCAAGAATGAACTTACTACTATAAATGAATACATGGAGAAGTTTAAGATTAGTTTAGTAAAGCTTGATGAGCTAACTCAAGGACAAAAGAGTGGAAATGATAAGAGAGGTCTTGGATATGAAAAAGGAGAAAGTTCCAAACACGGACAAAAGAATTTCAGACAAGGAAACCTGATAAACAAAGGTGGAAGATATCCGGTAGGACAACCTAATGCTCAAAAATTTAATCGATAATGTTTTGCTTGCAATAAATTTGGCCATATGGCTACTCAGTGTAGAAGTAATATGAAGTCAAGAGACTCATCATTTTCTGGTGAGTGTTTCAAATGAAAAAAAATTGTCATAAATCAAATGAATGTAGAAATATGTCAAACTACTTTGTCAATAGAAATAATGTTGAATGTTACACATGGGGAAGATTTGGAAATATTTCTAATCAATGCAGATCAAGAAGAAATCAATGGAATGATTGGTCTAGAAAAGGAAGTATTTTGTGCTACAATTGCAATAATTTTGGTCACATTGCAAGATTCTGTAGAAACAAAAAGTGTGGATAGAATAGGTCTAGTATACAGAGTTAGAAATATATAGGGAGATGAAAAAGGAAAAGGAAAAGTGACTGCAGATGAGGTAAAAGATGAGATGAAGAAGACATGGGTAAGGAAGAATGATTCTGATGTTGGAAATGGTTCTGCACCAGAACCTGCTTCCGGTAATTCTTCTGGTAATTGATTTCAGGCCACTGGCTTAGGGGGAGTTTCTCAAAAAAATATTTCCTCCCCTATCTATGGATGGTATCAAAACACAAAGAATAGTTTAAAAGGTGTATTTATGATGTGCAAATATTTTGGAGAACTTTCACAAGGAAATTCAAAGAATTCATAAGTCCACAAGAGAATTTTCCTCTCACTGTCTAAGAAAATAGAGCACCTGGAAAACTTAGGGAAAATGCATTTATTGCATGTGTGCGAACTATAAAAGTCAAGATGGAATCTCATTTGTCACTTTGCATAGAAGAAGAGAAGAAGGAGAGAACTCGCTAGAATAATTTCATAGCAGAGAAGTTGATTCACTATCAAAACTCGAAATCTATCAGGTATTTCAATTGACTTCAAAATTTTCATGTAATTTGGTTTGTAGTTGTTAAACCTAAGTGCAAAAGGAAAATGAAACAAATCAAGAGGTTAATCATTTTGGATGAATACAATAGTGGAAAGATTAGTTCCATGAGGAATTTGTTATTACCCAAAGAATTGAAGCAATTGAGTGAATCCAAACATAGAAATTTGGATATTTGGAATGAGTTTCCATACTTTCAGAACACAAAACTTGTCGAATTCATCTTGAGTAGATTACATGATAACACTTTCACTTTGGACAAACCCTACATCATCTCAAAGGAGGTAATTGATAATTTGACTAGATTATGCAAATTCAGAGATATACCAAGGAAGAAATTCATCTGAAACAAGGAAGTTGAAACCCTAACTGAAATAATTGGAGATCAGAGGGCACTAATTATTGGGACAATAAAGAATTATGTTGTCTATATTTCTCACAAGATGATAATTGAAGGTCAAGACTTTGATCTATGTGGGTTGATAAAGGATCAACTAATGGAGAATGTGCAACTGAAAAAAGAAACTAGCTACCCTTTTAGGTTCAATACTCTGATTATATGCTTAGTAATGTATTTCTTGAATTGTTTTCCAAAGATCTACAATGTGGTGTGGAAAAAAATGAACTAGTTTATAGTCAAATATACTCATACTCTAGGAGCTTGGCTAATTGGGATCTAGAATTTGAAAATTTCTCTAAGAATGTGCTTGGAATGTGTGGCTCAGTCAATATTTCCCCTCTGGTAAGAACAATGGAAATGGGTTCCTCTTCCGGTAGCATGGATAAAAGGTAGAAAAGAGAAAAATAAATTGTTGAGTACAACCCTCTAGAATGCAAAGTTCCCAGAATTGAGGGAAAATGGTAAAGAAAGGGAGATTGTGGATATTCCAAATAAAGAATCTGATGAAGAAACTAAGGACCCACAAAAAAATGAATCAGAACTAAAAGAATCCAGTGAGGAAGAAGATGATCTGACAAAGGAAAAACTAAATCAACTTATTTAGGAAGAAGGTGGAATGTAGAAGATCACCAAGTTGTGGTTTGTTAGACCATCATATGATCAAGACATGATCTTGAGTGTACTAAATGCTCATATTGAGCACTACAAGATAGAATTGGAAAGTTTGCAGAACATTCTACTTGAGGAAATGATTGAATGTAGTAAAGAAACAATGAACTCTGAAGATAAAGACAAAGAAGAAGGTGAAGTCATTTATCATTTGAAGGAGCAATTTAGACTATCACTTACTGAATTGAGACAATGCATAATTCGTCTAATAAAATCTACAACTATTGCATCTGTTGGCCCAATGCTATTAATACTTACAAAGAGAAATTGGAACAAATTGAAACAAAGCTGAATGGTATTGGGAAAAGCTTTGACATGTTGCAGGATCGGGATGGCACCATCATAAAAAGAATTTGGGAGTTAAATTATGACCACACCGAAGTTCAATTCACCAAAAACACACTTGTTGATACTTTTTGGAAGGTGAACGATCTAACCGAATGCATATTGGAGCAAATGGTGGAGATTCTAAGGAAAGGTGGGAAACTGGAAGAAGCAATTACAATTCTGGAATCTTTAACTGAAATTGTCAACAAAACATCCAAGAACAACAGTTTGATCATCATCGTTGGGATAAAAATATATGCTTGGAAGAAGTTCCTTTGAGAAATGAAGAAAAATCATAAGATAATTTTCTAAAGTAGCAATCAATTATTTTCAAATTTTTGAAGTTTTGGTCTAAGGGGGAGAACTATCGGTATATACATTTTGAATTTTTGGATATTTTGAACACGTGTTTTGTATTTTTGTATTTTGGCATATGGTTTCTAGATTCTTTGTCATTGATGTCAAAGGGGGAGAGAATGTGGTGAAAAATGATTTATAAATCTTAGGGGGAGAGAGTGCAACAAAGTTTGACATCATACTTATAATGATTCCGACACTTAGTCATTTTTCACTAAGTGTTTCCATCAATCCCAAAGGGGGAGATTGTTGTCATATGGCTTGCAAGTGTTGTGATTGATGGAAACCTAAGTCATGCCTCTAATCTTTAGTATAGTTTTGGTTTACACCAGTAGAACAGGGTGAAGAGCAGGACATCCAATTATAAATATAAAATTTGATCTAAACATCTCACTGGACTACTATTTTGGGTTGTGGATCTCAAAGGAAGGTTTGTTGATGTTTTTTTATTCTTATTCGTGAATTATATTGATGTGCATTCACTGGGATGCGATCTAGGAGATCCAGTGAACTAACCTATTGATTATCTATGCTAGAAGGCTGACCTGGAAAAAATAGTAATCATGGATGTATAAGGAGTAATTAATTAAATGTTATCATGCTCTATTATGTTTTGTTAGGTCCTCTCATTTTCTTAACCAACTTTGTAGGATAAGCATAAATAATTATTGGTGGATCTCGCCGACATTTGAGAAGAATTTAATGTTCTATGAAGCTGACATTTGAATGATCAAATCCTTGATAGTGGATATATATATGAGATAGATTTTATCATTCTGATGTGTGGAACAATGTGTGAAGATAGTAAATGTGTGGAATACGAATATGGTGCAAAATTCAATAGAGTAATAGTGTGAATTTTTCTACGTGTGATACGAAGAGCAGAAAAGAGAAGAGCAGAGTGAAATGCAGAGTCAGAAAGAAGATACAAAATCAAATTAATGAGATTCACTAGAACTGTAACCTAGAATAAATAGATGCTACTATCTCAATTCATCCTTTAGATGGTTTTAATATGAAATTTTGTAAGGTAGTGAGACTTCTCTTTTGAGCAGTGAGCTCTAGTCAGTGTGCTTGAATGCAAGTGCATTATTTTGTAAGACTTTATTTGAGTACTCAAATTGTGGATTAACCTCCACCATGTTTTTTCCTTTAACAAGGTTTCCACACAAAAATCTATGTGTTATGGTGTTATGAATGTTTCCTTTGAATTCTTGCATTTTTATTTTAATATAATGACATAATGGTTGAGTTTCAGATTAATTAAACTAAGATTTGTTGAACATTGATTCACCCCCCCTCTCAGTGCTCCCTTGAGTCCAACAGGGACCAGTGGAAACTATGGTACCAGATTCATGATAGGTGTATGATTGGATAGAGCTTGATTGAGTGCATGGATCTATTTTGGATAAAAAATGAACCCTAATGAAGGCATGGGTTCTGACAAGTGTTGTTTTAGATCAGTACTAACTTTGATTGCCTCGATATAAGCTCCAAGAAGAGTGGCAGGTGGATTTGGTCTCCATTTAAGGAAGGTGTAAGTGAGACTGTTGAGAGCTTCATAATAAATTTCTAAGGTAGTGGCATTGTCTACAACATAAGGATCTTGCAACCTGGTATATGCACGATGGAATCTATTGTTAAAGGACCCAATGGGTTCATTGATTTCCCTTTTCACCCTAGTAAACTGTAAATATAATTCATTGTAGCTAATGGGAATTTTAAATTTCTATAGTAAGGTAGTTTCTAGCTCAGTCAAATTGTGTATAGACCCTGCAAAAAAATTATTATACCAATAGAAGGCATCTTCTCCTAGGGAATACAAGAAAATTTTGGATGCAACTTCTTTATGATTAATATCTCTATCCCTAAGAGAAGTTTGGAAAATACTAATGTTCTCCTCAAATTTCCTATTGGGGTCATTGGTATGGAACTTGGAGCATAAATGCTCACGATTCTTTGGCATGGCATTGTAGACATGGAAAATGTACAAGTTCATTTTTGCACACACGCCCTACTGAAAGTCGGGACCCTCTTTTTCGCTTTTTGGTAATTTGGTTCTTCTTTTCCGGGGGTTTTTGTTTGCTTGGGTTTGTACTTTAATGTCCAATTTTTCCAATTGAAGTGGCATTCTTTTGAACTATATTGAAAATCTAAAGTTTTGGCTTTATCTCGGGTTTTTCATTGTTTTCGAGAAAATTTGCCTGGGCTGGATTCTCCTGATTTCCTCCTAATGTCCGAAGTTGCTACTTTTGCACTACTTTCAAGAAAGTTCTCACATCCTGGATTTCCCCAAAATCCATGGCAGTGTCGAATCCCTGAATTTTGTGGTGGTGTTGAATCCCCGAAAGTCTTTTGTGGCCGTGGCTATCTTGTCAAATGTATTAATAGCGTTTGTGCGGAGGTCTTTGGGATTTGATATATTGATTCTTTGAGAAGTAATTGATTATTTGAGTTTGTGCATTTGCTATCATTCGGGCTTGTGTATTGAGGTTCTTGGTGTTTGCTAGATATCTAGATTTTTGAGGCCATTTGGATTGTGCGTTTGCATTTCCTGTGCATGGGTTGTATTCAGTTTGCATTGAACAGTTGTATCTCGACTTCACCAGTTTCAACCTTTGTGTTTCCATGGTATGTAGATGTGCCCTTTTCTCTATTGGTTTTAGTGGTTTTTCTTTGTTTTCCCGGGGAGTCCTTCATATGTTTCCTAGTTTTTCTAGATGTGCATCATCATTGAGCACTTTGGGGTTTTCATTTTGTGCACCAATCCATTTTATTGATCAGGCGTGTGCGGTTTTAGACTGGTGTTGCTTCTATTTTTGGGTGTTGGCTTGCTGTAGTTTCGTACTCTCCATTTTGGTATATGAGCAAGTCGTTTGTGCTTTCATGGCAGACATTTAGGGTTCTTAACCTAGGGCATGGCCAATCCTCTTCAAATTTCTGAGAAGAGTGTCCTTAGTTCACATTTTATTCATCAGGGTCCTAGGTTGAGTTGGTTTCGGAGTTCTGGCCTAGATCCGGAGTGATTTGAATCGATTTGGTGAAGTGGTGGAGATGTAGATAGGTTCAGGTTTTCGAGGTCTTCACGAAATTCTGCTTCCCTCAAATTTCCCTGAGTTTTCTATCTCCTCTTCTTTTATCACTTTCTGCCAAATTTCATTTGGTTTCGCCAAAATCCATTCCATTCGGATTTTCTCGAGGTCTGCAGTTGGGTTGTTTTATCGATTTCGAGCTTTGATACTGTTATATCTGGATTTCTCCAAAATCCGTTCCATCCGGATTTTCCCAAATAGTCTATGTCTCTTCATTTTCCTCGAGTTAGTTATCACTATTGTTAATTTTGCCAGAATCCATCTTCGACAAATTCTTCTTGGTGTTTTGGGGAAATGCTGAATTTGATGTTTATAGATGGTGGGTTTCTTGGTAATCTATTTTATTGATTTAAGGAGCTTATGCTACGTATTCTCAATGCTTTTTCCTTTATTAAGTTGATGATTTAAATGATGTTATGGGGTTTTGTATGTTTGGTTCATTGGAATCGGCCTGGTTCGGATTTTCCTGAAAATCCTTCCTAGTGCAGAATTCGCGAGGGGAGCTAAATCCCAAATTTTGAGATAATGATCTTCTACACTTGTTGCTTCTTATGGATCTAATTGTGGTTACTTTTATGTATTTATAGGCAAGATCAGGACATAATGTTGCTGGTCGAGGCAAGGGAAAGGCAATTGATCCTGGTGCAGAGGCTTCTGCCATCTCGGATGCAGAAAGGGTTAAGTTAGATATAGAGAGCAGAATTCCTGAGAGTAAGTTGACCTCAATTTGGTCAGGGATCACGGATACGAACGTAGGCATGTGGGATTATGAAGAAGTCAAGGCTGAAATGTCAGCACCAAATCTTCCTTTGTTGTCAAGGAGAATGGTGGAATCTGGGTTGGCTCATGTGGTAGGTTTCCCTTCCACAGTGTAGTGCTACAAGTTGGTACTTGAGTGTGCTAGAAATTATGATAGTGGAACACGGAGAATAATCGATCCTCAAGGAAGGATTCTTGCTAGTTTCAGTCCTGTAGCCATTGTTGCAACCTTTGACATGCCTGATAGGTCACATGTGGTGGGCTTCGACCTGGAGGTTGCCAGGAAGTATTATGAAGAGAACATTGTCAAATCTCAATAGGTGATCAAATCCTGGCTAGAGAAGCCTAAATCTCATTTCTCTAAGTTGCCTAAGCAATTATTCAGGTTGAAGTTCAAGAGGGAGTATTACAATGCCATCACCCTTCTTAATAGGTTGATAGGATTGAAGAGTGTAGGTGTTTTTGAAACATGGATGTTCAATGTGATTGCCAGAATAGAGGAGGGGATCAACTATCATTGGGTAGGAGTTATTAGTAATATGATCCATCATCAGTTATGTAATGTCTTGCAGACCAAGACTTTCACTATGACCTCTTACCTAGTGTATTCATTGGCCAGACTTCATCTATACAAGGGATTGAGCACTAGAGGAATTTTTGGGCAGGATGTTATCTATGAGGTGTATCCACAGTTGCATTTGACTGGTGGAAGCTACCGGAGGTCAAATCATGCCTTCACAATGTACATTACCAGACTGCTCCATGGTGTGAAGCATGTGAGAATCTTGGATAAGGCAAAAGAATTGATAAGGAGGTATGGAGCTTGGTTTATCCAGTTCCCAACCTTCTCATATATCAGAGTTGCTGGTTTTTAGAGGGCTCCCTACAAACTCCCTAGATATCCCACTGATCATGTTGAATTGTTGGAAGTCACTAGACAAATCTGTGACTTTGACAATGTTGTGAAGGGAGAAATGCATAAGACAGGTTTTGGGAACGATTTCCCTTTGAAGATAGGAATGGGTGAAGTTTGTGCCTCCATTTAGTCTGCTCATGCTTCAGAGGAGGAGATGGGTAATCTTGGGCTCTTTTTTCATTCTAAGAGAGCAAGGTTTGATTTTATTGGTGAGGCTCAAAAGAAGGCCAATAGGGATTATAGCCATAAAGCTCATATTGAAGATTACTGGATTAACCTTGCTGATGAGTTTGAGGTGAGAAAGAGGAGGTTTTCCAGGTTACCAGTGGATTTGGTAAGATCATATAATGCAAAATCCATCCCAGACCAAGTGGAAGAAGATGAAAAGGTGATCCAGGGTCATGTGTATGAGGTAGTGAAAGATAAACCAGTGGGAGAAGTTGACTGGTTTGAGGAGGAAAAGACTAATTTAGATCAGGTTATGGCCCCAGTGATTAAATATACCAAAATGTGGTTAAAGCACAAGATGTTGGAGCTGGAGAGCGAGGGTGTTCCATGCACCTATGAGCTGATGGGATACTTAGAGTCTCATTCTACTTATGAGGCTTCACTTGAAGCAAATCAAAAGGGCAAGGAGAAAGTGGACTCTCCTTTCAGAATTCAGGTAAGAGAGGTGCAAGCTGAAAAGGCTGTAGAGGTGGTCAAAAAGTGGAGGCTTGTTGCCAAGAAGAGGAAGCATGCCTCTAAGAAGGAAGTTGAGAAAAACTAGGAGGAAGAAGAGGTTGAAAGTGTTCATGCACTAATGAAGAAGAGAAGAGTCACAAGGACATCCCAGAGGGTGGAGGAAGTTCCTAACACTGACAAGGAAATTGAACCACCAGTGGTAGAGGTGGAAAGCTCAGGGGAAAAGACACAAGTCTATATGAGGAGATCAAGGACTCCTTCCCCAAGGGATACTATAGCCAAAGAGGGTGTTTCAGTAAGTATCCCTGTTGCTGAACAAGTTGGTCCCTCCATTCCTCAAGATGCTGGTAGCATAAGGGGAGAACCAAAACAAGATGAAAGTCCTAAGAATTTGGGCGTAGAAGAGTTCCAAGAGGGAGACCTCTTTAATGCAGAGGCAAAAATTGATAAGGTGGTTCAGTCTCCCTTGGTGGCACATGCAGACTCTCCTGCAAGAGAACAAATGGACAAGTCTCCTCAAAAGGAGGAAATACCAGCTAGAGCCCCCTGACTAGTGGAGGTTGTTGTGGAAGAACAAGTATGGTAGGAAGGGAACCCAATGGTGGAGGTTCCTAAAAGTCCAAGTGTTGAGAGGGATGTAACTACTGATCAGCAGGAGAAAGAACAGGATAAACAAGACACAGTGTCTACTGGGTCTACCATTCTGGATTGGCTTGAGACGGAATTGAAGAGCAAAATGGTAATAATGGAGGATGCTCCTCCCAATTGGGATGCCCTCATGGATAATGTAGAAAGGGAGAGGACCAAGAAGAAGGCAAGGGTTGTATCCCAGATTCAGAAGGATGGATCAGCTAACCGAGTGGCCCATATTGCTACCCCTACTCCAAAAAAAGATAGAGATAATGTGCAGACTATTGATTTGGGACATGCTATTGTTGAGCAAGATATTGAAGAGTATGAGGTTTCCAGTGTAGTTATTGTGGGGAGATTGAAGAAGGTAGTACAAACTAGGCATGAGCTAGAGAAGGAGAATGAAAAACTAAGGAAATACTTGCAGGAGTTGATGAAACCTTTGCAAGCTATTGGCTCCTCCTCCTCTGCTGCAGGATTCCTACCCCAGGAGACAATTTCTGAGTTAGAGAAGATGAAGGGTACTTCACATGTTGCGGTTACCTAGTTGCAAGGTGTCCAAGCTAAGGGAGATGAGGACATTAAGGGAATATTATCCATTGGAGGGGATGCACTAAGGTTGATTGATTGGTTAAAGGTTGCATTGGCACAAGATAATGTGGATACCAACCTCCTGCTGCAAAAAACTACAACCATCATGGGGTTCACTGAAGACAGATTAGTACAGTGTAGTATTCTACCTTTTCCAAGAGTTTTTGAACCTTGGGAGTGGTTTGAAATCCTGCAAATGAGGTAGAGGGCCTTGAAAAAGATCCACAAATAGGCGAAGCAAATCGAGGTGCATTTCATTCTTTGAGGTCATGACTAGGAGGAAGAAGTTTGCTCCAAAACATCTCAATTTGGAGCAACTTAGAGAATGGTGGAGAGATGTGTACTCTCCAGTCAACGAAGGGCAAGTTACTGAACATTAGTTGGATGATGATGCAACTTACATTGCAGTCATTGATAGGTATTTGACCAACAAAGCTAATAGGGATGGTATAGTTAGGCAGGCAAGAGAAGATATCAAGACTCTTGAGAGAAAGATTAGGGTTTTGCCTGTGCCACCTATTGCTGAGTTGGATAGGGTCCTATTGGCCGTACATGGTGAAGAAGATAAAGCTAAGGACAAGGATGGGGAGTGATTATATAGAGTTACATTGAAATTTGTGCTTCCCATTAATTCACATGTATTGGGTTGACCTTTTGATATCTTGGTGGTTTTGGATGAAATTGGTGCCAATGGCACATTTCATATGGTTCGAATGTCTTTTTGGCCAACCTCTTGTAGGTCATGTTTTTATTGTAAATTATAATTTGGGCCGACCTATCTTATGTATTCTCTATAAAAGTGGGTATGTTGCCTCATTTGGAGATATAGAGAGATTAGAAAATAGATATAGAAGGATAGGTAGATCAGGAGAAAGTAGCTAAGTGATATTAGAGCAAGTTAGGGTTTATTTTCAAGCAAATATTGTAATAGAAAACTAGAATTGCTGCCATTTTTGCATGATTTAATATAAGAGGGATATTGTTTTTGGTATCTATCTTCTGGAATCTCATCTGGCATGGTTCTTGTTATTCTATCTTTCAAATTCCTTAATGTTTATGGTTAAATGATTTGATAATGCTTAGGGTTTCATGTTTGGAATTTCTACAGTGATCTCTGGTCCATACTTTTTGTAGTTAGCTGCTTTGCAAAGTTAGCCTGGACTTATATTTGTGCTTATTTCAATTGTGAAGGTTTATTCATCTCAATTGTTGTAGGATTGACTGAATGAATGTTTATGATTTGAAAATCTTTCAATACCTTAGAAGATTGCACTATTCCTGTAGAATTGCAGATTCATCTAGGTCAAGCAAAAAATAGTTTATGAGAGATCGGTCCATTTTAAGCATTTTATCCTTTTGTATTTTCAATCCTAGGGTTAGAAGTAGTTTTAATATTATCTTCGAAACCTTTATCTTTTGTTGTTTCTTTATTATCCATATTCCAATCAAGTTTCAAAGTATCATTTTAGTGTCTATATTTGATAAGATTCGAAATCCAGTGTTGCTCATAATAAGGTCCCATTGTGATTGCCAACATTTTCACATTTATCACTGAGTTGTTTTACAGCATTGTCAAGACCTGACATTAGAGACCTTGGGGTTATCTCTTTTCCATAGAGATTTACCTTTCAAGAGAGATAGGATATTACATTCTGTCTAAGTTGTTGCTGTGCAGAAAACACCATCAACAATTTCCTCCTAAATCATATTCTCAGCATTTTATCACATTCTATCTCTTAATTTAATAAATCATTATTTATTGAATTAAGTCTTCTTCTTTCAGTGATTAAATTAATCAATTTAATCTAATTAACCTTACATCTCTATTTAATTAAATAAATCATGTTATTTGATTAAAATCCCTAAAGTCCTCTTATTAAATTAAAACCTTATTTGATTTAATCTAACATGTTCCTTCTTGATTAAATAAATCAAATTATTTATTTAATAAATCATTTCCTCTCAATTCTTGACTTAAATCAATTCATAAATCTAAGTCTAAATTGTCACATCATCTAATTCTTCATTAAATTAATCAAAACCATGATTAACTTAATCCCTTTCATTAAATTTCTCTAGAGAATGCAACTTGCTCAATAAATCAAATACTTTGATTTATTAATTCATCCATTTTCCCTCACAAAGCATCAAAAGGGAATATTCCCTCATTTGAATTCAAAAAGGCCAAGTGGAATCAGTCCTTCCAACAAGGCATTTAAGACATCTTACATGTCCTTTGCATTGAGCCAAGTGGTCATAACTCCATTTGACTTCTCATCCACCTTGTCATTTCAATATTTTAAAATTCAAATTTATGCATCTATCATGCACATTGGCCAAAATGTGCTCATTCCTCATCCAATCACATGTGGACAAGTGGCACAATGCCATTGGATTATCTTTTGTCCCACATTACTCAATCTTGCTCACCTCTTCCAAATTAATGTCTATAAATTGGAGGCTTCTCTCCTCATTTCTCATCCACAACCTTCATGCAAAGTTACTCTCTTCAATTGAGAACTAATTTTGCTCATTTCATCGAGGCATTCATCTCATTTTCACATTTGCACCAGGGTTATGCTCAAATCTCTTTGGAGATTTGACCATTTCTATATCATCTTCATTGCAACTTAGGAATTGAAAAAAGGGCCAATTGCAACACTCCATTGGCATCAATTCCCCCATGGGATCATCATTCTATTAACTTGATTAGGATTTAATTTCATTTCTTGTATTGTGTTCTTCATCTTTGTTCCTAATTTTAGTTTAAATAGATGGATTTTATGGGGAATCTCTCACTCTTGTGTACATGCATTTGATCTAACATCTAACCATGTTTGTTACTCTTGTTCATTTGTAGGTTTAGGGGTTTACATTTTGGCACTAGAAGGAGGGCTTCAAAACTTTTAAATCATGTTTTTTCAAAAAATTATGTGGTTTCTAGCATTTTTTGTGCAGACACAACAAACTCAACCGTGCAACGCTATATCGAGCCGCTTTCAGCACTGTGACATAATACTTCACCGCTTTTAGAGACGTGGCGCCATATTGACCCACGCTTAGTTCCCTAACTTTGCCGCGTATCCCGCCCACCTGTCTTTTTTTAAAAAAATTTCTAACTCCACCACACCCACTGTTGTGGCGTAATACTCCACCGCTTTCATAACCACAACACAGTATCACACCGCACTTTCTCCAAACTCTGCTGCTCTATCCCTCTTGCCTAAATTTTTAAAATTTTTTTAAACTAGGCCGCTTCCAAATTGTGCCACTTACCTTTGTTGTGCTACTTTTGCGCTCTCTATCTCTGCAGAGCGCCACCCATAGTCAATCATGCGACGCTATATAGCGTCGCTTTTGGCCAAACTTTTTTGCTTTTGCAAACTCCGCCATGGGAAAATAGTGAAGTTTTAAATTGACATGTGATTTTTTAATTTAGGATTTTTTAATTTCTAATCTGGTTTTTTGTCTTTATTGCTCTCTATTTTTCTGTCATTTTGCAGGTTGGAGTGAAGGAAGAAGTTTATCTTGATATCATGTTCACCAACCCAAAGTATTTTTAAACACTAAAGTGTTCATTAACACTCCCTAAAAAAAATTATTAAACATCTTTGACCTTAGGAATACTACATTCAGTTTGGATTAAAAAGAGCAAGCAATTTTGTTTTTTTGTTTTTTTATGACACCATACTTTTTACGTTGTACAAAGTGTTTTTCAACACTCTTTAAAGGATTTGGTAAGTTCATTGATCTTAGGACACTAAATTTCTTTTGGGTTCTAAAATTAACAATCAAATTTCCTTTCAAAAGTTGCCAAGGGGCTAAAAAGAACCTTAGACAAATATACTAGATTTTCTTTAAAGGTTAACAATTGAACAAGGCAATCTCACATTTCATTTGGTGCTTAAAAATAATTCATCATTGCTTTGAGGCCTAAAATGAACAAGTGTTTTCCATGTTTTTCAATCCTTTTCACAAGTTAATATCATTTAAAATGCATATGCGCTTCTCTCGCGCTTCACAGCAATCTTGAGAATCAAAAGCATTTTGGTGATATTTGGTTGGTAAAAAGATTGCCTCCACATTTCAATTTGGGTGCTTAATAATTGAACAAAACATGCGAGTGTGAGCACGACATATTGCAGAAGTTTTCCCATTTATTTTTCAACAAAGGTTGTGTAAACGACGGGATATGTTAGCTCGCTTTTGTTTATCTTAGAGGGCCTACCTTGTGGAAAAAAATACTCACCCAAGGGAATGACCCAATCAGGAACACGCTAAAGCCAAGCGACTTACAACCGGTATATAAGTGTGGATTCTTCAGGAAAGTTCAAGAATCATGAGGATCATTCCGACGAGATGGACATAAATGGACACTCGCCGATGTTGGATAATCCCCCATGAACGGAATGCCCGAATTAGAACCCTTTATTTAGAAAAAGGCAAAAACCTTGTCTATCTTGTTGGTGCAAAAGGTCATGTCCTTTGAAGCGGCCCCACATTATATATGTGGTCTTTTTGAAGAAATGGAAAGTATGCCATGGGAGATTCATGGGTACTAATGCTTGGCTGACCCGAAAAGTGTGTTCCGTGGAGGGGAGCCAGTGTGGTCAAGCATTTAGCCATTCGCACAAGATATGCGCAGCTGGATTTATCCAAGTGGGAACCCAACAAGATATTGTCTCATCATCCTAGGATTGTAAAAGTGCTTAAAAGAAGAGAACACATTGATTTGTTCCTAAAAATGCTTAAAAAACAAACATTCACAAGACCTTCAAATTTCAAACCCCTTTAAGGAGACAAATACCTTTTGATTAATTTAAAGCACTTTTTCTTTCCCTAGGGATTCTATTCCTAGAGGTTTCTAAGTGCTTGAATTCTATCGTCATTTTTTTTCAAAAAGGTTAAACATAGGTAACTTTTGCCCTGTTTTCCTTGATTTCCACACAATGGACCTTGTGAGATGAGAAAGAAGGTGGGACACTAGATATATAGTTTGAAACATAAGCAAGCAAGTGTCTTTAATAAAAAAAAATTCATTAAACCAAGATAAAGAGACAAATTGAACTTCATGTGTGTTGTTTCCAATGATTTCCCACAAGATTAAAATCCCAAAGCCAAAGTTCAAAAAGATAAGCCTAAAAGCCTGTGAGCAACGTCTTGAGATGCTCCTTGAAGTAAGAGAAAGACTTGTATACAACTTCTACAAAAACGCTTCAAGGAACAATGCGACTTTGTATGTGTTTTATTACCAACAAAATCTTGAACTTTTTGAAAGGTTTTCTTTTCTCCCATAGGAAGTATAGCATGTTCTTCAACACCAAGATCTTTTAAGAAAGAGTTGTGGCTAGGTTCAAGTCTAGGATCAAAGTGTCATCGCCATCCATCTTTTCATCAAAATCAAATCTCATCCCATCATCAAACCTTTTGAGAACTCCAGAAAAATCACTCGTGCTAAACTTAGAGGGCTAAACCAACATCACCCTATCTTGGCTTAACACACCTAGCCAAAATAGTCAACACTCTTGGATGAATTTACCTCTAGGATAACACAACTTACTAAGGTTTACTAGTTCACAAAACACATTGTCTTAACACACTTAAATAATTCATCCACTTGTGCAAGTTCCCCTAGGATAATGCAACTTCCTAGGGAATACAACTTCACTACAATATTGTTTGACTCAATACACATAGTCAAACCATCATAATCAACCTAAGTCCTTACAAGTTTAGCATAACCCTTCAAAATTTCTCCAAAATTTTCATTCGCCTCATCCATTTTCCCATCATCTTTACCACCCTCTTTGATTTTTGGCTTCCCTAGTTTCTTCTCTTTTGAACCTAAAAGGTTAGGATCAAATGATCCCTATTTTTATGGTTCAAACTAGATCTCAATACAAGAAGAACATGGAGAATATCCATGAAATATTAACTTCTGTGGACATGAGTCGGTTAACCTCTAAAATAAACCTTGCGGGATTAAGCAATCCCCCAATTAACTCACATTTATCATCACAAAATCCTCATGAGGAGGACATCACAAACAAAGACATGGGGATGACACAATCTGAAATGATAAAAATGGTTCAAAACCCCAAGAACCATAAAATTGTTAGTGCCATGTTCAAGTACTTAAACACATTAACGGAAGGAGGGGTCCCGTTCCATTTCGACCTTGATGCAAGCACTAGTGTGGACATGCCTCTTACAAATGCATCCCCAATGTCAAACATTAATCAAGAAATACCCCACATCACAACGACCATCACTCCCACCTCACCAATCAGAAACAAGGGAAGTGCTATGTTTCAAGATTTACAGTAGCATCGCCTTGTGACCAATAAAGAGGTAGCTGTAACCACCACACCGGATAATTTTGTTCTAGAAAATCCATTGCACCCACACGTCCCACTCACATTTCATAATCCCACTGGTTCATCTTCATTCCATGCTCACCAACCTATCAGTTAAACATACCAACTTCTCTATCACAAGAAGAAGGAGGTTTGTTTGGAACAACCGATGTTGCTAATCACTTTTCTTTCCAAAGCAGCGTAGAATCTCTTCCACCATTTCCATTTGCAACCAAATCACCACTCAGAGTGGGGTTTCCTCCCCTAAATACCAATAGTTTCTTAGAATAGGGAAATGTGCACATCACCTCAAATTCCATCTTTTTTCCCACAACATCATAGCAACAAGTGGCGACCATCCAAGCCACTCTGACAAACACATCCGTTGGTCCTTAAATATCCCAAAGCATGCCTTCTCAAGGACCAAACATCTCCACCACCCCCCCAACAACCCAAATCCCAACCATCGTCATAACCCCTTCATTGGTCACAACGGTTGTCGTCATTCCCATTCCACCACCAATCCCACCAAAAGCCAACACAGAAAATTCATTCACCACCCTAATCCAAACCCTTGAAAAGGCCAACCAACAAAGAGTACTCAAGCAAAAGTAGCAAGCGCAAGCCCAAGCCCAAGCCCAAGCCCAAGCCCAAGCCCAAGCCCAAGCCCAAGCTCAAGCTCAAGCTCAAGCGCAAGCACAAGCCCAATACCAAGAGAAATTGCAAGCAATCCATCTACAAGCATACCAACAAGCTAAACAACAAGCTATGTTGGCACAACAGTAGCTCGACCAACAACAAGCTTTGTTGGCACAACAATAGCTAGACCAACAACAAGCTTTACTAGTACAACAATAGATTGATCAAGAGCTGGCTTCATGGGAACAATAGCAACAAGATCAACAACAAGTGTTGTTGACACAAATGAAAGCATACCAACAGGCTTTGAATGCACAGTAGAGCTTGCAGCAAATGCCCACTAGTACTCTCCCCACCCATCAAACACCTAGGACACCTCACAACTCATTCATCCCACCTCTCGATCCAAGCAAAGATGTCTCAATACAAATCAAACTACTTTCGCAGCAAGTGTTGGACTTACAAGTAGGAAAAACAACAAGAACATCAGGCAACTTATGCCCTTATCCTTTCGAGATCCCCAAATTTGACAAGTATAATGGAACGGGTAGCCTTGAGAACCACGTCAGGGAATTTTAGGTGCATTGCATGGAGGTCGCATATGACAACACATATCTAATGTGACTCATCCCCCATAGTCTGATTGGTCCAGCCATGGAATGGTTTTCTCACCTACCCACGAGCATTAAAACATTCGAGGAAATTATGGAAGCTTTCCTTAAAAATTATGCTTTCAATATGGGTGTGGACATTAGTTTGGAAGAACTATCATCACTCAAACAAAGGAAAGGAGAGCTATTGCATCCTTCTTGCAAAGATGGCGATCCAAGGCCAATCAGAGTAAGTGGACCATGCCAGAAGAATAACAAGTTTGCACCATCATAGCCAATCTAGATAAAAACTTGGCGTTTTACTTGAAAATGTAGTGCATCACATCCTATGATCAACTAATCCCAAAGGCGCTCAACATCAAAAGAGCCCTTATTGCACAAGGAGGTGCATCAACATTCACTCCACCCTAGGATAACCACCTGTCTAACAACTACAATGATAAACCTCGAACATGGTCGAGGAATAAAAATATCACGAATGACGGTGTGGTCGATGCTAAAGTGGTCATCAGTGCCCTTAAGCGTAACATCCCAAATTATCATCAACCACAAAATCGTAATCATAACAATTTGCAGGCTAATGTGGTAGTAGCACAGCAACAACCAACACCCACAAATCAAATCAACAACTTGGGTAATCAAGGAGGACCACCTCCCCAAGGCAAGTATCCCCCCAAGAGAAAGTTCGCAGCTCTTGGTGGATCGATTGAGTCCATAATCAAGAAGCTGGTCAAGGAGAATCTAATAAAAGTCTCTAACTCAGAGCAATACGTGGAACCCATGACCAAACTGCCATGGTATAACAAAAATATCCTTTGTGACTTTCACAAAGTCAAAGGACATACCACCGCCAATTGCATGAGGCTAAAAAACATCATCCAAGACCTCATTGAGGATAAAATCATCAATATCAAACAACCAGCTGGAAACCAAGACCTAAAGATATAAACAAATCCGATGCCAAACCACAACCAAGGGAATAATCAAGGCAATAATCAAGGGAACAATAAGGGCAAGCAAAAGTATGCTAGTGCTAACCTAGTATACGAGGAGATAGTCGGATGCATCGATGAGATGGTCACCATCATAACTGTTAAAGGAGCCAACAACGACTGTGGAGTCACCACACGTGGCAAAAAGGTTACCATTGTTGGGGCACCAACTAAGATCCCCATTTCTAATACAAAGGATGTCCCCTATGACTATAATGTCATTGACCAACTGAAAAGAACACCCGCCCAAATCTCCATCATGGAACTATTAAAAATCTTCGCCTCCCATAGAAAGATCCTTGATGAAGCATTAGTTGTGTCCACTATCTTTGCCACCCTTGACAGAGAGAAATTCCAGGCTATGGTGGGTAACATCGTTACCCCAAATCTCATTACATTCTGTGACCAAGACTTCCCCCCATAGCCATCTCATAACCGCGCACTCCACGTTCAAGTGCTCATCCATAGAAAAAAATTGAAATGAGTCCTGGTGGATGGAGGTGCAGGCCTTAAAATATGTTCCCTAAAGCTCATAAAGAAATTGGGATTTTTCGAGGATTCCATTAATAAGAACAAAAGCATCACGATAAGAGCATATGATGACCAAGAAAGAGTATCTCAGGGTACTAACAAAATCCCCATCCAAGTGGGGCTAACAACCATGGAAACCACTTGTTAGGTCCTTGACCTCGACCTACCATACAACATCTTCTTGGGATGCCCGTGGATCCATGGAATGAAGGATGTGGCCTCGACCTATCACCAATGCATCAAGTTTTCACATCAGAACGAGGACGTCACTATATATGGGGATCCCGAACCTTTTGCCTACTGCAAAAACTTGGAAGCCAAGTTTAATAAGATTCCCCAAGTACCCAAAAATGATGAAGGACCATCTACTTCATACATAAACCTAGCCAACCTTGCTTCCACTTCTGCGACAGAGACACCTACCATTCCTAACATATCCAAAATCAAAAACATGATCTAGGACAATGGATGCAGTGACTATAGAATGAAAAGAAATGCATTTGTTGTAGGAGAGTTACCACAATCTCCTAGGTTGCATGGACAACCTCAGCCAGCTGAAACAACTGTCCACACTGTTAGGGAAGAACCTTCTAGATTCCACCATTGGGGAGATCTCAGTAGAGAAAATGTGGATGAAGAGGACATATCAAACACATTATACCAAGATGAAAGGCCCACCCCCACCCTACCCATGGAGGAAACTAATAGAGGGTTACAAATGATGTCTGGTATGGGCTATAACAGGAATGAAAGCATTAGAAGGAATAGTGATGGATGGTTGGAGCCCATCATTGTAGAAAGAAGAATGCAAAACCTTGGCCTTGGGTATACTCCTCTGAGTATAACCGTATGTGGCAGGGGTACTCCCAGAAGTGCAGTTAGGCCCTCTCCTCAAGTAAGAACAACCAATCCTAGACCACCTGTTTGCTTAGGTATCTCACTCGATAATTACACCTTTGATGTCACCGATGTTTGTCCTAGTAGTGATGATTATGATACCATAGTAGGACTCCCTAGGCTTTTCAAAGATTCCACCTTGTTAATGATTAGTGCCTCCATAGCTGAGTCAAACCAACCAACCCACCGAATCACCTTAGTACACCCCCAACTCATCGATCACGATCAACGAGGACAACCAATTCATTCGAAAAAGATGAGGCACTCTTGGAATTCATGGGACTAAGGGATATAATTCTATGTGGAGATCACAAGGTAGGTTTTGACATCACATTAGACACACATGCATACTATGGGGAGATGATTGAGTCCTTTAGTCGCAAAAGGAAAATAGTGAGAATAAGCTCGGGGTTATCGAGTGAAAACCACACTGTGGCATGCTCTAACCATAAAATAGTAAAAATAAAGGATGCATCCAATGGTGAAAACCTCTATGGGGCACCAGAGGATGAAGGATTCAATCTCCCCCCTACTGCTCTACATCAAGAGAAATCAGCAATATTGGTATAGTAGTGCAACCCTATCAACTTGGGAACAAAAACAGAGCCGCAGATCACTTTCTACACCGAGTTGCTCTTAACAGAGGAACAAGAACTGTTAGTAGCATTCCTGAAAGAAAGAAAGGTAAAATTTGCATGGACCTATGTCGACATGCCAAGTTTGGACCTTGAGGTTGTGGTTCATCATTTGGCTATTTACCCTGGAGCAAAACCAATCAGACAAAAGTTAAGGAAGATGCACCCACAAATAGCTCTGCTTGTGATAATAGAATTACAAAAGCTCCTAGATGTTGGTTTCATACACCCGATTGACTATCCAGAGTGGGTATCTAATCTTGTGCTAGTCTCAAAACCAAATGGGAGCATTCACATCTGCACAGACTTTAGAGATGTAAACAAAGCATGTCCTAAGGATGATTTTCCACTACCCAACATTGACATGATAGTGGACATGACGGCCGGACATGAGATGTTGTCCCTAATGGATGGCTTCTCAGGATACAATCAGATAATGATAGCAAAGGAAGACCAGCACAAGACAGCCTTTACATGTCTGTGGGGCACCTACTGCCGGAATGTGATGCCATTTGGGCTAAAGAATGCAAGGGCTACATACCAAAGGGCCATGACACTGATCTTCCACGACATGATCCAAAAAACTATCGAAGATTATGTGGATGATATATTGGCCAAATCAAAGAAGAGACAAGATCACATAGCAACTCTAAGTGTAATCTTTGACAGGCTAGAATAGTACAAGGTCAGACTCAACCCAAAGAAGTGTGTCCTTGGGGTGCAATCAGGAAAGCTGCTCGGGTACATAGTTTCAATGAGAGGGATAGAGGTGGACCTTGCAAAGGTAAAAAAAATCCTCGATATGGAAGCACCAAGAACATTAATTCAACTCAGAGGATTACAAGGTAGACTCCAATCTATTTAGAGATTCATAGCATAACTAGTCGATAGATAGATAGCCTATTGACATCTGCTCCACAAGGGAGTCGCATTCAGGTGGGACAACAAGTGTGAACAAGCATTCAAAAAAATAAAGGAATACCTACTTACACCACCTGTGTTAATGCCACCGATCATAGGGAAACCATTGATTTTATACATCTCAGCAACAACGGCCGCCCTTGGTGCCCTTTTAGCCCAACATGATGAAAAGGGAACCGAGCGGGCAATTTACTATATCAGTAGAACAATGGTAGGGCATGAACTCAATTACACATCAATAGAAAAGGCTTGCCTGGCACTGGTATTTGCAGCCCAGAAATTCAGACACTACATGCTAGCTCATCAAATTAAGCTAATTGCCAAAATAGACCCTCTCAAATATTTATTGTCAAAAGCAATGCTTACAGGTAGAATGGCTAAATGGGTAATGATATTATCTGAATATGACATTGAATATGTCGAGCAAAAGGAAATCAAAGGAAAAGCTATTGTGGACCAGCTAGCAGAGGCTCCTTTCTACACAAACAACCCGCTCATATCAGAATTTCCAGATGAGTCCCTTTTCAATCTCGATGCAGTCGACCACTGGAAACTATACTTTGATGGTTCCCACATGCAACATGGATCGAGAGTAGGTGTATTATTCATTACCCCACAAGGAGACTATATACCAAGGTCTTATAAGTTGGCATTCCCCTATACGAACAACATTGCAAAATATGAGGCGTTAACCATAGGTCTATGGAGACTCGCAGCTTATCATTAACCAAGTCAACGGTGAATATCAAACTAAAGATGATAAGCTTGCACCATACAAAAAGGTGGTAGAAAGCATCAAGGAATCATTCATCAACATCACCTTTGAGCAAATACCAAGGGCAAACAATAGAGCAGCTGATGCAATGGCAATGATCAGATCCTTGCTAGATATCCCTCACAACGTCTGGAAACATGAATTCCTTGTAGAGCAGCTTCTCGTACCAACTTTCAAGGTACCAGAGTCAGAATACGCGTGTGAACTCAAGGTCTCGGTGATTTGTGGTACCATGACATTTACACCTACCTAAGGTTAGGAATCCTCCCAACTGACATCACCCCAAACCTAAAGCGAACAATTATCAGAAGGGCCTTATGATTCGTCATCCTAGGAGAGACCCTCTTCTGTAGAAGAATAGATGGAACCTTGCTACATTGTTTAAACCCCGAGGAGGCCATGACTGCTCTAAATGAGGTACACAATGGCATGTGTGGTTCACAATCGAGTGGTATGACTTTGGCTAAGAATTTGCTAAGAACTAGGTACTATTGGCCAACAATGGAAAGAGAGGCACATGACTTCGTCAGAAGGTGTCAACAATGCCAGCAGCACGGAGATCTCATTCATGCACCAGCTCAAGAATTGCATCCCATTGTTATACCTTGGCCCTTTTCATAATGGGGGTTCGATCTCATAGGTAAAATTTCACCCACCTCATCCAATGGCCATAAGTTCATTATCACCGCCACTGAATATTTCACAAAGTGGGTCGAAGCAATTCCCATGACCTACATCACAGGTAAACATATATCCAAGTTCATCCTGAACTACCTCATTTGTCGATATGGTGTTCCCCAATCCATTATCTCTAATAATGGGACACCCTTCAAAAATTAGGATGTCCATGATTTGTGTGAAAAGTTCAAAATCCAGCATTGCTTTTCCACCCCATACTACCCACAAGGCAATGGCCAAGCAGAAGCTACCAATAAAACCATTCTAAAAATCCTCAAGAAAATAATCAATGACTCTAGTCATGACTGGTATCTACAGCTAAATCTCACCTTATGGGCCTACCACACCAGCATCCGCACACCGATAGGCACCACTCCATTTTCCCTGGTCTACGGATCAGAAGCCATCCTCCCTATTGAAATCGAGCTCTCGTCACTGAGAATATCTTTGCAAAACCTCATCACAGATGAGGAATACAGGGTTACAAGACTAAATGAACTAGAATTACTAGATGAATGATTCATGGATACCATAAATCATCTACAGGTCTACCATAATCACCTAAAACAGAGCTACAACAAGAAGATTAGGCAACACACCTTCCAAGTTGGTGACCTTGTGCTAAAAGAGAACCAAAAGAATGTGCCCAACCTGAATACAAAAGGGAAATTTAAGCCCAACTGGTTGGGACCCTTCATCACCACCACAAGCTACAAATCAGGGGCATATCAGTTGTCGACACCAAAAGGTGAGCCTCTACAGGAGCCCATGAATAGTTCTCACCTCAAAAAGTTTTATGCCTAAATCTTGCAAGGTATAAAACCGAAAAATACAAAAAATCAAAAAAAAGTCCTGAAAAAATGGTTACTTTGATGAAAACCTGGCAAAAAGGCATCTTGGTGACAACAAAAAAATAAAAAAATAAAAAGAATCCAAAAACAAAAAAATTAAAAAGAGGATTGAAAACAGTAAAGAAAAAAATCATCCTCTAGTGAAAACCATTTCGGTGGCACTTTAGACAGGTACATTGGTGAAAACCTGGTAAACAGGCGTGAAGTGTAAATAAAGCACTCTCTATCCACTAGGATTTGCATGACTCACTCATCCACCCATCCACCCATTTGCTTGCATTCATAACATAGCCTGAGCTAGTGTCCATATCATGTTCCACCATAGTACTACTTGGCATATATTCCTTAGGTCAGTTTGTCCTACCTTTATTGAAGTAGTCTATCGCATCATGCTGGGGGCATGTTCCTGTATCGACATTAGATCAAATTCATTTAAATTCTTGGAGTCTTCTCGAAATTCATCAAAAATCCAAAAACATCCAAATTATTCAAAAATGCCAAAAACATGTCGAAATATTAGAAAATATTCAAAAACTTTCATCATTGAGTCTTGTTAGTTTTTTCCCCTTGTCGAACTACATCATCTCTGAGCTTGAATGTAGGAAAGGTTGATATTTGATCATCCCTCGAGACAGTTAGGTCAGTCCTTAAGTGTCCATTGCATTGGCAATCCATTTGCCCATCTATTTTTTTACATTTAGCTCAGTCCTTAGTGTTGAGTAATTATGTCTCAACTTCTAGCTTGAAGTCCTCGTTTTCATGCCTTGGTTATTTTGTGTTGTTTGCAAAGTTCCGATGGAGGCAGAGCCAAAATGGAACCTAGCATTGTTCTATTTGCCTAAGCTCTGGGTTTCTGGCGGAGGCGGAAACGTGATGGAACTTGGCATTGTTTGGTTTGCCTAAGTTCCGGGTTTCGGTTCTCATTCCAACTCTGACTCCAACTCCGCTTCCTACCATCTATTTCTTCTTGCTTCGCTTCGCAGGTTCTGGCAGAGGTGGAACCAGTTTTGGAAGTTGGCAATGTCTATTTGCCAGGTTCCTATTTCAGTTTCTGTTCCGACTCCAAACCCGACTCCTACTTTTACAATCTAGTTCCTCTAGATGTTTGGATTCTCCTCGAGGTGTTTTCCTCTGCCTTGTCCTGGTTCTAGATTGTTGTTTCTTGTAGTTGGCGGAGGCGGGACCGGAACCAGATTGGTTCCTAATCTTGGACTTTTGGTGAAGCCTTGTTTTCTGTTCCTGTTCCAACTTCGACTTTGACTCCGGTCCTTTGTGTTCCTATCTTGGTTTGACCCCGAGTTGACTTACCCCGGTCAAAACTATTTCCGATGAGTTTCTCTTTGTTGTGGGCGGACACGGAACCGAAATGGTTCCTGAACCTATAATTTTGGTGGAGTCATGTTTCGACTCTAGTTCTGTCTCTGACTTCGACTTCAGCAATATGTATTTTTGGTGGAGTCATGTTTCGACTCCTGTTCTGACTCTGGCTCCGATAGTGTTAGAAATGACATGAATTCTTGGTCGCGCCTGATGTCTATTTGACCGTTTTGGTTGCTCTATCAGCTGCAATTGCTGATGGGTCTTGGACACGTGGCACCTAGTTGAATAGTGATTAGACGGATACTAAGATAGTTATTGTGGCAGTTGCATTTTTCAACGAAGGGTGGCGAGCTCAACCGTTTTGAGTAATGGCTTTGAATGCAAAGTCGGCTTGCTCTAGGGAAATCTGTCAAGGCTGACCAATTGCATGATTTAAGGATGGACTTCATTGACTATGTAGGAATCTTCTGAGTCGGCTACATATGGATGAGAGATATGTTACTTCTCACAAGTTAAGTTGTCAAGTGAAGGTGAAGTTGCAAAGCAAGTTTTGAAGTTGCGGACTGAAGAATAAGAAGGACGTGAGTTTTTGAAGAGGGTTTTGAACTGTATGTTGTAAAAATATTGTAACAGTTAATCTAAAACTCTCTGGGTGATTGTGAGCAGAACAAAGAAGTCTGGATATTGTATGTAATCGATTAATTACTGTAATATAATAGATTTGACTTTATGTGGTGGATTTTTTACCTGAAAGGGTTTTCCCACGTAAATATTGTGTCATCTTTATTTGCTTATCTTTCTGGTTTCTCATTGCCATGGTTATATGCATCTCTATAAGTTTTTGAAACTGTAGTTTTTTGTTTTTGCTTCTCTCCCTTGTTGTAAAGGTGTTAAGGGAATGTATTCCACACTGTTGGGTCAGTAGATCCACATTCTTTTCCCTTCAAAGTGGTATTAGAGCCTAGCCAGTTCGTGTTATCCAAGGCAAACTAATTTTTTGCACTAATACTATTTCAGTGGGAGACTTGCATTGTTAAACTTGTTTCTATTGTGAGATGAGGAGTACATCTAGTAGGATAGATATTGAGAAGTTTAATGGCAGCAACTTTGAGTTATGAAAACTCAAGATAGAAGACTTGCTTGTGGATAGAGACCTCTAGATTGTAGTATCTAGAACTAAGCCACAAACTACAACCCAAGAAGCTTGGGATCTTGCTGATAGAAAAGCAAGAGGATTGATAAGATTGAGTCTAGCCGATTCTGTGCTCTTGAATGTTCATGAGGAAACGTCTGCAAATTATTTGTGGAAGAAACTTGGTGGCATTTATCAAGGAAAGTCCCTGGTAAATAAGTTGTTCTTGAGAAAGAAGTTGTACTCCTTGAAGATGGACGAAGGTGCATCTGTTGCAGACCATTTGAACTCATTTAATATGAGTGTTACTTAGCTGACATCTGTAGGTGTAAAAATTGAGGAGGAGGATCATTGCATGCTCCTGTTGTGTTCATTACCTGACAGTTGGAATCATCTTGTGATGGCTATTGGAAGCACAACCATTGTTTTCAAGATTGATGATGTGGTTGCTTCGCTTTTGTCTGAAGAAATGCGAAGGAAATCTTCTGAGATGGCCAAAGATGCTCTTTCTGTTTGAGGTAGAACAAAGGAGAAAGGCAACAAGAAAGACAACAAGTCGAAATCCAAGTCTAAAGGGAGATCAAAGTCTCCTGGTAAAAAGTTCAAGGTAAAGTGCTGAAACTATGGGCAACCTGGTCATATCAGAAAGGACTGCAAGGAGAAGAAGAAGAAGAATGCTTTTGACAACGAATCTTCTCAAAGTGATGCAGATGCCTTCATTGCAGTAGCCTTGACAACTTAGGCATCTGATGATATATGGTTGGTTGATTTAGGTGCCTCTTTTCACATGACATCCAATAGAGATTGGTTCTCAAAGTATGAGAAGTATGATGGTGGAAAGGTATACTTGGCAAGTGATTCAACGCTAGAGATTGTTGGTAGAGGAAGGGTTAGAATTTAGTTTCCTGATGGAAGAGTCAAAGGTATTGGTGGTGTTCTCCATATCCCAGGTTTGGCTTGAAATCTTCTTTCTGTTAGTAAGTTAAATGATGCTAGTGTAGAAGTTTCTTTTTCTAGTAAGGGATGTAAAATGGCTAGAGGTGCAATGGTGTTAGCTAAGGGTGTTCGTACTGGCACTCTGTACAAACTAGATGCATGATCTATTCTTTGTAACAGTGCCTCTGTGAAGTCATGTAATTCTGCACCTATAGAGAAAGATGAAGACTCTTCATTGTCTGCAAATGCTTTGGAGATAAAACTCCCAGCAAAGAAGACTATGTTATGGCATCATAGACTTGGTCACATTGATGAGAAAGGTTTAAAAACCTTGAAGAACAAAAAACTTGTAGAAGGGCTTGATGATTGTAACTTTGAGTTTGATTTCTGTGAACATTGTATCTATGGAACGAAACACCATGTTTCTTTCTCCTCTATTCCTTACAAATCTTCTGGTATACTGGATTATGTTCACTCAGATGTGTTTGGTCCATTTAATGTTCCTTCATTATCAAAGTCTAGATATTATGTTTCTTTTATTGATGACTGTTCGAGAAGGGCATTTGTATACTTTCTTAAAAGTAAATCATAAGTGTTCAGTTGGTTTAAAGAGTTCAAATATTTGGTAGAAAATAAGACTAGAAGGAAAATAAAGTGTTTAAGGATAGACAATGGAGGTGAATTTTGTTCTGCAGATTTTGAAAGGTATTGCACTGATCATGGAATTAAAAGGCATAAGACAACCCCCTACACTCCATAGCAAAATGGAGTTGTTGAGAGGTTGAACAAGACGTTGATGGAAAAAGCAAGGAGTATGCTGAGTGGTGTCGGTTTGGAGTAGAAGTTCTGGGCTGAGGCTATTGCTACAACATGTTATCTAATAAATAGATCTCCTTGTTCAACTCTTGTTGACAAAACACCTTTGGAAGCATGGTCAGATAAGAAACTAAGGCATGTTCGGGTCTTTGGTTATGAGGCATATGTTCATGTGCCGAATAAAAAGAGATCTAAATTGGATAACAAGGATGTGAAATGTATTCTCATTGGCTATGGAGTTGGTGTGAAAGGATACAAGCTTTGGAACCCTGTTACTGAGAAGGTTTTGTATAGCAGAAGTGTGATATTTCATGAGCTGAAACATCTAGTAGGTGATCATCAACTTGAGACAAATCAGAGTGACAAGGAAAAGGATGCAGTTGAGATTCCCCAAACTCCAGAAAGGGAAGAGTTGCATGGTGTACCTGAGATTAAGGAGAGCTCAACAGCTCTGGGAGTTCTGATGATGAAGAACAACCTCATCCCCCAAGAAGATCTACATCAGAAAGAAGACAACCAGAAAGGTTTGGTTTCTCTATGCTAGATTCAAATTGTGCTTATGCTTTAATAACCAGCACTGATGAGCCTAGGACTGTGAAAGAAGCAATCAACATGGCTAATTCAAAGTCATGGCTTGAAGCCATGAATGAGGAGATGGATTCCTTAAAAAAGAATGATATTTGGAAGTTGGTACCACTGCTTAAAGGGAAAAAGCCTACTGGCTGCAAGTGGATATTCAAAAGGAAGATAGGCCTTGATGGCAGTGTAGAGAAGTATAAGGCATGACTGGTTGTAAAGGGTTTTTCCCAAGTTGAGGGAATTGATTATGTAGAGATCTTTTCCCCTGTAGCAAAGCTAACATCCATCAGATTTTTGTTGTTATTGGTAGCTGTGTATGACTTTCAAATTCAGCAGATGGATGTGAAGACAACATTTCTCCATGGTGAGCTGGAAGAAGAAATCTTCATGTCCCAACTTGAGCATTTTGTTGAAAGAGGTAAACAAAATCTGGTTTGCAAGTTAAATAAATCTCTCTATGGTTTAAAGAAATCTCTTAGAATGTGGTACCATAAATTTGACACATTTGTATTGTCAATTGGGTTTGTTAGATCAAAATCTGATCATTGCATTTATTATAAATGTGAGAATGATCATGTGCTTGTTATTACTCTGTATGTGGATGACATGTTATTCATTGGTAATAGCAAGGCTATGATTTCTGACCTTAAAACTTAGTTGTCTGCTAAGTTTGAAATGAAAGATCTTGGAGCAGCAAGGTACACTCTTGGGATGGAGATAACTAGGGATAGAACAAGCAGAAAGCTTTGGCTCAGTCAGAGTAAGTATGTGAAAACCTTTCTAGAGAGATTTAGCATGATTGATTGGAAGTAGCTAGTTGTTCCAATCATGCAATGATTGAAACTCTCTACTAAAGACTATCCAAAGTCAGCTACTGAGATGGAGGACATGACCAGTGTACCTTATGCAAGTGCAGTAGGTAGTTTAATGTATGTTATGGTCTGCACAAGACCAGACATTGCCCAAATAGTGGGAGTTCTAAGCTGGTTCATGGAAAATCTAGGGGGATCACATTGGGATGCTGTAAAGAGAGTGTTCAGGTATTTGAAGGGTACTTCAGATTATTCTTTGTGTTACCATGGCAATATGGTTGCATCATAAAGAGCTCTTTGCATTTAGGGATATGTTGACTCTGATTGGACAGGGGACATTGATAGCAGAAGATCCACCAGTGGATACACTTTCATGCTTAATGGTGGAGCAATCAGTTGGATGAGAAAGTGACAAGCTATAGTTGTTTTATCCACGACAGAGGTAGAGTACATGGCAGCAACTCATGCTTGCAATGAGGCAGTGTGGCTAAGGCATTTGTATTCAGACATTGGATTTAATGCTAGGAAGATTTCAATCTGTTGTGATAGTCAAAGTGCCATTTGTTTGGCAAAGAATCTGACCTTCCATGCCAGGACCAAGCACATAGATGTGCAATATCATTTCATGAGGGATATGGTTGAAGATGGCAAGGTCAGTATGGATAAGGTTGACACTTTGAAGAATATTGCAGATGCCTTGACAAAGCCGGTTAGCACAGACAAGTTCAGATGGTGCACATAATCGATGGGCCTTGGGGCCTATGATAGATAGTAAGGTTTGATTTTTTGAGGAAGTTGGAAGTGTTCACCAAGTGAGAGATTGTTGAGTAATTATGTCTCAACTTCCAGCTTGAAGTCTTCGTTTTCATGCCTTGGTGATTTTGTGTTGTTTGCAAAGTTCTGGCGGAGGCGGAGCTAGAATGGAACCTGGCATTGTTCTGTTTTCCTAAGTTTCGGGTTTTTGGTGGTGGCAGAACTAGGAGAGAACTTGTAACTTGGCATTGTTCGGTTTGCCTAAGTTCCAGGTTTCGGTTCTTGTTCCAACTCTAACTCTGACTCCGCTTCCTACCATTTGTTTCTTCTCACTTCGCTTCGCAGGTTCTGGCAGAGGTGGAACCAGTTTTGGGAGTTGGCAATGTCCGTTTGCCAGGTTCTTGTTTCAGTTTCTATTCCAACTCCGAACCTGACTCCTGCTTTTACGATCTAGTTCCTCTGGATGTTTGGATTCTCCTCGGGGTGTTTTCCTCCGCCTTGTCCTGGTTCTGGATTGTTGTTTCTTGTAGTTGGCAGAGGTGGGACTGGAACTAGATTGGTTCATGATCTTGGACTTTTGGTGAAGTCTTATTTTCTGTTCTTGTTCCGACTTTGACTCCGACTCTGGTCCTTTGTGTTCCCATCTTTGTTTGACCCTGGTTAGAACTGTTTCCAATGAGTTCCTCTTTGCCATGGGTGGATGCAGAACGTTCCCAAACCTATAATTTTGGTGGAGTCATGTTTCGACTCCGGTTCTGTCTCCGACTCTGACTCTGGCAGTATGTATTTTCGGTGGAGTTTTGTTTCGACTCCGGCTCCAGCAATGTTAGAAATGACTTGAAGTCTTGGTCGTGCCTGATGTCTGTTTGACTGTTTTGGTTGCTTTGTCAGCTGCGATTGCTGATGGGTCTTGGATGCGTGGCACCTAGTTGAATAGTGATTGGATGGATACCAAGATAGTTATTGTGGTAGTTGCATTTGTCAGTGAAGGGTGGCGAGCTCAACTGTTTTGAGTAATGGCTTTGAATGCAAAGTTGGTTTGTTGCAGGGAAATCCGTCAGGGCTGACCAGTTGCATGATTTAAGGATGGACTTCATTGATTGTGTAGGACTCTTCTAAGTCAGCTACATATGGATGAGAGATATGTTATTTCTCACAAGTTAAGTTGTCAAATGAAGTTGAAGTTGCAAAGCAAGTTTTGAAGTTGCAGACTGAAGAACAAGAAGGACATGAGTTCTTGAAGAGGGTTTTGAACTGTATGTTGTAGAAACATTGTAACAATGAATCTGAAACTCTCTGGGTGATTGTGAGCGAAACAAAGAAGTTTGGATATTGTATGTAATCGATTCATTACTTTAATACAATAAATTTGACTTTGTGTGGTGGATTTTTTACCTGAAAGGGTTTTCCCACGTAACTACTGTGTCATCTTTGTTTGCTTATCTTTCTAGTTTCTCATTGCCATGGTTGTATGCATCTCTATAAGTTTTTGAAACTGTAGTTTTTTTTTTTTGCTTCTCTCCCCTGTTGTAAAGGTGTTAAGGGAATGTATTCCACACTGTTGGGTCAGTAGATCCACATTCTTTTCCCTTCACTTAGGCATCCATCGCATTGGCAATCTGTTTGTCCATTTAAGTTTGCATCTTAGGTCAATCCTTTAAGTAATAAAAGGGGCAATCCGTTTGCCCATCTAGCTCATCATCAAGTTAGTTTGTCATCAGTCAAACTACATGGTCTCTACATGTATAATGTAGGAAAGGCTAATATATGGATCAGCTCCTGAGACCCCTAGGATAGGTCTTTAAGTTAGTCCTTTCGTCACAAAATCTGAAAATACCAAAAACAACCTCAAAATATTTGAAAATCCAAAATGGTGCATCCATTTCATCTCGTTCTCACCCATGATTTTTCATCACTCATAATAAAATAAATCATTGCCTTCACCCTTTGGTGAGTCAATCAAAAGTAATTCTAGCAAGTTTAAAAGTGAATGCTCTAATCGTCAGAGTCTTGAAGGTCTAATTCAGTAAGCAAGCAAGTTGGTCAACTCAGAGTATCAATAGCTTATCACTCAATCAGTCCCATCAAAACCCTGATCACTACATGTCCTAGGATGAAGCTTTCCTACGATGGAAATAAGCATCAGGTACCCCACAGTAGTTAGTCTTGGCTAGCGGTATGAAGAACATTATCTTGTTTGTTTACTTTATTTGGTCTTTTTGACTTATCTTCTTTTGTGCTCATTCCAAGGACCTCTCGGTGATGCCTGAACAAAATAGGTTTAGAGAGAAAAGAATGGGGCAAAGATCATTACCTTTTTTACTTGTTGTGCTTGTGGGATACCCTTGTAAAATAACTTAGTCGTGCATGTTTTGTTTGGTTTGTAGAGTGGATGTTTTAGATATCTTGTTGACCACATAGGGAATCTTGCTTTTCTGTGTTTTGGTCTGAGATGTTTAGAATGTCTAAACTACATCCTGAATGAAGTATGTATGTTAAGTGTGAACAAGAATAATCCTATCTGATTGTCAAGTCAAATTCCATCACACTAGGTACCATGCCATCCTAGTCCTTTATACCTTGATGCATTGTACCTACGTGTGTTATCAAACATAATGCAATTGACCCTTTGAAAATCCCAATTCCTAGCAATGCAAATCGTCATCACCTTTCTAACTAACTCATTAATTATGCAATTCTTCTATCTTCTTTCCACACTACCATGGTATCATAACAGTGATCAAAGCATCGCCCATGCATACACCCTACATCCACATGATCATTAGCATTAAAAGGCATTGCATCATATCATTATCTTAAGTTACGAAGAATAATACAAATTTGTTATTCTAAATAGCTTAAGAAAAGCATTGCATCATACATAATCATTTGCATCCATTTCCATTTGCATATCATTACACCATCATTAACATACATTACATCCATAAAGCATGGAAAGTATACAAAAAGAAATGCATCCACTACATACATTACATCACATAAGCATAAGAATGGAAACATCTCATAGCATCATACATCTGCATATCATACATGTGCACCATACATAAAGGGTGAATCATCTCATATATACCATCAAAAAATACTGTTATGATACAAATTGGATCAAGTGTACATCAAATACATGGTACAATAAGGCCAAAATACTGCAGCTCATTTATCAAAAGAAAAAATGGAACAAACTATCTGTGATCAAAAGAAGGAGCTAGCCCTGCTAGCTATTGTCCTCCCCATCTTGTCTCTCACCATGGGCCTCTGTCAGTCACCTCCCTGTCTGCTAAGAAAAATTTGGCACTTTGTCTGCTGATGGAACCACCTATCGATAGTGTTGTTGATAGTACTTGCCCTCTCTGATGGCCTCTCTTTACTCCTGAATGTCAACTGATCGACCCCAGGATGTGGAGGTTGCATTCTCTAGCTGCCTCTGTTGGCCAATCTCCTGATCCCTCTCAGATCATGCTTGATCTCTCTCAACTGTGACCACAGTAACCTATCACCGAGCCTCATCTCACTCCGCTGTCAAAACCTGTACCTGACCTTGTAACTCCTGAATTAGTGCATCATGGGGACTTGGCTATCCTGCTAGCTGTCCATCTGGCTGTCTTGCTGGCTGTTCACCTAGCTGACCTACTGGCTGCCCCACCGGCTGTCCTACTGGCTGTTGTTGTGGGCCTACCTGGGGTTGCCCATCCTGTCCTACTACTGGCTGCATTGGTGGTACACCTCCCCAACCTTTGCCTACTTACCTACCTTTGGGCCTCCGAAATGGAAGAACTATCCCAGGAACTGTCAATCTCACTAGTGGACTGAACCATGCCCTATACGCTGGAGTCACCCTTGCATCTGCTGGCCCCTGATCATATGGCCATGGGCAAGCCACTAACTATCTAAATGAGGAAACTACCTCGTCTGGTAGAATGAGCGGTCCCCATGTAGTCTCTCTGGTCGAGCACGCGAAGAGTGCTGCATACTAAGCATCGAGAATATCCTACACCTCGTTGAACTGCCTGGCTACCCTATCAAGAAGGTACCTTCTATCATGGTGTGCTCCCGACCCTACATGAATCTTTCCTAGCGAGCAAAGAAAAGTTGCTCTGCATCATCCATCCACGAGACTATGCCCATCCACGGCCCCCATATAAATACTGCCATCTCATCTAGAACCCGCTGCCAATGGGCTATGTCGTCTGTACCCATGTGAGTAAAGAGAATCCTTTCCCTGCCATAGCACCACACCATGGGGTCATCAATATCTAGAACAATCGGTGTCACAATCGAGCAAAGCATCAGAATCCGCTCCTAGGCCCGAATATGCAAAAGAGTCAATCCAGCCCCAAGAGCCCGACCCTCCAAATAGGAAAACTCATGCAAGTCCCAGTACAAGGAGGCCAATAGTACTGGTCCCTAGCCAAAGCACACTTGGTAAGCACACATTTGCTGCCATGCTAGTCCCCAACTCGAACTGAAATATTGACCATGCCGATCAGGAGCTACAAGGCCCAAAATAATGACGGCCAAAATCAGGCTGTAAGTAGGGGTTGTACACCGGTACCTCTCCAAATCTATCTGACCATCACAAAGCATGAGTTCATCCACACCCATGACACCGAAGTAGGCATCCCTACCCTCCTCTAAATCATAAATCACTCGCTCTCCATGAATTGGCAGTTGCAAGATGCGCCAAACATCCTCGAGAGTAATGGTAGCCTCGCCAGTAGGAAGATGAAAAGACGATGTCTCGCTGTGCCACCACTTGGCTAAGGCATGCATCATACCCAGATGTGTTAAAATAGGAGGAATATAAGCAATGAACCATAGGCCGAGCATCCCAAGCTGCTCCTGAAGGAATATGTGTATATCCTGCAATCTCTCAAAAATCGGCCACCAGTGCTCCCTCGAATGAATGACCTCGTGCCTCTCCTGCACAAGGAAAATTTCTGCATCAGCTTCCTTAGAAAAAATCTATTGTCTGCATTGCCTTTCTCTTTTGAAATAGCAAAAGCAGCGCAGTTTGTAATTTCCCAAATAGAGTCATGCAACGGACTTAGATAGCCAAATGTCACAAGCTGGCCTGTGCAGCGTAGTTTATGGAAGAGACCAACTTTGATGACCAAAAATCCCTAAGGCTAAACTCGCCCGCGCAACGTTCTATGCACAAGCAGCCCTATATAGGACCACGCGGCCCTGTTTGGAAGTTTTCTATGGTACTATATTGCACCGTGCCATTTTGATCGAAATTTAAACCTAATAAATGTGCAAATAACGAGAAAAATAAAGGTCGGATAGGGGTACATACTGTGGTGGCTAGTCACTGATATACTCATACCCACTCCAACACATGCAGAGGAAGCTATCATTGCACCATTTTCTCTAAGACTTAGAGCTCAAGTGTCAAATTTTTCAAGGTTAAGAATGCAAATGTATTGAAAGTGACCCCTCAAGGTCTATTTAAGCTTGAAAATTAGGGTTTTTTGACCTAATTTGACCTTCCGGCAAGGGTTTTGGTCCCTTGAACTTGTTTTCATCCAACCAAGAGTCATTTTGCACCCCTTTTGGCATTTTAATCTAATTTTTTGGCATTCTGGGGCATTTCTGGCCTGTCGGGCACCTTGTCATCTTTTTCGCGAGATCATCCAAAAAATCAAAATTTTCGTTTGATTCCTCGAGGGGGCAATATCCAACAATATCCTTCCACTAGGTCAGCAGTGGGGCATCTAAAAAAAATCAAGAAAATCTTGGACCTTTGATCACAACCATTTATTCTTTGTAACAATGCAACAAGTATATTGCTTCAAAGAGGGGAAAAATGTAGACATGAAAAATGTACAAGTTCGTTTTGGCACACCTAATCCCGATTACTAACAATATTTCCTCCTAAATCATATTCTCAGCATTTCATCACATTCTATCTCTTAATTTAATAAATCATTATTTATTGAGTTAAGTCTTCTTCTTTCAGTGATTAAATTAATCAATTTAATTTAATTAACCTTACATCCCTGTTTAATTAAATAAATCATGTTATTTGATTAAAATCCCTAAAGTCCCTTTATTAAATTAAATAAATTAAAACCTTATTTGATTTAATCTAACATGTTCCTTCTTGATTAAATAAATCAAATTATTTATTTAATAAATCATTTCCTCTCAATTCTTGACTTAAATCAATTCATAAATCTAAGTCTAAATTGTCACATCATCTAATTCTTCATTAAATTAATCAAAACCATGATTAACTTAATCCCTTTCATTAAATTTCTCTAGAGAATGCAACTTGCTCAATAAATCAAATACTTTGATTTATTAATTCATCCATTTTCCCTCACAAAGCATCAAAAAGGAATATTCCCTCATTTGAATTCAAAAAGGCCAAGTGGAATCAGTCCTTCCAACAAGGAATTTAAGAAATCTTACATGTCATTTGCATTGAACCAAGTGGTCATAACTCCATTTTACTTCTCATCCACCTTTTCATTTCAATATTTCAAAATTCAAATTTATGCATTTATCATGCACATTGGCCAAAATGTGCTCATTCCTCATCCAATCACATGTGGACAAGTGGCAGAATGCCATTGGATTATCTTTTGTCCCACATTGCTCAATCTTGCTCACCTCTTCCAAATTAAAGTCTATAAATTGGAGGCTTCTCTCCTCATTTCTCATCCATAACCTTCATGCAAAGTTACTCTCTTCAATTGAGAACTAATTTTGCTCATTTCATCCAAGCATTCATCTCATTTTCACATTTGCACCAGGGTTATGCTCAACTCTCTTTGGAGATTTGACCATTTATATATCATCTTCATTCCAACTTAGGAATTGGGAAAGGGCCAATTGTAACACTCCATTGGCACCAATTCCCCCATGGGATCATCATTCTATTAACTTGATTAGGATTTAATTTCATTTCTTGTATTGTGTTCTTCATCTTTGTTCCTAATTTTAGTTTAAATAGATGGATTTTATGGGGAATCTCTCACTCTTGTGTACATGCATTTCATCTAACATCTAACCAGGTTTGTTACTGTTGTGCATTTGCAGGTTTAGGGGTTCACAGGCATTGTAGTTGTTGAAGGATAGGGGTGAGGGGTTGTTTGCCAAGAAATCCATCAGTGGTAGTTGCGGTGGTTGCGGTTGATTGATGACTAGTTGACGCTACCAGATAGGGACATCTTCAGAGTTAGATGATGAATGGTTGGATGTAGGTGAGGATAAGGGGGAAGATGGAAAGAGATGAGTGGATGAGGATTCTTCCCTATTTCTAGTCCTTCTTGACCTGGTAGGGACTGATAACTCTTGGAAATCCTCCTCTCCTGACATAGATCTTTTTTCTTCTTCAAAATCTCTTAGGAGAAATTGTAGATAGGAAATGCTCCAACTTTTCTTATTCTTCCCTCCTTCTAGCACCAATATGTTGATGGTGTTTTTTGCACGGTAACAACTCAGAAAAAATATTGGAATCCTATCTCTCTTGAAAGGTAAACCTCTATCAACAAGCCTCAAGAGATAACCCCAAGGTCTCTAATGTCAGGTCTTGATGATGCATAAACAACTTATATAATATGTGAAATTTTTGGTAATCACAAGGGGCCTTACGAAACAACTAATGGAGGTTTCAAACTCATTAGATATGTAATATTTTCTTATGCTTTTAATCTTAAAACCTAACCCTTGAATTTAAAAGAAACAATAAAAGGTAAGGGTTCAGAGAGATTCAATTCTAAGCTAACTCCTAGGATCAATCACAATAATGGTGAATGTTGTGAATGGACAAATCCCCCATGAAACCAATCTCTATTTGATTAAGGAAAAACCTGCAACTACACAAAAATGGTGCAACCTTCTGAGGAAATCAAAATATTTTCAAGTTGTGAATATTTACCCACATACCTAATGACTGGCATAATGTAAATAAACCTTCACAATTGAACTTAGCACAAAATGAGGTCTAGACTAAATTTACAATCAGAAAATTGCTAAAAGTATGGTTCGGAGATCGATCAACATTATTCACACTTCACCATTTCCATGAAAGAACTGCAAGCTAATATTCAACATGCATTTATAAATTCTAGAGAAATTTAAAGATAAAGAATAATAATAACCATGCAAGATAAAGCAACACAACAGAGAGCACCAAAGGAAAATGTCTTCACTTATATTGAATCACTTAAAACTTGCAACAATTCTTACATTCGAAGTTCTAGAATTTTCTCTTAAAATGACTAACTCCTATCTCAACTACAACTATTACAATAACGTCTAACTCTTATAGCAATGTCTAACCCCAAATAATAAAGCTAAGGCTTCAATTTATAGCCAAAAAACCCCAGGGCGACCAAAAAAGAGGCCCATTGAGCCAACTTAGCCATGCATCTGACTTTACTATGTTTAGCCCACCATGCAAGGAAGCTGGAAGATTCCTTTTAATGAGACAAAAAGACATTTATGAAATTTGTGGGTGAAGTCCTCAGGCAATTTAAAGGCATCTGAAACATTCTATTTTTGGAATAAACCCAAAAATATTCAGCCCTTGCTTGTCTGACATGGATCCCTAGGTGGCGCCCTACTGGCTTCCAATTTTTGAGTTATTTCCTTAAATTTCTCTCATATTTCTTTTGCATCCGCTGGATTGGGCATTGGAATAAATTTAATTTTTATTTTGTGACTACTAAATTCCTCCAAATATTGTGGTATCACTTTATTCCATTCACTTTTTAACTCTTGGTACTTGTCCATCTTGGAAATATAGATAGATGCATCCTCCAGGTATTCTTTCGCTATCAAGTAATTATCCGAAGGGGCGTAAACCTCATGTCACCAAGCCTGTATCCTATCAATATTACAATTCTTTTGGCTGAATTTCCTCCTCCTAGTCATTATTTCTAGGAAAATAACACAGCTATTGTGAATCTCCTTAATTTTACCTTGTAGTTTCATGATTTTCTTCAAGAATTTATTGAGGATTTCTCTCTTGTAATTCCAAACTTCGATCCACTCCTTCACTTTTTAAATCTCATCCTGGGAAAATAAATTTAATTCTTCAGTCGTAATCTCGTCAATCTTTCCACAATCTGCAACAAACTATAAATTATGTTCCATAAAATCAGAGGCACAGTTGTGAACTTGAAGATTTTTTCTAATTTTTTCATCTCCCCTCTCGCTAACATCTTGAAGCCACTCTTGAGTATTGTGAATTAAGTTCTTCAGTCTTTCGATCTCTGAGACTACCTCTTTAGGAAAAAATCCCTTTGGAAGATTTTTGTCACCCCCAAAAGCTTGCAATGACTTCATCAAATGTTGCACATATCTATAGACACTGTCTAATTATTTCTGCAGCTTTTCTTTCTCCTCTGTTTCCTTATCCAGTCTTCTCGAAATTGCCTGAGCAGAATCTCAGAATTCTTCCTTTTCCTATTCTTTGGTAGTTGGTCCCAAATTAATTATTTCTACTTTGTAATCAGATGGCCTGATTCAATCTTTGAACTTGTCACTGGCTAGTATTGCTACATGGATAATTCGATTGTTGAATTCATCACAGGCAGGACTTAAGATTGTTTTTTCCCTCTTCCTTTGCTTTAGTTGCCCGTATTGTTCCAGAAAATTGTTCCAATTGGGAGTCTCTTCTTTCACAATGATTGGCTTCTTATTTATTCTTTTATCCATCCAATCTATGACAACAGGTTGCTCTGTATTTACTTTGGTCTCCCATTCCTCTAAAGCCCGAGGCAGACTATTAGCAACTTCTTTGATACTAATCTTCGTATTAGGTTGATCATCAACCTTGTCTTTCTTGGGAGACTTAGGACATATCCCTTCCTGAACAACCTCTGATTCTACATTTTTACTCTAAGCTCCAAAAGTAGATGGCCCCATTTCGTGCATCATTTGTGTCCATTCCCCACTAGTGGGGGTAGAAATCTCTTCGTCTTCTGATTCCTAAGGTTCAGGGTTATTTGATGCATCGCCCTTTTTCATGGTAACTTCTTTAGATGTATGTGTTATAAGAGGAGATAGGGGAGGGATACCATCCCCAGTTGGCACTTCTGTATGCATCTCTTCTTCATTAACCCTTCCTTCAACAATTGGGGGGACTTCCTGCTGAGGAGAGCTTCTCCTAACATATACTTGCAGTTTTTCTCTGGAGCTTTCCACCTCCGCAACCTTGGCCGAGGAAGGAGCATCAGTGGCTATGTCATCCTTCTTTGCTTTGGCTCCCTTCTATCTTTTAGTGACAAGCCTTCTCTTTCTTGTTGGCTTTGGAGTCTTTCTCTCTTCAGTTGTTGAAGTTTTCTTAGCCTTAGGAGATGGCTTATCTCCTTGCTTTGATGGAGCTTGACTCCTGGTTCTTCTCTTTATTGACACTGGATAATCATCCTGTTTTTCTTCATCGATATGAGGTTCTAAAACATCACCTCTTTCTCCTTCCACTTCTCATTGAGAGTGGGACTCTAGGTCTCCCATTAGATCATATGTAAACTTTGTGTCATTAGCCTCTAAATCTTGTATCCTTTGCTTCACGCATTGTCTAGAATACTCTCTAACTGGCTCAGTTATACGGTCAAGATCTATTGCCTCTTCTTCAAACCAGCTTATTGGTGGCAAAGGCATGTTCTTTTATCGTTCGTAGTCCCATTGATGTACCAAGTCCACCTCATCATCATGTACGTGATCAGGTACTTCTATTATTTTATACAATCTTATCATTTTGAGGGGCATTCGGGAGAACCTTCTTCTGAGGACTTCAGAGTCATCCATGAAATTCCCCCAGTAGTCCTCTATATGATCCATGTACCTGAATGTTCTATTGGCTTTCCTTGCAGCTCTACCATATGGATCAAACTTGTTTCTAGCTGAATAAGAATATAATTCAAATTGGACCAACTCTTTCTCAAAATTTTGGGCACTTTGGAGGGAAGGGCATGATTCCAAAGTTCCAATCCCTTTTTCTTGATAATTTGTTGCATAATTTATTCAAAAACCACCATTTGTCTTATGAGTTCCAACATCTAAAGCTTTTTGGTGGGATATCTAGGTAATCTAAGTGGAACAATAGGAGATCCGTGTACCCGAATGTATGTGAACTTTGGGAATTGAATGAACCATTGTCCATATTTCTTGATCAATTACATAGCCTCAACAAATATTCTAACATGAAGGACATCCTACAATAGCCTAGGAATGTACATAAAGAATGCATCATTTTCACTTTAGTAGTTGGTGGTTTTATACTATGATTGAGGATACATATCCCAAATCTTATCCTTTCCCAATGTTCCTTTGCAGCTGAGCCCTTTGTACTTAGTTTTTCTCACCAACATATATACCAGATATGATTTCATGGTAAATCTATCTATTTCTTGTACACTTCTCATTTGGGCATCTAGATTGTTGCTAATGATTCTGGCCCAATGGAAATGCTTATTGGCGACAATTTGTGTAATGGGATAAAACATCCATGTTTGGAAGATATGTGCTTCCTCAAATCCCATTACCCTACCTAGGAGAGTTATGATATCATGGTACTCCATTTTGAAATAACTTCTATGTAACTATTTTGGCAATTTGGAGAAGTGAGGTTTGGGCTTTATGATCCATGCATTGCTCATGATCTTGAGGGCTCTCTTTGGATCTTGATCATTGAATTTGATTGCCTCTCAAATGTTAATCTCCCCGATCAGGTGGTGATGTGAGGCAATGTTGAAAACCTCTGCAATAGACTCCTTAGTTAGATTACCCATAACCCTCCCATGTGGCCCAACTACGATTCTTGTGTTGGAGTCATAATGCTTTGCACATTCGAGAACTAATTTTGGGCACAGTTGTGTTGGGGGAAATCCCATTGCTTGTGCCAATTGTGTGGGAGCATTACCATACATTCTTTTATGAAAATAATCGTAATCAACATGTCCCATGTTTGTGTCTGCAATCTTGGCCCGAACAAAAGATATCTTAGTGTTTGACCAGATGCCCTTGAAGTCCTATTTCATCCTTTCTTGTCTTTTCTAGACCTCCTATTGAACTAGAGTAGCCTTCATTTTGGCGGCCTTGTCGGGACTCAATTCAGCCTATATCTATTAGAGAAAAGCCATGATCACTCAAATGCAAGTAAATTTGTAATATCATTAATAAAATGCAAGAGGAATGATCTAATTCATCTAATGATATGTAAATGAACCAAATATGACCATGAATGCATAAAAAAAACATCAGACATATGCTTGTACAACAATTACACTTAACCCAAGAAAGTTAGGCTCAAATTTTCTGATTGGACTATGGTTCGGATAATCAAAACTAGCTTGGATTTTATGAAATTTTCTAATATGTGCATTTTAGCCTTTGAATCATATGAAATTTGAAAGATGAAGTTTCAATAGTGATCATGAGCCCATTTCCATCATAAAATGCCTAAAATTTCTCCTCAAGATGAGTATACTTAAAGTCTTAGCTTGTTTCAGGCATTGGGGAGAGGAATTCACAAAACTCGGGGATTTCAAGGGACCTCAAATTGGCCGAGTGGATCAAGATTTGGGTAATCCGAGTAGGCTCATAATTACCAAACAAGAGGAGTGGCCTTTGAAGTTTGACAAGAGGCATGAAGGAATATTTGGAGAATTTGAGGGAGCTCGGATTATCCGAGCGGATTATAGCTTAGAAAATCTGAGCTACCTCAAAATTTCTAAGATTTTCTTAGGTCCACAAAATTTCCACTAAGTGATGGGTTTTTTGTCACGCCAAACACAAAGGGATGAGATGGAATCCATCTTTGAAATTTTTCACTTAATCCTTCACACAATTTATTTTAGAGACTATTGATATCGTTTCATATTTGAACCCAACGCGCAAAGCTAGGGCACACCAAACTAGGGTTTACAGGTCGTGGCCTCGAAACCAAGCATCATTTCCAAAGTCTCAATGAAAATATAAGGAGGAGGGTACACAAAAACACACCAAAGAGTTCCAATGATCTACATTCATCAGAAGTTTACAAATAAAAACCCTTCCCGAATTATCGAAAACAAACCCACGAACAACAAGAACGTGATATGGTGAAATTGAGGAGCAATTCGAATTCAATCTCGAGCCTTCAAAAAATGATCGAATGCGAAATTAAAATCAAGAGAGCTCGAAATGGGGAAAAAACATCACAAACATACCTAAAATAGAGTTCGACGAAGAGAGTGATTGCAAACCGATAGGAAACCGTCCAAAAATCCCAAGAATGATTCCCAAAAGCACACAAGTTGAAATCAAGAGCTTGATTCAAGGGCGAGATGGTGGAAAAATTATCTTAATTTTTTAGTGGAAAAATTTGAAATGAGGAAATGATCAATTAATTAGCCTTTTATTCCCAAAATAACTCATTAAAACCTGCCATTAATACTCGACAGTACGCTAAAGAAAATTCAAAAAAAAGAAAGGAGGCCAGATTTCGGGTAATCCAAGGTACCTTAGATTATCCAACTGGATTAGAGTTCAGATAATCCGAGCTACCTCATAATTTCTGAAATTCAGTCATACTTAGCCAATTTCCCCCAAAATAAAAAATTCCAAGTTGCAGATTCATTCTTCAAGGGCATGGATGTTGTCAAGAATTGCAAGGAAGAATCTTAAATGCAAGATAAAGCATTATTCCCATGGGTGATCCAAAACCAAAGACCCAAAGACCAAAAGACCAATCCCTTAAGGGGATTAAGTTAGGACCCTAAGACAATCACAAAAAGAAAGAAAAGCAAGAAAGAGGGTCCCCGCCTCAATGGGGCGTGTGTGCGAAAATTGTGCAACACTCTCCTTACAAACCATAGAGAAAAATTATATTTCTTTTAGAAATGCTAACCACATTTTTATTGCCATAGAAATCTCTCTACCCATAAAATATCCTTGAAAAAAAACATACTTATATAGAGTTTTGAACCACCATTGACACAGTGAATAGATGCAATCATGATATTACAAGCATATAAAATTCATACAAATAATCCTTAGCAACTAATAATATATATTTTCTTATTTTGTATCCAAACTGAACTTCAAACATACAACCTACATCAACAAATCTTTTGCAACCAAAATCATAATTCAACTTAGCCTAAAATAGAACACCTTTGACATCAAACTTTTGATTGTATCCTCTAACATCAATGAAAATAATTGCAACCTAAGTTGACATCAATGACAACCTATGTTCAAAAATATACCCCTTTGTCATTGATGGAAAACAACAAAATGTTAGGCCACCAAACCAGTCAGCTACACATCAAGATATTTTCTCCCCCTTAGAATTATTTCTTCTCTATATAATTTTAAGTTCACTTTTTCCCCCTTTGACATCTATGGAAAAGATTCAATACTCCCCTAGTGATACTAAATTATGCAAACAGATTCTTCAAGTTGCAGAACAATAACTTCAAATGTGGAGAAATGCAAAGCATTTCTCTAAACCTCCCTGACTACAACAACACATATTTCTCTTCTTTTCTTCATTTTCAATATACTGCACAATCTAGAAACTTGTTTCCTGGATAGACTCCTCCTGAGTCCATGCTTTACTACCTCTAAAAATATATCACAAGACCACCCAATCTTCTTGCAATAGGGAGACCAAGCTCCCCCTTACCATTTTCTTCCTCTATATTCAAGAGGAGAGAACAACTCCCAACTTTTGCAGGAGAAACTCAAATGTCTCCTTAGGATGTGGTTTTGTGAATGTATCTACTACTTGCTCCTTTTTCTTAATATACTCCAACTTTACCTTCTTTTCTACAACCTTCTCCCTTCAAAAATGATACTTGATTGCAATATATTGTACTTGAGTGCAACATGATGCTACAAAAATATATTATGCTTTGGTATAGATAAAGAAATAGAGTCCTATCTATTTCTCAACTAGGACACCAAACTATCACCAATAAAGAATGCTCCTCCACTTTTTCTCTTTCGATCATCAATGCATCATGCCCAATCTGAATCTATGTATGCATTTAGAGTGAAATTTTCACTCTTTGGATACCACAGTCTAAAACCTTTAGTAGCCATCAAATACCTAAATATCTTCTTCATTTCTGTAACACGATTTTCTTTAGGTACATCTTGAAATCTAGAAATCATTCCAACTGGCTACATTATATCTGGTCTCGATGATGTCAGATACAAAAAACTGCTAATCATAGATCTTGACAAAGTCTGGTCTACCATAGCAGATTCATCATATTCATATTTACTTAACTTGCATCTTGTAACCATGGGTGTTCCAAATGGTTTACAATCTTCCATCCCGAACTTACTTGGCATCTCCTTTATGTACTTGTGTTGATAAATTAAAATACCTTTGTTTATTTATACAATTTGCAACCCAAGAAAGAAAGATAATTCACCTAGCATAGATATTTCAAACTCATTATGCATTGACTTCTAGAACTCCTTGCACATGCCATCACTGCTACCTCTAAAAATGATATCATCTACATGTTAGAAATCAAGATCAAACATGCAAACCAAAAAATACCTTCCACAAGAGAAAAAAGAAAAAGCAAGAGCAATTTGCATGAAGATGAGCAAATGAATTTTATTTAGGAATTAAGAAATTACAAAAGATGAATTACTTCATAAAATTAAAGTATGCATAACCCTAAAGGTAAAACCTAATTTTGACCTAAAATTAGCTCAACTAAATAAAGCTTAAGTTTATTAATTAATTAAACTAATTATTACCTAAGTAAACTTAATAAAGTGTAATTAAATAATTAATTACACCAAAAACCCCCCTTAAGTGCAACTTAGGGAGACTAACAAGCATGCACCTTATGCTAGGATGAATCCAAAATGTATGAAAGCATGAATGGGTCCAGGAAACTAATCCATGTTAGGTACCCATGTATAAATGTAATGAATGGGAAAGAGGAGAAAACATAATGGGACAAAACCCCCCCTCAATGAGATGACCTACTGCAAAGAAGCACTGGAAGAACACTGGTGGAGTAACACTAGAATCTTGAATCTGGAAAGCAATGAAAGATACTTATATTTATGAGAAACCATATGAGAGCTATGAACTTTATTTCATGAACTGCTAGCTTTCATAGTTATCTTTCCTTCGCGGCTTCACCTTGTCCTTTATTGCTCACAACTTTTCAGCGTTTGCCACATGGCCTCCAAAAAAAGGTTCTTTCTGCTCCGTATTGCTTTGCTTTTGCCGAGTTCCATGTGCATGACGTGTGGCTTTCTCTAGCTCTTTTCCGAGCTGGGCCCACTATACAGTTATCTTTGTTCGGCATCACCCACGTGGCTTCGTCTCAGAGCTTTTCACTGGGGTGTCCCTCATTCTTTTTCCAAGCGTCGTTTGCTCGATGCATGGCATATTCTAGTGTGTCAGTTTTTTAGGAGTTGCTACCTATGCCGATTGTTCTCTCTTGCTACCATGTTTTCTTCTTCGATCTCGCATGTCCTTTGTTGCTGCTGCATGGCCTTCTTTTCTCAGAGGATGGCTTTGCTGACGCACTGTTGAGCGATCTTTCTATTTGGTGCTAGCTTGAGGAGATTTGGGGCATCGATGTCTGATCAAGTCATCTTTCTCTATGGTTTTCAGGTGGTGGGATGGCCTACATAAACAACCCTGCTTCTCTTTTATTAGGTTGTTGTTGTTAGATAGATTGAAAACTCCCAAGCACTAGGAAACGACCTTTGTAATATTTTATTGAACATGAAATCTACAAACTATGCCAATCAATTCGGCCTTTTTTGTTTTCATGTTTTTGATAAGATGGTTAGACTATGCATTTATTTTCCTATAATATATGAATGCCTATTCTTTAGCTTTCGTAATCTTCTATAGCTTAATAAATACAGATCATGTTTCAACTCCTCTGTGCTGGCCGAAGTTGTATTAAATTATGCTATGTAGTTAGAAGGTGTTCTTATGTTTTAAAGTGCTTTTGAGAAAATTTATTTAATAAATAGCATTTAGTGGTTCGAGCCTTTGCATCCAGCACTGTGCTTAGGTAATTTCGTTCATGATTTTGCGCATCGCCTTTAGTCTAGATTTAACATTTTAATTATCTTTCTAACCCTTTACCTCCCCCACTAAAATGAAGAGCCGACTTTGATAAACCCGAAGGTCACTTAGCTAAGCGCATAATGTCCCCCCAGTAGCTAAGTTTCCCATAAGACTACTGCCCCCTGTAAAATCTTGTGTCAATAGTTTTTTTTCTGGCATGCTCGGTGGGATCCAAACTAGCACGTTCACTTAATATATAAGTGTGTATGAGTCATAGGCCTATAACTAGGTCACAAACTATAAGATTCTCTAGGCTACTCATACCACCATTAGTTTATGTTTTTCCAAGAGGTTGGCAAGGTAGTCCTTCACCTCCCCCTTCTCCTCTGTCTCTTGCACTTATGGCCGCTAGAAATTATGTAGCCTGGGATGCTGGTAGTCCTTCGGTAGCACCAATACCTCCCGCAGCATGGTCTCCCATTCCAGTGACCTTTCCGATGCAAACCGTCCATTCTAATTCAAGTAAAGAGCTAGTTGCGGGATAAAATAACCTAGCCAAAGACACTAATTCATGGTGTTTTCCCTATAATGATGCACACATGCCCCAAAATTGTCTATGGGGAAATTTGCAATAGAAGATAGTGGAGCAATGTAGCCAAAGTAGCGCACCTAATCCTGGAAACCCGTCATATGCCTCTTAGTAGATGGATAATGCAGTCCTCTTTGCTCAGATGCAAGGGATGTCCACAGCGCAAGAGTTGGACATAGTTCCAGACCAAGCACTCTTTTCATGGATGGAAGGAGAAGAATCAACATTTTTGAATGAAATTCCTTTAACTCAAGTGCCTCGAGTGCAATCTAACTACAACACACATTCAAAGCGTAGACTCACCGAAGAATTCACATCTCCACCAACCAATGCTCCATCTCAATTGATGCCCAGTCCATCAGCATGACCGTCATCAGTCCCACAGCAGTCTAAGGCGGCTACTCCCAACTCTCTGAATCCACTTCCTCCGAAGGAAAAATCTCCTACGATCATCCGACCATTGCTAAATATCCGGATGCACCAGTTGCAAAGTAGAAGGAACAAGCAATCATTAATCATTAGTCATGAAAACAATTCAATGTGGTGGAACAATTAATGAAATCCTTTGTCAATGTTTCCTTGTGGGATATCTTGGCAATTCTGGAGCAAAAGTTGCTATTATAGAAAGCATTGCCAGGAGAGGAAAATGAGTAGATGCCTAGTCAACCTAAGTGAAGAAAATATATCCAAGTCGGACCTAGATAAAGTGTTAACGAATCAACTAAAAGAAAAGCTCGAAGTCGGAAAAGAGAGTAAGCCTAAACCTAGGCCTTTCTTTCTAATGCTTATCATTGACGACAAGTTATTGCATAATTGTATGATCGACTCTGGTGCTAGCACCACTGTCATGCCTAAGCAAGTAGCTAATCCTTTGGGGTTAAAATATGAGCCTCTTAATAAGGGAGTCATGCAGCTAGACAAAAATAGGGTTGATACCATCGGAGTAATCAAGGGATTACCTATGACATTGTTTGCATGCCCCAGTATCACTGTGAATCAAGATACCGTACTCATTGATGTCCCTCCTCTATTCGAGATGTGTTTGTTTTGAGAGTTCACAGAAAATGTTGGAGGATATCTAGCATTAGACTGGTCACATCTGATTTTGAGAACCAAACATGGAGCTAAGATGAAGCTATTGTTGGAAACTTTGCATTTCGAACATGTTGTTGATGAGGCCCTGCTCAACTTTGAAGCAGTGCATACTTCAATTACCCAAAAAGAAAGGTTCAATGTTGAATTTACGGAGGAAGTAGAGGCAACTAGCTCCCAGATGGAAAATGAAGAAGCTCTGTTGAATGATTTTATAGACACAAACCCTTTTGGAAATTATCATGCAACTGGACTCAGAACCCATTTCATACACAAGGAAGGAAAGATTATGCCCAGAGTTACTAAAGAATCCAGAGGCGAAACATCCTCAGAGTTGTGGACTTTTCACTTTGATGGAGCAAGATACAAAGTAGGAGCTAGAGCAGGAATATGTTTGACATCTCCATCCGAAGAAAATACCTTGAGGTCTTATCGCTTCCAGTTCACATGCTCAAACAATGAAGCAAAATATGAAGGTCTTGTCCATGGTTTGAGCCTTGCAGAACATATGGGCGCAAAGCAAGTAAGATTGTTCAGAGATTTAGAATTGGTGGTCAACCAAATCCGAGGGAGTTTTCCTACAAAGAATGTCCAGATGCGATCATACCGGCATAAGGTCTGGGATCTTATTGAAAGCTTGGAGGATTTTAATATTCAGGATATACCGAGGGAGAAGAACTCCGAATTTGACCCGATGGCAACCATCAGGGCTCAGTTTGAGCCAACCTCCCAGTTCTTAAAAAATAAACATGGAGTGAGAGTGATTGTACGACCTGTTGTTCCGAAAAATAATCAAGACTTGCGAGTGTTCGATAGTGATGCTCATATTGCATCATTTCTCCAGTCATCTAGGGATTTTTCTGACCAAATGCAACCAAAGATCACCGAAGCCTACAAAGATCAAGTAATCTAGTTGAAATCCAACAAGCTGCCCAGAGGCCTAGTCACTCTGGAGAGTCTTTTTGATTGAGATGATGCAAGGAAGGATAAAAGGAAGCTGGTATCTGATAAAGGTGATTATACCGATTTGCATATCGGAGAGGACAAAAAGCTCAAGGTTGGTAAGGAAATATCTTAGAAGAATAAAGATAGACTAAAGCACTTTTGCAAGGAATATCTAAGCGTAGTAGCTTGGTTATATGATGATCTTAAGGGATATGATCCTGGGATTATTCAACATACAATTGAGCTATTAGAAGGAGCAAAGCCAGTTCATTAGAAACAAAGGCTTGTGAATCCCAAGATTGAGTCACTCATGTCACAAGAATTGAATAAATTGATTGCATCCCGAATAGTGTTCCCAATCAAGCATAGCACTTGGGTGTCTAACCTAGTGCTAGTCTGGAAAAAGAATGGTAATATACGACTATGTGTAGACTTCTGAGACTTGAACATGGCATCCCTAAAGAATCATTACCCCTGCCTTCTATGGAGGTAATTCTACAAACCGTAGTTGGTTCTAAAATGTTTTCAATGTTGGATGGTTTTTCGGGCTATAATCAGATCTTTGTACAAGAGGAAGACCAACACAAAAAAAAGTTCACCACAAAGTGGGGAACATATGCATATGCTAAGATGCCCTTTGGACTCTCAAATGCTGGAGCCACCTTTCAAAGAGCTATGGATAGTGCCTTTAATAATTTAATACATAAGATTATACTTATCTATCTGGATGACTTGACATTTTTTTCCAAATTCACCGATGATCACTTTGATCATTTAGAGCCTATCTTCCAGAAGTGCCAAGAATTTGGGATTTCTCTAAACCTAATGAAATGTTTGTTCGGAGTTCCCCAAGGGAAGCTATTGGGATATTTTGTCTCAAAGGAGGGCATTGCCCTTGATCCAGAAAGAGTTGATTGAATCCAGGATCTTCCTCTACCCGTGAACAAGAAAGGAGTGCAATCTTATTTTGGGTAAGGTCAATTTCATTAGCTGATTCATTACAGACTTTGCAAGGATCGTTTGGCTAATTACCCTGATGCTTAAAAAGGATTATACTTTCAAGTGGATGACAAAAGCCAAAAAAAATTTTGAGCTTATAAAATAACTTATTTCTTCAGCCCCTGTATTGATCAATCCGGACCTGTCGAAGGACTTTATCATGTATTTTTTTGGTGGTGGAAATACTATTGCCACTATGCTTATGCAGAAGGATGGTAAGGATAAAAAAGAATGCCCTATTACTTTCTACTCATGCACCTTAAAGGAGTATGAGGAAAGATATTTTATAGAAAAGCAGGCCTTTGCTATCGTGAAAGGGCTTAAGAAGTTCTGGCACCTAATACCATACAATAAGTTGATTGTTTGTGTACCGCATCTTAGTGTGTAGGAATATATTATGAAAGGAGAAATCACCAAGAAAATATCTAACTAGATTACCAAAATTCTAGAGTATGATATTGAGATCAGGCCTGTCAAGACTGTCAAGGGAAAAGGACTATGCAAGTATCTCACCGAAAAAAATGAACCAGTGATAGAGCTCGAATCCTTGGAACCTGTGTTACTGAATGAAGAAAGCTTTGAGGGTGATTGGATGGAAGATAGGATAAACTTCATGCAAACAGGAAGGTATCTGACCAATCTCCCTACTTTTAAGAGACGGTTCTATTGTTTGCAAAATAGCAGTTATGTTTCCTTAGAAGGAGTACTTTTCAAAACAAATTTTAATGGTGTCCTGCTAAGGTGTGTGAATGAGGAGCAGGCCAAGAGAATATTAGATCAATATCATAATGACCCAACTAGAGGACACTTTTCTGCAAGAACTACTGCAATTAAAATTATATGTGTTGGTTATTTTTGGCCAACACTATTCAATGATTCATTTTCATTAGTAAAGTCTTGCAGGGAATGCCAATTTTATGTTGGAAAGAGAAAGAATTATGCTATGCCGCTAAGACCCATAGTAGTGGAGGAACCTTTTTCTCAATGGGGTCTAGACTTCATTGGTATGATTTACCCTTTTTCATCAGCTGAACACAGGTGGATATTAACAACAACTATCTACTTCACGAGGTGGGTAGAGGTCGTGCCATTAAAAAATGCAATGGAAGTAGAAATTGTTAACTTCTTGGAGGAATTGGTAGCGAGATTTGGCCCATCGAAAACAATTATTTCAGATAATGCTAAAGCTTTCCTTGGCTCTAAGATGAGCCAATTTGCATTGAAATATAGGGTTTTCTTGAAAACCTCTTCTAATTATTACCCTCAGGGGAATGGCCTCGTGGAATCCATAAATAAAAACCTCATCAGGTTAATCAAAAGGATAGGCTCCAAACACTAGAGGGAATGGCATAAGAACCTCCAAACTACACTATGGGAAAACTATATCACACCCTAGCATATATTTAAGACATCTCCTTATGAGATGGTGTACGAAAAGGAGGCATTGTTACCTATTGCCATGGAGATCCCAGCTCTCCAGTTGCTCAAATCTTTGGAAATTGAATAGAATAGAGTAATGGAGGTACAATTTTTTGAGTTACTCAAGGTACAGGAGAAGAGAGAGCATGCTTTAGAAGCAATGAACATCCACCAATAGGTGGTGAATAAGTGGTTTGACAAAAAGATGTCCGACCAAGAGCTAAAATGTGGGGACTTGGTGCTCAAGTTCAATGAGCGTGGGGCAAAGCCTAGCCAACACAGAAAGTTTGATAGTCTTTGGGAAGGGCCTATTAAAATTGTTCAGTGCAAATAGTTTAACTCTTTCGAGTTAGAAGACATGGAAGGTAATGCCTTGGATATTCCAGTTAATGGAATACACCTTAAGAAGTTTAATACTTCTACTCATGTAGTGGGTTTGTAAATTGTGAATATGTGATTATTTTTCCTACTTTAAGTTTTGGGTTTTCTCAATGTCTTTTAAAAAACAACAACAGTATTGCAAGAAATTGAGATACATTGTAAATGAGGCAAGATATGAAAAACATGAGTATTATATTATTGCTAGAACATTTACATTATATATGATAGAGGCTAGTGGCTTTGTATCAAAATATATATACATCTGCTAAAGGGTAGGAGGCTAGCAAAAAGGAAAAAGGGAAAATTGGGATTATTTTTCTTGTTAGTTATCAAGCAAAACAGGGACCAGCAATAGAAGCATCCGATGGCGTAGGGTAAGGAAATACATCCTCTCGAAGTCCTTGTACCACTACATGTTCTGAAAGGGTTCAATATGATGTATCCACATGACGAAGTAGCAGTTGGCACAATTCTTGGAGTGATGTTCTTCATGCGTTTCGATCTCAAAGCCGAATAGAAAGGGCCTGGTTGGCATGGGTCCTCCATGCAACAACACCCGATGTAGGTTGCAAACAAAAGGGACCCCATGATCAAATACGATGGCCCATACTACTTGCTCCAATCCTCCAAGGTAACACCAAGGGAGCACTCGCTTGGTCAACTTTAGAATTTTGCGGCTAGAAACACTAATGTCTAGGAGTGAAGCGACAAAGTGGGAGTAGATGCTAGTGTTTACATTGTATTGGTCCTTGTATTCCATGAATTCTTTGCTAAGGACCCATTTGATCATCTTTACATATAAAAGGTTGTTTATACCTATCATGTAGTTTAGGTGCCTACACCTAATCTTCCCTAGAAATGTGGCCTGGGTCTTTTTGTAAACTAGTCTAATTGGTGTCTCCATTATTGTTTGCTACTCTAACTTTCCTTAGTCAGGGTGCACTAGACGAAGCGAGCTATGATGACATCAAAGGAAAATGGTGCTATCTTTCCTTGATAATCAATGTCGCGGTGTGTGAAGTGATGTGAATGATCAGGTACAGTTGCAACTTGTTCCTTTCAAGTTATCGAATTAAAAGAAAATAGGCCAGGTTTCTGCATGAGAAGTTGTCGTCCCGAAAGAATCAAGGAAATTTTTTTGATAAATTTTTTGGGTGATGTGCCTAAGTACAATCAAGAAATCAGTAAATGCAAAGGAGCTTGCAAAGGATATGGCAAGGCTGTCTTGGTCTATCGTCCAAGATAAATCAAGTGCCACCTTATGTGAAGTCATGTCTCTTAAATATGAAGAGTATTTTGGTAGGTTGGCGATCTCTTCGCATGCATGAAAAAGATGGTGATAATGTGAAATGTTAGCACGTACACTTGCTAAGCCATTTTTCATGAAAATAAAAAATTAGGTTAGGCATGCGAAAAAAATTTATTGTGAGAATCTATTAAAAGATAAAAATGGCTAAGTCATTCGCAAAGAGAGAAAGAGTCTTTCAGATGCTAAGTCATTTGCAAAGTTTGTGAAGCATATAGCGAATACAAAGAAATGGTTGAAATTGCAGGAAGTTCAACATAAGCGGTGGTCCCTAAGAGAATTAATGAGCAAAGATTGATGACATCCTATGTAGATATCTATATCCAAGAGTCTTATGCTACTCCAAGCATCCCAACAAAGCTATCCTATCCCTTTACCAGTCAAGCGGACCAGAAAACACTTGGCACAGTTTCTCCTAGAAACCAAGCCCTAGTATTGGAGAATTGGGATAATGTTTTGGATCCTGAGTTATCTTAGAATCCCAAGAGCCTAAGGGAAGCTGCATGTGAAAAGATGAAGAAATTGTCGGACCCTTTCCACAAAGGTCTATGGGACTGTGGGCTTCTCCAATACATGGTTCCTTTGGTGCATTATTGCCCAGAAATTGTGGCAGCATGCGCAACAAACTTCGACCCTCAGACTGGAGTTATAAGTGGCCCTAATTTAAGGGTAGTTATTAGCCCCCAAGCCCTGCAAGACATGCTATGCATCCCATTCCCCTTGCCCAAGAATGCTGAAAATTTTAACATTAAAAGGATGTAGGACCGCTGGAGAACGTTCCGGATGGCGCAACTGTTTTACCACACTGAGACTGCTCAGCCGACAAATGTCTCAACACCTCCCAGATTCCCAATTGCTCTGGGTTCTTTAAAATTAGGATCTTCTTCCATTTGTTCTATGTTGGCACTAGTTTATGGCCTAGATACAGACAAGGGAGTTTTCGAATTCCAAATGAGTCTCAGCTTTATACTGAGGAAGAATAACATACCTCTGCTTATGGACTTCATGAAGGTTATTGTTGATGGGATGATACACCTGCTGTAGGAATTTGAGGTTGGTTCTAGATTCAGGTATTCTTCCTTCTTGGTCTACTTTATATTGCATCAAAATATTGATTATTTCTAGCAATTTATGGCCCTAGCCATTTTCGACAAGAGTGGTGCAAGGAATCTAGTTTCAACATGGACTCTCATCCTATCGAAATTTTTTGATTATTATGCATTTTCAGATTCATTCTTAGCTCTGAATTTGTGGGCTTTGGATGGATCTGGGATCAACATGTCCATGCGATTGACACCAAGACAAAAATCATGGTTAAAAGGCCTCTTGCCACCTTGCGATTGGTTCTTTGGCATGAACTTCACTATGCTCCACATGCAAGGTTTTATCCGGGAACCCTTCCGGTTCCCGCGTATTATTTCTGACAGAGTGCTGGCCTTGGAGGTGTTACGACATCTATGTAATATTGAGAAATGACTACTGGGGAGGAAGGCATTTAACTTCCTATTTGACGTTGTCGGTCATGTTCGGCTCTGTATCACTAGTTAAGAAAAGGACTTCGAAGGTTAACACCTCAAAGATTTTGTACTCAAAGTTGGGTCATCTTTGGTTGGGGGTTATCAATGACACATGGCAATATAACCTCAAAACTAATCTATCGGAGATTGGCATAAAAATTCTGCACTAGCCTTGACCCTTCTGGGATCCTTGGAGAAATTTCGAAGAGGGGAATTTAAAATTTTATGTAGGTCTTCAATATTTTCCTACTAAAGAGGGGCGTCCACCATGGTTGAACTTTTACCACATTGTGGGGAAGCCCAGCCAAAATCAAAAGGTGAGCCCATACCTGTGCAGCTAGTTGAATAAGATCGGATGGAAGCCCGAAAAAATTTGAGACTTCTGGATATATAGATAGTAGATAAAGACAACAAATGGGCTTTATTAAGAGGTGGACTTGGATGAAAAATTTGATGAAATCTGGCTTCACGAACACCCAGATAGTGAGAACTCTTCGAACCCTTCAATTTTAGAGCAATACTATGAGAAGGGAAGAGCTGCCATGGAACTCGGTGAGGAGGTAACTCAAAGACCCCCTATCGCTGAAAAAGGGCCAACACATGAGGAATATTTTAGTGGACAACCTGCACAGCAGGAGGACTCTTCAAACACACAAATGTCAAAGCCTTCCAACTCCTCTAAATTGGGTAGGAAGAGGCAAAGAAGTTTTGGTCATGAAAAGAAGGTTATTGTGAACCTTGAAGATTCTCCGGAGGAGAAGTGGCCACAAAGAAGAGAGTCCGCTGAAGAGGAGGAGTCCCAGCATGAAGAAGCAGTTGTATCATCTGGAGTTCTTTAGGAGCCTCAAGTATTATTTCCTCCCTCTTTTCTCTCTACTATGTCTCTAGTCTCCTCTTCGTCTGCCCCAACCTTTTCATCTGCACCAGCTTTTTTTGTTGTTGGATATCCTGGGAAATCTAGTCCTTTCCCTCTTGGTTTTCCATTTCCATCCTTTTCTTTTCATTCCTTACCCGGAACGCAATTCGGCACCAGTCCTGACCTTATGAGCCAACAATTTTCATCCCTCAGGCCTGACCTATCAGTTGGTGCTTTCCTGGCCTTTTCCTCTGCCATGTTTTCATCATCTCCAAGTGGCTAGTATATCCCACCTTTCTCCCTGATAATTATTACAAGGCCTAGAAAATCCATTGATGATCTGAGCACACTATCTTTCCCACTAGAAGTCCCTCAGGAGTTTCCTTTTGCTTGTGGGCTAGGTATCTCTTCCTAGGAATATTTCTCATAGGTGGAGACAAATAAGAGCTCCTGAGCAAGATGAATTCAAAAGAGACAAAAGGATGTGGGTAGGCAGGAGAAACCTCTCTTACAAACTATTTTCAACAAGATTCAGAATTCATTAATGTTTGCAAAGATCACCCCCAATGTGATTAAACCGGTAGGAGAAATGTTGCCGAGTGACTACTCTATCAATGCCATTGGGTTGGACTTGCAACAAGCCTGTCCGTGAGATAAGGTTGAGCTGATGGAGGAGACTCAGAAGATAGTGACCACCGATTACCTCAAGCTCAATCACCAAGCAAAGAAAAGAGAGGAGTAATTATTGGAGCTAAAGGGAAAGGTTGATATTTGGGTAAACAAGTATAAAGCCCAGTAAAATGAGATAAATCTCTTGCAAAAGGAGAGGAGTGCTTTTGAAAGAAAGATCAATGAGCTTCAGGTTATGGCCACGGAGATTGTTTCGATCCTACAAAATGGGGTTGAGCAGAGCTAGGCGAGCAAAGAAAAAATCTGTACTGACTTAATATAGATGAATGAAGGTATGAAGCAGCTCTGGAAGAGCACGAATGATGAAGTAAATGAGATGAATGTCGTTTTAGAGTTGGAAATTAAGAAGAGAAAGTAGGTTGAGTTGGCCTTGGATGAGAAAGAGAAAGAAATTTCCACTCTAAGATGCCAAGTGTCTGTATTGGACGGAAGATTATTGGAGCTAAGGGCAAACTTGAGCAGCAGAGTAGCGGAGTTGGATCTTTTGAGAGCCCAACCTTTTGCACCACAGATGACCTCATTATAAATTTCCAAGGAGTTATACGCATCATAGTGGGATAAGGTCAAGGAATTATGCCTTACTTTGCAGCCCACCCTGAAGTTTATGGCGTAGGCAACCAGCCTATGTGGAACAGTTAGTGAAACAATCCAGCAGGTGCAAGAGATAACTTTCGATAAAGTTCCGGAGGCCAGACTTTTGTTGGGAAAGTTGTATATGGCTTCTGATGAGGCTCTAAGTGGCATAGGTATAAAGGATTGGACAATGATGGCTATGGGTGTAAACATTCTCATTTACATGCACGATGTCATCCAACATGTAGTAGAGTGTAGAGCTAGATTGAATCAAATTACCAGTGACATGCGGGCAAAATTTTCTCGCTTAACTCGGTGAGGCCTCCCTTCGCTCTTCATCATAGATCAAGTGGTAGCAGGTGTTGAGCACATTGTTGCAAAGATTGAGGAGAAGAATCAGGACCTTTCTATTTTCCAATCTTTTGATCATTCTCTGACTGTCAAAAATATTGAAGGTGTCATGCATCAACTGGCACAACTCTTTTTCCAGCTTGAATTGGAGGCGAAGATATCTAGCGGATTGCCTTTTAAGGAAATCATCGATATCAAATTACCGCATGAAAAATCTACGAGCCCTCTTTGCACCATCAAGTGAGGTCTCGACTGGTTTGCACGCTACCCTCTCTAAGCTATGAGCGATAATGGGATGTTGAACAAAGGTTTCTAGGGTTCTTCATTCCGCAGGCGAAATGCCCCTATGAGTCACCAAACTGTGAACTTTATTTTATGAGCCGCTAGCTTTTTCGGTTATCTTTCCTTCGTGGCTTCACCCTGTCCTTTATCGCTTGCAACATTTCAACGTTTTCCATGTGGCCTCCAAATGGAGATTCCTACTGCTCCATATCACTTTGATTTTGTCGAGTTCCATGTGCATGACGTGTGGCTTTCTTTGGCCGTTTTCTGAGTTGGGTCCACTATGTAGTTATCTTCGCTCGGTGTCGCCCACATGGCTTCCTCTTAGAGCGTTTTGCTGGGGTGTCCCTCATTCTTTTTCCAAGCTCCATTTCCTCGATGCATGGTTTATTCTTATGCGCCAGTTTTTTGGGAGTTGTTGTCTGTGCCGATTATTCTCTCTTGCTACCGCGTTTTCTTCTTCGATGTTGCATGTCCTTTGTTGTTGCTGCATGGCCTTCTTTTCTCAGAGGATGATTTTGCTGGCACACTGCTGAGCGACCTTTCTATTTGGTGTCAGCTCGAGGAGATATAGAGCATTGATGTTTGATCAAGGCATCTTTATCCATGCTTTTCAGGCGGTGGGCTGGCCTATATAAACAACCTTGCTTTTGTTTTATTAGGTTGTTGTTAGATATAGATTAAAAACTCTCAAGCACTAGGAAATGACCTTTGTAATATTTTATTGAACTTGAAATCTATAGACTGTGCCAATCAATTCGGCCTTTTCTATTTTCATGTTTTTGATAAGACGGTTAGACTATGCGTTTATTTTCCTATAATATATGAATGTCTGTTCTCTAGCTTTCATAATCTTCTATAGCTTAATAAATACATATCATGTTTTGACTCCTCTGTATTGGCCGAAGTTATATTAAATTATGCTATGCAGTTAGGTGTTCTTATGTTTTAAAGTTCTTTTGAAAAAAATTATTTAATAAACAACATTTAGTGGTTCGAGCCTTTGCATCTAGCATTGTGCTCAGGTAATTTCATTCATGATTTGGCACATCCCCTTTAGTCTAGATTTAACATTTTTAGTTATCTTCCTAACCCTTTACCTCCCCAACTAAAATGAAGAGTCGGCTTTGATAAAACCTAGAGGTCACTTAGCTAAGTGCATAATGTCCCCTAGTAGCTAAGTTTCCCATAAGACTGCTGCCCCCTGCAAAATCTTGCATCAACAAGAGCCATTGAAGGACTTAGAAAGAATCATGATAAAGCAATAGCAGACCCAATGCCAAGGAACACTAAAAAACTCACAAACTAGATAACCCTAGAATCTATGAAGTAACAGTAGATGAATAAATGATTCCCCCCATGAGGGAATGATATGATGAAATAATTTGGAAGCTATGTGTATCTCGATGTCGATGCCAAATTGTGACTAAAACTGGTCCATAGGAGAAAGTACCATGAAGATTCGGGAACATTAACCATAAAATGAATAAACCTCAAACTAAAATGTGACCCGATGTGAATCTGATACAATTCAAGATCATTAACCATATGCTCTCAATCTGAAATGTGAACCAATGCGAACCAAAATGTGTCAAGCTATGAGCAAGATGTGGCCAAAAGAAACTACAGAATCCAGATACAACTCATGCGAGTTTTCATCAATATGAAGATGAGATCAAAGTGCATGCCATGCAACTACACTCTAATCAAACTATAATGCAAGAAGCCCCCCTAATGAAACTTTATATAAGTTCATTTATTACAATACCCCATGATTGTAAAAGGAGAACATGCAAAACATGCATAAATCAAAGAGAAAATGCAAACCTAATGCATGGAAACAAGAAAGAGTGAGTGTTAGAGTAATAAGTTATATGCTTAATTAATTATATCATACTGGTTAATTAATTAAGTCACTTATTCTTTTAGTTGCTTAAGCTAAACTTAGGCACATTAATAATTGATTAATTATTAATTGTGCACACTAGGGTTTCCTTTTAGGTCAACATTAGGGTTGCATACTTTGCTTTTATAAAGCAAATATCTCATTGTAATATTGAATTTTTGAATATATCATTTTGCACATTCACATGCAAACCTATGTTTTTTTATGTTTTCTCTTGAGTGGAAGGTGTTTAGGTTTGCATGTCTGATCTAGGGTTTCTAACATGGTATCAGAGCCTTGACATGCAGCCCCTTCTAAAATTCTGGAGAAATTCATTGTAGAGTTCGTTCGGGGTTCCTCGAGGGTATCATGCCTTGAGTTCATTTATGTAGCATTTTGGATCAGATCAGGCCACACCATTGGATTCAGAGCTCTGGGAAAAGTCAAGTTTCACTTTCATTTTACAAATTTTGGCCATGATTTGCCAGATTTCTTGAGGGTTTCAAGCTTGGTGATTTTTTGCAAGCTCTGGAGGTTGTTTTTTCGGAGCATCCTGGAGCAAAATGGACACCATCATTGTGTTCATAGCACCCAAAAACCCTAAGATCACCTTTTGTTTCATTGATTTTGGTGAAGTTGGTTCGGAGGGAAAACTTTTTTTGCTAGGGAAGCTGTACGGCCTCCCTAGCACGCTTCTTGAGGCACAGTTTTCAAAAAAAATGGAAAAAAAATCAAAAACACATATTGGTTTCTACACCTCTAGTTCAAAAGTTGAGCACAACCGCTGCACCACCCGATGGCCACCCAGCAGCCATCGCCGCCGGTGGCTCCCCCACCCAGCTCCGTCGCCCGGACCAGCCCCCGCAGGCTCCAACTGCATTAGCTGCGGTCCTATGGGGAACTAGGCCCCATGCGCCCAGCCCTTGACCACCCTAAGCTCCTGCGCCGATGACATGGGCGACCAAGGGCTCCACCCCAGCCCCCATTCCACTAGCCCCTGGTTGCACACAGGACCAGGAGCTTATTTTTTTTAGCCCCCTGGGCTGCCTGCAGGCCTTATTGGCCATTCTGGAGCACTTTCACCAAATCCGGCATAAATTTTGCGTACAGAGTCAGTTTTTCGCAAATGAGATATTATTGGAAAGATAGTTCCAAGCTCATTCTGTTGGTCTAGGTTATTTTTCCTAGTTATGTTCCAGTTTTATTTTGTAGGTCCTTGAACATAGAACTTGTTATTTTCACTCTGGAGGGCATATCTTTTGACTCAGTGATCCTTTTTTCGCCATTCTTCCGGTATTGGAAAGCTGGTTCAATCCTCTACATAGATTTGAGGTATTTTTTATTTTTTTGTTTATGCATGTTTAGGAATTCTCTCCTTTTGTAGTCATTGGGGATTGTAATAAATGAACTGATTCAAAGTTCCATCGGGGGGGTTTCTTGCATAATAATCTGATTAGAGTTTGCATGCACTTTGATCTTCATCATTCAATAATCGACTGCTAATTCATAGATTCCAATGTTGTTCCTATTTGGAGTTTTTGAGTGTTCTGTGGCATCGGGTCTGTTGTTGCATCATTATGATTCTGATATGGTTTCTTGTAGATAGAAGTATCTTTCCTTGCTTGCTAGATTGTGGTTCTAGTGTTACTCTACAGTGTTCTTCTAGTGCTTCTTTACAGCATGTCATATCATTGTAGGGGGGTTTTGTCCCATTGGGTTTTCCTCCTCTACCTCTTTCTTGCATTTGTAAATGGGTACCTGATCAGGCCTAGTTGTCGGGACCCATCTTTGCTTGTATGCATCTTCTTCTAGTGTTTTAGTTTCTTCCTAAGTTCATCTTAAGGGGGGGTGTTAGAGTAATAAGTTATATGCTTAATTAATTATAGCATACTGGTTAATTAATTAAGTCACTTATTCCTTTAGTTGCTTAAGCTAAACTTAGGCACATTAATAATTGATTAATTATTAATTGTGCACACTAGAGTTTCCTTTTAGGTCAACATTAGGGTTGCATACTTTTCTTTTATAAAGCAAATCATCTCATTGTAATATTGAATTCATGAATATATCATTTTGTACATTCGCATGCAAACCTCTACTTTTTTATGTTTTCTCTTTTATGGAAGGTGTTTAGGTTTGCATGTCTGATCTAGGGTTTCTAACAGTGAGTTCACAAATAAATATTCTCATCTTCCTCCATGATTAAAATTGAGCTCATATCTATGTAGAGGATTGAATTAGTTTTCCGATGCAGCTTGAATCACGAAAAACTAATAATCGAGGAAAACGTTATGCCCTCTGAAGCGAAAACTACTTCATCTAAATTCGAAGGCCAAAAAAATAAATCTAGAGCAAAATCTAGAAACAATACCTACACCACTAGATTAGACTCAGAACCAACTTTCCAATGGTATCTCGTTTCCAAAAAATAGACTATGCATTCTCAAGATACAGCCATTTTACTAAAAATACTCATTTTGGCTTTAAACCAAATATTTTATTAATTTAAAGATTAAAAAATTAATAAAATATTCAACTGTACCTTCATGGCACAAAAATTGAGGTAGCACATAAATCAAGAGGGCACAAAAACTGAGACAACACAAAAGTGCTCTTGGCACCAAAAAAATATGACATGAAAATCGAGGCATTCGTACGGATCCATATAGTCATACAGATTTTTCTGGTAGCATTTTTGAAAATCCCCAAAAACACAAAAAAATCAATTTTTAGTAAACCCTATTATATTTCAAATGAAAATAGGGGTTTTGGGGCCTTTTGAGCGCACCCATGGTGTCCCTTTTGCACCAACATGCACCGTTTGTGAGATCAAGGTCAAAATTTCTCGAAAAATGATGAAAAAACCCTTTGATCTGGCAAAAAACTGTTAGAGCTTCAAACCCTCACAGATGTGATAAACAAAGATGAAAATGAATGAAACAAAAGTCAATCCTGACTTTTTCTAGTGCTTTGAATCCAATGGAGATGCCCAATCTAATCCAAAACGCTCCAGAAATAAGCTCAAGGTATGAAACTTTTGAGGAACCCCAAATGTGCTCTGCAATGAATTTCTCCAAAAACTGAGAAGGGGCTGCAAATCAAGGCTCTGATACTATGTTAGAAATCAAGATCAGACATGTAAACCAAAAAATACCTTCCACAAGAGAAGAATAGAAAAACCAAGAACAATTTGCATGAAGATGTGCAAATGAATTGTATTCAGGAATTAAGAAATTACAAAAGATGAATTTCTTTATAAAAGAAAAGTATGCATAACCCTAAAGGTAAAGCCTAATTTTGACCTAAAATTAGCTCAACTAAATAAAGCTTACTTATTAATTAAGTAAACTAATTATTACCTAAGTAAACTTAATAAAGTGTAATTAAATAATTAATTACACCAACACTACATAGACCGCAACTATCAACAATCGATCTCCTTCTATTTTTATGTACATATTATTATCTACACTGCTTCTTAGGAACCCTTATTGCTGCAAGTATCCATCCAACTTGAATACCAAGCTCTGGGAGCTTGTTTGAGACCATACACAACCTTATTTAATTTGCAAACATAATCTAGATTATCATAACATTGAGATCCTTTTTGTTATTCAATGCAAACTTCTTCTAGTTGTCCTTTCAAGAATGTTGAATTCACATCCATCTAATATACATTTAAGTTCTTGAATGTTGAATGAGCTAAGAACATCCCGATTGCTTCCAATCTTTCTACCAGAGAAAATGTCTTCAAAATCTATACCTTCAACCTGAGCATACTCTTTACATACAAGTCTATCTTTATTTCAGACCATTTCACCTTCGTCATTCAGCTTATTTTTTAAAAGCCACTTGGGTCCAATCACATTCTTTCCTTTAGGTCTTGGGACAAGTTCCCAAGTTTCATTCTTCATGATCTGTTTCAATTCTTCCTCCATAGCTTCTATCTAACCTTTCTCTTTTCTTGCTTCTCCATACAACGTAGGCTCTATCTTTGAAAGTAATGTAAAATTTACTTATTTATTTACCTTTTCAAGTCTCTTTCAAGTCTAAACCACACTACTTTTATCTCCTATAATCTGATCTTCAGAATGAATTCTTTGAACATACTTTCCTAAAGTTTTTATAGCAACTTATGAATCTTCAATACTACTATGAATTGGTTCTTCATCTTCTTCTGCGTCCAAAACACTAGTAGACTAAATTATTTCATCAACTCTCACATTTGCACTTTCTACTATCCTCGTTAGTCTTTTTTTATAACATCTATATGATTTATTTCTCAAAGAATAGCCAAGAAAAATATCATCATCAGATCTCAAATTAAACTTACCCAAATTTTATTCATCCCTTTTGATTTCGTACTTGCTTCCAAATATTTTGAGGTGTCTAACTAATGTCAGTCTTCCTCCCCATAACTCATATGGTATCTTATTAGTCTTTTTTTTATCTAAACTCTATTTAGAATGTATACAATAGTTCGTGTATCTTCTCTCTAGTATATATTTGATAGATTTTCTTGACATAAAATTGTTCTTGCCATCTCTTGTATAGTCCAGTTCTTCCTTTCTGCAATTGCGTTTTGCTATGAAGTTCTAGGGGTAAAAAAATGCTTCTAGATCCCATGCTCTTCACATGATTTATCATGCTTCTTAGAAGTGAACTCTCCACCTCTCTCTGATCTCATAACCTTGATTGTCCTTCTTGTCATATTTTCTACTAATTCCTTGAATGCTTTAAAATTTTCAAATGCTTCTGACTTCTCCTTTAGAAATGTAATCCAAGTCATCCTAGTGTAATCATCAATGAACATTATGAAATACCTATCTCCTTGTAGAATCTTTTCCCTCATAGGTCTACATAGATGTATATGCACCAGATCTAATGGTTTTGATGTAGAACACTCCTTAGTAGTAATTTTCTTCTTGTATGTTTCCCCTTCATGACATGACTTGTAGCTTATAGATTGATGTTTCTTAATATTTGGCATATCCCACACCAGTCCTCTTGAGATAATCTTTACCATATCATCAAAGTTAATATGTCTTAACCTTCTGTGCCAAATGCAACTTTCTTCTCTTTGCATAGTGCTCACTTAGAAGATACATATCATTAGGATATTTTTCTTTTCTATATAATTAATTCATCATCACTTGATTCCCTGATTTCACAACCTTTAGTACTAAAACATAGCTTATAAATATTATCACACATCCGACTAACACTTAAAAGATTATTCTTTAAATATTCAACATATAAAACATCATGTGTCTTTGTTCTACCACCATCAAGACTTAAAGTACCCTTACTAGAGATTTTGAAAATATAATTATTTCCAAGGGTAATAGAACCACCTTCAAATTTCTTGAAATTCATGAACTTACTCTTATCTCCAGTCATGTAGCTAGAGAACTGCTATCAATGATCCAAGGTTCTCTTTCTGAGCATGTAGATAAGTTTGAGCAATCATTGAAATTTTTGACTTATTTTCTTCAAGAACCTTCTTCTAGACTTTATTTGAGTCATGACTTCTACTTTTTGATCCTTTTCTTCAACTTTTTGGTAGAGGAGGACTCACAAAATTTCTTTTATAGTTCTTTGCAATGTGCCCAAAGTTTTTGCATTTCAAGCAAAATGATATTAAAATTGTATAGTGGTGCAAATGCATTATTGTTGAAAAAGTTATTTCTTCTTACCAAAGCTTTTCTACAGTCCACAACCTTATTACCAAAATTGTTGCAACTAAAACAATAATTAGAGAAGGATTAGTTGAACCTGATGTTCTATCCCTATCTTCAAGATCTTCTTCTTTTATTTTGCACTTGAATAAATCCATCATTGTGTGCCATGGTTCTTTCAAAATTTGAACTTCTGAAGCCTTCCACTTCCAAACTTATCTTAGTAGACTTTGTAGTCTTCTCAATCACCTTGTTCTTCTAATCATCAAAACCTATTATAGTTTTGACATGTAGAGGTATCTGAATTCATAATATCTGATCTATAGTCTTAGTACTCTTTTAAAACTTCATTTGTAGTTGCTAATTCACTTTCTCAAGTTCTTTTCTTATTGTCACTATTTGAGCTTCTAGTTTCTCACATTCTTTGTCTCTTGATATCAACCTTTCTATTATAACTTCTTCAATCCTTTTTGCTTCTTCTTTTTGGGTCTTTAGACAAAAAATAATCTATTTTGCTTTCTTCAAATCCTGAGATACCCTTTCTTTAGCCCTCACTTTTCTATAATTTTTTTCTTCAACCTTTTGATTTATTTTCTAGCACACATCAATTCTTCCACAAGATCTACTTCATCTTCATTATTTTTGGTATCCATTTTCACATCTCCTTCAATAGTCTCAAAATCAATGAACACAACTTTATCTTTTTCATCTCCAAAGATATCTTCATCTTCTTCTTCAGTAGAGTAGTGTTCTTCTTCATTAGTGTAGAAACTCTTGTGTTTCCTTTGACCCTTATACCTTCTCTAGAATTATTTCTTTCCATTCTTTTTCTCTCAACATTGTTAGAATCCTTATGGGGACACAACCATAAAATATCCCACTTCTCCACAATTGAAACACTTAAAAGGTAACTTGCCTTGGTACTTACCAGAACCTCTTTGTAGCTTCCTAAATTTTTTTTCTTCTTCAAGATTTAATCCAATATCAAAATCCTGGTCAACTTGCTTCTTAGATACTTTGAATGCAATCTCTTTCATTATTGAATCTTCACTTTCAAATCTCATCTCAAATGAAGTTAGAATTCCATGTTGTTTAGTAAACTTCAAATAATTTAGATGCTTAGCTTCTTCAATAGAAAATACTTTAGAATAAAGCCTTCTAGGGAGAGATCTAATTACCTTTCTCAATTTAACATTCTTCTCTTTCAAATTCTCACTAAGACCTTAGATAGAGTTGAAAATTTCATCAACCCAAAGTAGGAATGTAGAAATATTCTCATCTACTTTCATCTTCAGACTTTCAAACTAATCTCTATAAGTTTTTAAATTTACATCTTTGAATTTTTCATCACCTTCATAAATGGTCTACAACTTATCCCATATATCCTTGGCTGTTTTTCACTACATCACCGTCACAAATTTAGAATTAGTCAATCCACATAAAATAGCATTCCTTACCTTAGCATTGAGTTCAAAATCCCTCTTTCCAACTTGCTCCCGAGGAGGATTTTTAGGAGGCTCATATCCTTTACTGACATCCAAATTTCCATTCATAATGACATTAGATAGGAATCCATCCTAACTTTCCAAAATACAAAATTGGATCCATAAAAAAATGGTTGCTTTATTTCCCAAGAATCCTTCATGTTTTATCCCAGACCTACCTTAAAATATTAGGCTTCTACAATGAAACTTGGCGCTGATACCAATTGAAGGGCACACAATCTACTAAGAGGGGGTGGGGGTGAATCAATAGATCAAATCTATTCAAAATTCTCAACTTCAAAATTGATTATCAGATCATGCAACTTGAACTTTTTATATAGTTATTAGAATGTATAATTATACTCAACGAATCCCACATAAGCAACCAAAACATAAAATCATCAAGCACACACATGAACACTAGATATACATGGAATCCCAATATGGGAAAAACCATGATGATAATAGTCAATTTGATCTACTGTCCAAATCTAGCCCCAAAATACAAAAATATGCAAGTGAATTTTACAAATTGAAGTAGGAAACAACCTACCAGAGACACCAATCCTTTGGTGTATTTGTAGGCACCAACCTATTTGAGACACCAATCCCCAATTGAAATAGTACAACAGGTAGAACACCAGTCCTATTGGATTACAAAGATATAGCTTGTGGATAATCAATGCAACACATACATGTGCTAGAGTCATATTTGACACTCTTCATTTTTTTAAATGATATTTTGACATAGGAACACACACTAAAGTACAATTCTCCCTTTTATCTTCACCACCTTCTCTTCAATTTGCATCAACAACCAACCATTCTTCACACAGGTGTAATTCTAATTCATGTAAACACACTCAAATACATTACAATGCATCTGAAAATTTAAAATATATACATGATATTACATTAACACTCTTCCATTTCAGCCAGGGATCTGCAAATAGACAAGATGACATAAGGTGGACCTAAATTCAAATTACATGAAATTTTTAGCAAGTTTTTCCAAAAATCAAATTTCTTACTACCAATAGAACATGATGGAATGCGCTACCACATAAACCTTAAGAATTTCCTATCTTAACACCACACACAAGATTTTAACTCCACACACTACTAGTTGTTACTGCACACACCTTGAACTCTAATTGGTTGAAAAATAGACATAAAGAACCTTATATCACTTCAAACTTATTGCACACTAAACATATCCTCTAGAAGCTAAAGAACATGATAGAAATAGTGTAGGAATACTCTCCTTCCAAACTACAAAGAAAAACTACATTTATGAAATAAATGTGACCACATTTGTATTGCGAGAGAAATCTCTCTACCTAGAAATATCCTTGAATAGAAATATACTGATACAAAATTTTAGACCACCACTAACATAGTGAATAGATGTAAGAATTTCATTGCAAGCATACAAAATTCATACAAACACTCCTTAGAAAATAATAATACATTTCTTGATTTTACATCCAAACTAAAATTTTGACATACAACATGCATTAGCAAATATTTTGCAACTCAAAATCATAATTCAACTTAGCCTAAAACAAAGAAAACCTTTGACATCAAACTTCTGATTCCATCCTCTAGCATTAATGACAACACTGTCAACCTTTGACATCAATGAAAACCTACGTTCAACACTTATGTCATATTGTGTGTGAAGGATTTACTTATGAAAGTTGAATATTTAGAGGATTTGTATATGGATAAATTGGGAGATATGATGGTTAGCTATACATGTTAAAATTCTAGTTAATACCCCCTCAAGTAGATGTATTTTATCCCCCTCTATGAGGTTCTTATGAAAGGGTTCTTGTGTATAGGTTCCCTTAAGTCATTGAAATTTTCCATACATGAAGATCCTTGATATTGTGTTGTTGTTGTGTGTGTGTGTGATTGTTTGAAGTATTTGTGTGTTCATTGTGGAAATGTTAATTGATGTAGTTGTGAACTATGGTGTGAAAATTATTTTGTCACTTTGAGTTCCCCCAAGCTTGGGGTTGGGCTATTTTCAAACCTAGGCTGGGAGGTGAGCCCCCACTAGTTTGGAAATCATGTTGGTGTGTTGGGTATTGTGTGCAGGAGATTGGGGGTTAATGTTTATTAGTGTCTTTTGGAAAAATAGTTCACTATTGTTCCAACTATTGTCTACTTTTACCACCTATTTGTGTGCTAAGGTTATGAAAAAATGGTGATAGAAATTATACCTATGTAATTAATACTTGCCATAAAAGAGGTGTTGAATATCTATTGTTTAGCTTACACTTATTTGTACAAAGAATTTTGTTGTAAAAATTCATAAATTAGTTTATGGAATTTGCATTTAATATTAATGCATCACTACTTTTAATGGGAATGTATCATGTAATATTGCTAGTTTGAACATTAACAATATGGCTGTCAATATATACAAATTTTCTTTCAACCATAATACTTATTTGAGGATTATAATCTTATGAGGTGTTGTGTCAAGAAAGAAATAAGACCATGGATGTGAAAATGTCCTATAGTGTTATTGTAAATGTATTATGAAGGTCTATTATAAGATACATTTGAAACTCATGAATATATATGTTTATGCATATGGTAGGATAAAGAGCTATTGCTTTGGATTGTTGATTAAACATAAAATTATTTTCATAGTACTTCAAGCTTTGTTACAAGATGATGAGGTGGAAAATTGAAACCCTAGGACTTCCCTTTAGGACTTCACAAGGTTCCTCCTTTCCAAAATTGAGAGTTCTTATCATTAAATTCAAGATTGGCTAGGATATGAGATTGACTTGCAACCTAAAGGTGAGATAACCAATCCTAGGATCTGAATTTAGGGACCTAGAAATGGAATTTGTATGAACTGCAATGCTATGACTAAAAAATGATGCAAATAACCTATTCTAATGCAAAAATAGTAAATATGGAAAGTCATAAAAAAATTTGGTATTTGGAAATAGACTGAGTAGAGTTATGTGCACCTGACATAAAAATTTGGGGGACTAAATTGCCCAGGGTTCTAGTGTCCTAGTAACTAAATTTGAAATCTATTTGCATAGTCCTTGGGAGTTTGATCAAAGCCTTCTTCCTTTTGGGTCTCATTATCAGATCTTTGTCAAATGCTGAGATAATTGAGTATTCATATCTTACCAAGTTGTAGGTTTTGAATGCAATAATGAATAAATAACCTTCAATCTTCCTCTAATCTTCCTCAGATCTAAAACTACAAACTGAAAGAGAGAAGAAGGGTTGTTCCATATAGGGGCTTACCTTAGTCAAACCTTGTGTTGGTGTTTGCACCTCCACAATGGAAAATTTGATTTAAAAGAGATCTTATTCTTTTGAGGGATAGAGGCTAAATGACAAATGAATGATGCATCGACAATAGACTACAACTCATCACTCAAATCTGATTTCCTTGAAGGACTAAAGTCATGCACATCACCTCAAGGGTTGATTTCAAATAGGCTTGTTTGTTTGGAAGACCTACAAGGGTTAGTCCTCACAAACAAAATGATAACATAAAAATGAATAAACTCACATAAAACTTGACATAATGATTCAATATTAAAATGTTATCTACTCTTGACTACTCTTGACTTGATAAGAATTTCTTGATCACCGATATTTTCAATAATTCCATGTTAGTTTTTAAATCGTGAAATGACTAGGTATTTATATGAAATTAATCCAATTTTGTAAAAATTAAATCCTGATAGATGGCATTTGACATTTGAAATTTAAATAATAAAATGCCAACTCTGACATATTAAAATTTGGAGGCAAAATAGGGGGACCAAGTCACCTGGGGTGACTTTGTCATAGTCCTATTTTGTGGGGTGGTAAAGTGTTGAGAGTAAAATATTAACTGTTTCCCTTGGTTTTGTTGATAAATGTCCAAATGGGCCTTAGAATGCATAATTAGGTCCATGCACTTAGGAGGGAGAAAAATATTTTGTGAAATTGTCAAGGGTGACAATTTATGATGCTACATTTAGCTCCAACTTTAGTGAGAGTATGAACTTACGCTCAGACTCACACTAAAGTAGAAACTATGTCAAGAGGGGTCTAATTATCTAAATGTTGAAGAGATGGGATGACAATGAATCTAGGGGGAATTGTGCAAGGCCCAAGGATTCAAGATCCCATGACAAGCCAGCATAAAGACAGGGGAGAACACATGCATGTAGTGCAACAAGAAAACATATAACATACATGACAAGAACACAAAAAGAGTGTATGAAAATCATGAACTAGCAAGTTGCATTATACTAGGATCCATACCCAAGGTGTTCATGACTCATAGGATAACAAAGTCTGATATTTTCTAGGTGAATAATGAACCAAAGGAACGACAGGCTAGTGAAGTTTGATATTCATTAGGTGAGCCTTTTGAAAAAAAAATTAAAAAAATGAGAAACACATAAGGACTAGGGAGGAACCGGTTTTCACTAGGTGTGCACTCATGTCAACCATACCAAGAGTTATAGTCCCATTAACTTTGATAAGGTGCTACACAAATGATCAAAAAACCAACACATCACTAATTCCAATGCGTGAAAAAAAAGTGAAGCACATAATGGAATGTATGCCCCCACCTTAAAGTAATTTCTAAACACCATATTGTGAGAAATTTCTTTAAGGTATAAAAATGATAAATGCAATATGATAAGGCCATGAGAGCTTATTTATAAAGCCCTGTGACAATGACATGTTCCTAAATGAAGTTAACTCACGATAAGGGGTTTCCCCCAATGCAATGAAACAAACAACACAAAGAAGATCACATAAGGGATCCATGGATCTGAGGTTAGTATACATATTTGCAACATAAATGAGCTCAGAATTGCCATCATTCCCCCAAATACTCATGGAACTATGGAAACAACAAAAAAAAGACACAAATAAAAAAATAAATTTTAGGTCAACATGGAAGAGACCTAAATGTCTCAACACCTTGCATCGTCCCTAAAAGGAAAACACAAGACAATAAAAATGATGTTTATGAAATAAAGAAGAATGAAGATACAAATGGATGAATATCATGAAATATTTGTTTCCTTTGTATCCTTGTTCCAATGGAGCAACAATGGTCATCCAAAGAAAAATCACAAACAAAAAGACACATCAAGCAACACAACATGGGGGATCACATCACATGTAGACAAACACAAATAGCACATAAAGAAAACAAAACATGGGGGATCACATCACATGTAGACAAACACAAATAATACATAAAGAAAACTCAAAGGAGTACCGCACATGCGAGCTAATCTAAAGAAAATCGTTTGCGTCCCAATCTTGTTCATCATATATGGAAGGCATACAAATATCCAAAGGTGCTACAATAATTTTCATACTAGGAGCATCACCAGGTTCAACACATGGTGAATCACTCTCATCAGGAGCATAATCATGATTACCCCCATCTAAATCCATAGAGTGAAAAAAGTAAAGGTAGTTCCTTCTACACTTGTTCAACAATCTTAACATCTTCATTCTCATCATCTAGAATTATCACCATGGGTGGTTTAATGAAAATATTAGTTGCATGCTCTTGTTTCATTTTTTTTTTGGTTGGGACATGTAAGGTTCAATTTCATGTTTTGGTGAAAGTTGTAATTCATCTTGATTTGTTTGCATAGGTGTTTGATCATTATTTTTTTCACTCAAATAATGAGCAATAGAATGATGTTTATGCCTATTCTCTTTAGCATTTATATTTCTTCTTGTGCGGTTTTTAATTTATGAAGGGGTAAGAGTGGGTTTCTCAACCATTTTTTCTTTTCTTCCCTTAGAGAAGGGACTGAAGGTACCACTAGGTGTTGGGAAGCTGCTTTCTCCTTAGGTCTATAATTTTTTTTCTCTTTTGGTGGCATAAAGGTAATCTTTTGATTATCTCTTGGTATTTTATATGATATTGTTGGAGGAACTATAGCATAAATGGCTTGTGTACTTGGAAAGGTATTTTATTCAGACAGGGGTTCATCCACAACCATGAGGTGGGAGGAACAACCATAGCCCTATCATTCTTAGGAATATTGCTAAGGGATAACTCAGTTATGCACTCCTTAAATTTTTGATATGATCTAAAAAAGAAATCCTCATGAGATTTAATAGGTTCCATGGGTTGAGGCTAGAAATAGTCTAGTGAAAATTTTCCATGGGAAGCCAAAGGATTAAACCCACTATGGTGAACTATATATATTTGATTTTCAAATAGGAACTTTATGCACTTGTGGATTACCAACAAGATGAGATTCATGGAGTGTAGCCATGGATAACCTAGCTTCACATGAAATCGGTCTGACATCACGATGATGGAGAATTATACATCTATTTATTTCATTCCAACTTTGTGTGGAAGATTTATCAAACCTTTTGTAGGGAAAGTGAAACCATCATGAGTTTTTAACTATTCTTTTAGTTGTTCATAAGAATCATGATAAAGCTCATGCACAAATAGGAATTCCTAAATGATCACATTCTCTAAACACATGGGATCAATGAGTATTCTTGGTGTAGGTTTTTCATTGATATGTTTGACGATATAGAGAGGACCCTCTGGTGCATGGATGGATGCATCAATGTGTGTGAAAGAAATGTCAGGTAATAAAGTGGTTTAGCTCTTATGAGTTTGAACATCTATTGCATTAATCATATCATTTAGACCATTCTCATAATCATTCTTATCATCACAAGCTTGTAAAAATTAAGATATATGATTTGGCATTGGATTTGTGAAATTTTCCAAATTTTGATTGTGTGGGGATACAAATTTGTGTCCTTTATCATTAACATTGGCCAACTAGATGGGATTAGAATTGATGAGGTATTGCACTTGATGTTTAATATGCATACATCATTCTGTATCATGCTCAGGTGTATGATGATATTGACAAAATGCTTTTGAAATAAAGTTCATAAGAAAAGGTTTGGTTGTGTCCGCAGGTTTAATCAGAGGTAACTAGATTAAGTTTTTTCTTAACAACTGTAACATGATTGAAAGTAGAGAATCGGAAAATTAAGTAAATTATCTATCTTTCAACGTAAAATGATAAGGATTTGAACTTATGACTATGACTTGTGACTTAATTTTGTTAGCAATTTGAGGTGTGTTTATTTTGATAAAGTTATTGTTTTTCTTCTTGAATGGTTGATAGTTGTTTTGAGGCACAAATTTGGATTGCTCAATAGAAGTCAAAGATATTCCTTCATACTGACTAATAGATATCTGATAATCATGAAGAGATGTATACAATTGTATAGAGGATGGGTACTCATTAACAATATCTTATACATAATGATAGGTTGCAAATTTCTAATGAACACTCTTTGAACATCTACATTAGGAAGAGTATAGTTGATTTGTGAGTAGAGTAACTGATATTGCCCCATAAAATATGTTACCTTTTCATTTTTTCCTTGTTTGTAATGCACTAAATCAGTTAGTGTAATTGTTGGTCTAATGTTTATTTGAAAGTATTAAAGAAATGAATCAACCAATTCATTTAATGAATTTATGGAGTTGTTCGACAATGAGAAAAACCATTCATGGTTTTCTCTTTCAATGATCTAGGAAAGAGTATAGCTAGGAGCTTACCTTCAAAGATGAAGTCACTACACAATGTCATGTAGGCTAATACATGACTATTAGGATCTCCTTTTACATTGTACTTCTCAAATCTATGTATCTCTATGTTTTGTGGCATGGTTTTTTTCAAGATTTCCATTGACAATGGGCTTCTCTTAAGATATTGCATTGGTTTTCCATGTTGATTATGATTCAATGTGGAGATTTGTTGTTAGAGTGATGTCACATTCTGCTAAATTTGGTTTATAACTGAATCATTGTTTGACATGTTTTGAGAGTTTGATGAATATGGTGAGATTGTGTAAACTTGTGTTTGGTGGACTACTATGTTTCAAGTTTATGAGAGGTGATGAATATTGAGGTGTTACATGTGATGTCATAAAACTATAAGGAGTCCCACTAGGAAGCCCTAAGCTTGGAGTTATGCCATTAGTGTGGTGTATCATTGAAGCTATAGTTGGCAATGTAAATGTAGGAATACAAGGTAGGTTGTGGGGAGAAATTGTTTCCCTCCTTGGTTTTGAGTGTATCCTAATGCTTGATCACAACTAGCTACTGTAGGTATGTTAGTGTCTACTATGTGAGCTTGACTACAAAAAACCTCTATTCCTTGTGCATCATTGATCAACTTCCTTAGGTTTTCCAATATAGGCACCGTTTGTCCTGCTAAGGAATCAATGCTTAAGTAGTCTTGTAATCCCCCAGTCTTTGTCTAATTGTTTCAATTTTTATGGTTGATTGTGAAGTTGTTATGGGTATGGTAGGTGTAGATGCATTAAAATGTCCTCATAATTATTTTTATCCATCATCTCCATATTCATAAAATAATTCAAATATTATAAGCATTTATAGGCATTTAATCATAATCATTTATCATTTAGGCATAAATCACTTAAATATCATTTGCATTCACATTAATCATCATCCATTTATATAGTCCATAAAATTATTTAAGCATTTATCTATTTCATTTAGATGATCCATTTACATATTTCACTAATCCTTATCATTTCATTAATCATCTATGTTCATAAATCACTTAAATCCGCTGCATAATCATATATCCATAAATTCATTAAAATATTGAATATTTCATTTAAATATATTTGCATTGATCATTAAAATATAATTTGCATTCATACACGAACATTTATCCATTCACATATTTCATTAAATAATTTAAATTCATAAAATAATTAATCATTAAATCTATTTTTATCAAATCAATCATTTAAATTCGCAAATGCACTTAATTCTATGCTTTTAAACATACATTATACTATAAATCTATTTACTTTCATTTTAATCAATTTAAATCAATTTCAAAATACATTTTCACCATCTCATTTATTTATCCCACATTCTTCCCGAGATGTGGATCTTTCCCACAAGGAGGTCTATAAAAGCCTCTTCTTTTCACCAAAAAGCACACATAACTCCAATCTCATTCTAATCAAAATCTAGCTCTGCATAGCTTCTTGTGCTTTTGCTCATAAAAAAATCTGAGAGCAAAGACAAGATATTGTGGAAAAGGATAACAATGGAGTTTAATTTTTGTTGAAGGCATTTGTTTTAGTTTTTGCATAATTTAGTTTTATTTTTGCATATGTTTTTAATCAAGAAAGACTCCATTGATGTCATGCTGCAATTTTGATTTGAGGTTTATAGTTTGAATCAATTTGACTTTTCAAATTTCAGCATGTATAGTAGGATTAGGTATGGAGTCCAAAATGGGTTGGGTATTGACAATACCTTGCATGAAAGAGTTGGAGGACTTAGGATGCACATCAAATGTAACAATAGCGTGGGATGCCATAAGTCTACAATTACATCTCACTAGAGTATTGATAATAGGACACCAATTCGTAAAACTCATATGAGATTCAAACACTAGATGTGCCCACTATGAACACTAAATTGCAAAACAGTCACACTAAAACACACAGGAGAAAATTTGAGAAATAAAAAATAGACATAAAACATAGAGACAACGATCTGATAAAAAATTGAACTAAAATTAGCTGGACAAGGGTGCCTAGGGTGATTATATCCAACATAATTTTTTATAAATTTTAAAGTTTGAGTGTTTTTAATACTATTCAAGGTTCCTATTTTTTGTTTGTGCAATTGTGACAATGAATATTTTTTTGGACTTTGACTAATTTAAGTTTTTGTAATCTAAAAATGCAAGTGTGCAACAGTTTTTAAAAATTTTAAGTAATAAAACACAATTTTGAATGCAATTTACAGATGTACAATACAACAATTGATTGATCCTAATATGAAAAATATAAAAATGATGACTTTTATATATTTTTGACACAAAACAATGCAAATTTTCACCTTTTGAACTATATCGAAAATACCTAAATGGATGGAATGAACACTTTTAGATTTTATTTCAGATCTAATTCAGATTTGTAAATACAACTAAAATGTAGATATGAACTATGATGAGTGAAATTAACCCTATTGCAACCTATGATGCAATATGATACTTTTTTTTTGAATTTTATGCTTTCTATGGTGCAAAAATTGAATGCCTGAATGAATAATACCAAATAATGCAATACTAATCCTATATATAGGATGATATGCTTTAGATTTAAAAAGGTCTATAATGTTAATGTTAGAAACCAAGATCAGACATGCAAACCTAAACACCTTCCACAAAAGAGAAAATCAGATAAAAACAAAGCTTTGCATGAAATATGCAAATTGATAATATTCAAAATTAAGAAATGACAATGAGATGATTTTCTTTATAACAGCAAAGTATGCAACCCTAATGTTGACCTAAAAAAAACTCAACTAAATAAAGCTTACTTATTAATTAAGTAAACTAATTATTACCTAAGAAAAACCTAAGTAAAGTTATGCAAGTGTAATTAAATATTAATTACACTAACACCCCCCCATAAGTGCAACTTAGGGAGACTAAAAAAACATGCACCTAAAACTAAGATGAATGTAAGAAAGCATGAATGGGTCCCGACAACAAGGCTTAATCAGGTACCCATGTACAAATGCAAGAATGAGGTAGAGAAGGAAAACCCAATGGGACAACCCCCCCCTACAATGAGATGACTGCTGCAAAGAAGCACTGGAAGAACACTGTGGAGTAATACTAATTATTTTGAGAATCCTTGTAAACTTTCCACTTTATCTACTCGTGTTTAGGTATATTATTGCATCTTTTGCAAATGGAATCTTTGTGGAATGACCCTAAATAATTTTTTGAATTAATTTTAGTGAATATTCAATCATAGAACCATCTCAATTATAGGAAAATCCTTTGGGAGATCCAAGAGGTATTTTTGAAAAATTAACTGTTAATTTTTTTTATTGAACACCTTTTTAGGACTATAACACAGAAGTAGGACTATTGTGTAGTTTTAGGAGTATAGTTTAGAATGCTAGTATCTAAGTGGTGTACTACTGTCCTTCTCATGTCGTAGTGTTCTTTCTATGCATTGGTGTCCTTGGTTCATTAGATAGTGGGAACTTCTTAGCATTTGTTAAAGAAAAATAATGAACAAAAGTTGTCCACATGGGATTACCCCATCTTCCTATTATCTCACTTGATTTATATGTATTGAAGTTTATTTTTTATTAAATTTAACTTGAAAGAAGGGTTAGAATGCTACATAGGCTACTACATAGATAATTTCAAATGAAATAGTGTTGAAACCTTTTCACTCATAATTTTTTTATCAAAATTTTGACATATAAACTAAACCTCATTTGAAATTTAATATTAAACTATATCAAGTTAATAGTTTTGGGTAAAAAATATTTGACTAAAATGCTTTGTGTGATGTAGGTGTGAAGTACTTTCACACAAAACAACCTTGCCCAAAACTATTTTGTTTTCCTAAAGTGTGATTTAGCTCTAGATTTTCACCCCTTGGGCGAAATCTTGGGACATTACAACCCATGTGATAGATTAATCTAACAAGGCGTTTAAATAATCAATTTAAAAGATTAGTAAATGAGTAAAAGTACAAGTCCAAATTATATGAATATTTTATTATTTTTAGATATAATACAAAACTTATGTGGTTAAATCTCATAATTCGGCTAAATTATCATGACTAGTAATGCATATCTTTAACATAGTATAGGTATGCCACTAAATTTTTCAAAACATACAATCATTGATATTGTATAAAAGTGTCACAAAGACTTAAAATTGTTTAAGATGATTATTATCTGTAAACTAATTGAGTGATTGTAGGAGTTGAACAATTTAAAGTAAAAATGTAGTGTATAGAATATTTATCATAACTTGTGAACCTCTATCTTAAATTGGATCATGAGAATGTTTAAATTATCATTAGTTATAGTTTAATACTTTAATGAAAAAAATTATAATCTCAACATTGAGGCACATGAAACTCTTACTTTCTATTTCTTTTTTTTGTGAGGGATATATTAAATACCCTTTATGAATTAGTCACTATGACATTATATCAATTTTATATATATAAAAAAATCACTAAACAATTTAAGTGAAAATATAAAATTTAAATAAAAAATTATAATAATCATATACAAATAAAAATTAATAATTCAAAAACACCTATCACTTAATTTTTTTTGGATTTCCCTCCTTAACATCACATTAAAATTTGGAGCTAATCAAGAATTATAGCTTGTAAAAGAAACTTTCTATTTAATTACAACTAGAAACTTACAACCACATGCGAATCCTATTTTACATTGTAAACCATTTTTTTAATTCAATAAAATTGAATAGGAGTCCAATCTACTTTCACTTTGAGGAATGGGACTTTTCAATTTTAGATTGTATATTACAACTTTTAAAATTATAACAGTGTAAAACTATGCTACTTAAAATTATTAATAAACTGTAAAAATATATTTTTGGTTAAAATGATATAGAATTATAATTTATAAAATTTAATATATATCATTTTATATTTTTGTTTATTATAAAAATACAAACTAATTTAAAATCCTTTCAAATTAGAATGTAGTTTTAAAATTTTAGACTATTTTAATAAGATTATCTTAAATATTTTCTAATATAAATTTAGAAATATATTGTAAGAGTAAATTTAAGATTTTTATATTTAATAGTGATACTCTTTTATATTTATATATGATTTATAATATATATTAATTTAAAATCTTTTCAAAATAAAATATAATTATTTTTAATTTTAAAATAATTTTAATATGATTATAATATGAATTTAGAAATTTAATATGAATTTAGAAACTTCAGACAATTTATATTTTTCTTCGAACATCAAATGAAAAGCACTGAAATTATGAAACCGTCATAAGATCAAAAGATTTTCAGGCAGTTGCAAGGAACCAAATCAAATAACTAAAATACTACTAGTAATATTTATTCTTTTATTTCTTTAATTGCCATGACTTGGCAATAACCGTTCGTGACGGAGACTTGAAACAAACTTTCAAACGTAACTCCTTACAGCAAAAGGTGCTAGACTCAATCCAAGAAGCTTCAACTGCACTCCATAAAGCAGAAGTACCTGTACAAATATTTCTGAGAAGAAATTTGCGCAGCTTTAACATTTTTCTCAAACTCCCACGAAAATAGCTAATTACAGCGCATGATGCTGAACAAAATAACAGCTATTTAAAATGCATTTCTGTGTAGTCCATTGTTCTGACAGAACTTAACAGCTAAAAATAAAGCTCAAAGGAATATTGATCAAAATAACTCTCCCCTGGCCATATGATTTGCTAATAACATAAATTATACTAGTACAGGAAATAAGATCCCAAATTCGCAGAATACCTTCATGTGACCGAGATCACTTGGATGCAGCATACATCTTGCGGCCTCCCTAACTTTTTCCCTCTGAAAGCCGCGGATAAGCAAGGTTACCAGAGCACAAAAATTGACCCCACTGAAATATTTTGCCCGGCTTAAAATATAATAGCCGGAGGGTCACATGGCAACGCTACACTTATCGCTACCTTTACATTACATCGAGAAACAAAAAAGAGAGGCTGTCAGAGCACAATCTGATCTTCAGACAGAAAAACCTTCTTCGATCGTGCTAAGCTTCCTCTTCCATGATCTGTTTGTAAGAACTCGCCGTCTCGATGAACTAGACTGCGCTCTCCTATCGCTTCTCGATTTTGACTCCTCAGATTCATCGGCTTTAAAATTTACCGATCTGATTTTGTGATTCACCCTTCGAACATGCAAAAGATTCATATTTTCTTCCCTCAAAGGGCTGATCTTACAGCGGTTTCTTTTCCGTCCGCTCCGCTTCAATGCAGCACTGGCTTTGACGGCCAGGGCAGCCATATCCGATGCCGGCAGGCGGTACTGGAGCTTCTCGACAGGAAACAGAAAATAAATCTGATCGAGCTCAAGCGTCTCTTCTGCAGGCAGCGGGAACAGATAATCGTCAAATGACATAGAATCGGCATCGCAGACGAAGAATCCTGGCCGTTCTGCTACAACGCCTTCCACCGTGACTGGCTCAGGAAATTCTCTAAGCTCTCCGTCTTCCAGAATGAGCTTAGCGGTGGGATTTGCAGGAGCCGAAGACGAGGAGAAGCAAGCACCCATGAAATAACCCTAACCTCAGTTTCATTTCCTGTCGATAGAAACTGTGTCGTATACGGCTCAAAGGCAGACGATTTAAAAAGAACATTCGTCGGCACACAGCGTACAGCCCGTACCACAACTTACGGAACGGCGCACTCTCCGTTGTACGACGGACGGCCAATAGCTTGTTTAGGGTTGGCGTTGAGTCAAAGGCAAATCGAATTGCGTGCTTATCGTCCAAGTCATACTATATTTTTCTGCTTAAATAAAGTTGTTACGAAAAAGTTCGCCATGATTTGGTCTGCTAATTGCAACGAATTTTTCTACTGAACAGCTGTGCGCAGAGTCGTAAATACATTCGTTACCAATAAATATGCCGTGCTTGCTTACTCATTTTGCAAAATGTGAGAAAACGTGTTGAAGTGGGGGGCAGGGCGTGGAGAGCCGTTGAGAGCATAGGTTTGGAACATTGTATTTAGACTTTGGTCCACTACTAAGAAAATATATAATATTGCCCACTAGGGAAAAGATATTAGTGGAGAATAATAATTTTTAAATTTGAAATTTCAAAATTATATAATATCTAAACCGCCCATTGGAATTTTGGAGAATTCTTATGTCCACGTGGACGGCACCTCATTGTAAATCTCGTGAGATATTCTCGTACACAATAGATGGGCTAGGAAGTTTCTGAAACGTTGACTTTTAGATATTTGTGGCTCACGCCAAAGGCATGATATTGATAGCGTATGACTTGGCTTCTATCTATTTTTGTGAAAAAGGATTCCTAAATTCCTCATGGCTTGCTTAGAAAGATTTGATACATTTATGTTGTCCAATAAATGGAATTAATAAAGAGGAGAAAGTATATATTTTATTTTATTTTTGTTTTACATTGTTTTATATATAGACTGATTGATTCGTGTATATAGTTATATAATTTTTTTTATTTTTGAATAATAGTAATATAAATTTTAGGTTTTTTTTTTTGTTAGATTAGATTACATTCATCATCATCTTCTTTCTTATATCAGATTATATGTGCGCTATAGTTTTTAATAGAGATTTTATTTGATTTTTTTATCATGAAGCTACCAATATTAATTTATAGTAATTATTTGATATGTGTCTTGAAGTTTCAAATTGGGTGTCTAGTATTGTGGAATATCAATTATTATCATCTCGCATTCACATATTTAATCTCACACATCATTAGCCCTCAATTTACATAAGGTTTATTCAAGACACTAATGTTTAATATTATTTGTTTATCTCTTTTGATCCTATTGAATCAATCTAGTGTCACATGTTTCATCAACAAAGTGAATTATTGTTCCCTCTATACATTGTAGGCGCCCAATGGTGTTGTTTAGTACCATGTTATTTTCAAAAATAGATATAAATATACAAAATAAAATGTACGCACCAAATGAAAGATTCTATGTCAAATAAAATTAGACCATCTAGGTTAGAATCACACTAGAGAAAATCATGGGTGTAATCCACATAAGGGTTTGAAGGAATTCATCATGAAAACCAAGATATCAAATATCAAAATCAATAATGAAAGTAAACTTCACAAATAATGGAAGAAAAAATGAAGAATTCAAATGACAACTAGGCTAATAAAGATTAAAGTAATGAATAGAAAATATTGAGTACTCTATCTCTCTTGAAAGGAAACAAATCCCAAAAAGATGAAAAATGACTACCCTAAGTTCTCTATTTCTAGGTCTTGGCCTTACAAGGGGTGATCCCACAAAACTGGTTGACAATTCCATTAAGGAAGAAAAATTGCAAAAAATGCCCCCATGAAAAAAAATGGGTTTTGGGGGGTTCAAACAAACTTAGGGATCAAACAAACCCAATAAGGGTTCACTCGAACCCTCTTTTGTGCGAACCCTATTAAATGTTGGGTCTCACATATTTCACATTTATTAGAAGAAAAAACAAAGAGAAACTTTGTAGAAAGGGGGGTTCACTCAAACTTGGGTTCATTTGAACCTCCCTTTTCTCCCTCATCTTGCACCAAAAATGTCTAGAATTTTTCCCTTTGAATATTGAGTTGAGGATGAAAATGGAGGAGACTTCATAGACCCAGCTGGATGATGGTAGTCCTCGGAACGAGCTATACATCGAATATAATTTTAATATTTTTTGGTTTTATTATGTATAATTTGATCTTTTAGTTTGATTAAACATAGGTTTTTCATTGAAAATCAAGCTCTATGTTCTGCACATGTGAAAAAATAGTAGATTATCAAAATAAAATTATGAAAATTATGTGCAAGCTAGGTATTGATGTCCTTGATCCAATAAAAATACAAAAATTAATTTCGATACATACAAATTTTTTTATGTTGTATATAGTTTTTCTATATTTGAATTGTAATTGGTTTGACTTTGAAACTTGGTTAAGGAAAAAATATTCAATAAAACACTATGAAACCAAATGAAATGGTTAGATATCATAGTTACAAATCTAAATTGAAAATAATTAAAAATTCATCCTTCATAGAAAAAAATTATGTTTTATATGGTAAGCATCACTCTTTAAAAATGGTGTTTATTGATAAAAACTAGTTTTCAAAGGAGATAGAGAAAAAGTGCAATCTAATTCATGAAAAATTGAAAAAAATATATTTAGAATCTCCAGACAAAATTTCACAAATCACTAGTTTGCATCATCTTCAAATTCCTCAGGGTTTAGCTACTATAGGTGCCCAAAAGTGAAGACTTAGAAAAAATTAGTTTAGTGTCTAGTTTGGCAAAAGATTGTAAACTAGTATTGTGGGATCACCCCAAAATAACTTAGTTGTTCAATGTAATTTTTTTTACCACAAGAGGCCTTATGTTTATAAAAAAGAAACTTAATGAGGTTTTTAGATATTTTTCTACAAAAAATATCAAAACCCCAAGTGCTTTCCCATATCTAAGATTTGAAAATGATTCTTACCATTCAATTTGGCAATGAATTTGATGTTTTTCTCAATCTAACTATAATATTTATAAACTAAAACCTTCAAAACATGGGTAAGATAAAGAAGGTTTGAAAAATTCCTAAGGAAAATCCCAAACATAAGCAAATGCTTCATATAGAAAAATCCCTAAATATAATTTTTTTTTCCTAATAAAATAAAATCACAATACCAAAAAAAACAGTACAATCTTCAAAGGAAATAAATATTCTTAAATCATGAAAATTCATAAAACACCTAAATCTATAGCAACTTAATCAATTCTTCATAATCAAACTAAAATAATAGTGTTTAAACTAACTGTACAAAGTAACCTACAATCCATAAATTACAAATAATACAAATAGGAATTTAGTCACATATCCAAGCAATCAATCATAACTATAACTTAATTTTATCTAATAATTGAAAGGAACCATGTAAGTTGTTCAAAACCATAACAAACAACACCAACAAAATGATTATATTTGTATTAATTTCAAATTAGTAGAGTTTCAACAATTCCAAATCTAATTTTCATATGAACTAGTGACTTCCTTTTATAGACAATACAAGAAAAATTAGTTTGCATCCAATGGTCTACATTCCATGAGAATTGAATATCTGGAGCAATATGTGATTTAATTCATCATCTATTTCCAACTAAATCTAGCTGCATTTTTTTTCCTTTAAAAGATAAAATAACACCTTTTGGAGAAATAAAATATATTTTAAAATGGTAAACACAATAGCTAAATCTTTTTGGGCACAATTCCTAAGAAATTTGAATAAGATAAAATATTTTGTTTGAAATATTTGATGGATAGGAATATTATAGCACATACTCTAAGAAAACACTATGAGGTGAGGGGTCTCTTGAATTGATCTACAACATAATAAAGGAGTGAACTCCCTCAATGGGTTGATACACCATCTTCAATAATAATTTCCCCTCTTTCATCTCTTTGTTTACATATTCCATGAAAGTTTTAAGTTTATGAGTAAGGTCCTCTAGAGGAGGTATTTTTGTGACATGTATTTTGAAGCATTGAGTATCATAGGCCTTTGCAAAATATTTATATGAAATTTTTGTATCATGAATACATTATTGAAAACCCTTGATATTAAATAGGATTTGGGAAGTTATATGCATATTATCTTTATTGAAAGTAACTCCTTGAGGACTCTCATGTAGCAATAAATCCCATTATCACTTGAATGAATCAACATTGAAAGGAATACATTTGTCAAGATATTTCTTAGTTAGGATACTCAATAAATTAGGACAATTATCAAAAATGTCATTCTCCTAGGACTTTATGTGTAGATATTTCTATTGATGCTCTACCTTATGGCCTCTATACAATAATTTAAGGTTCCTTCAAATTATCCTTTCTCAAAAAAAGTCCTTGAAGAAAATCTCAAGAGACAACTTCCATATAGTTTCTACCTTTGGAAAAACTTGAAAGTGAAACTTTTTCATTTCCATTGCAATCATCTAAGAGAATATTCATGTCATTCCATAAAGAGAAGAAGTCTTTTTGAGATTGGAATATCTCATCAATAATATGATATCCTTGATCAAAATATGTTTTATCCATGATTGAGTGGCATGATCCATATACCTCACTTTTCAATTCTATCTAATTCTTACGTGGATAGGATTACTAGAGGGACTATACCGTTATCAACCTTCGATAGAGGGCCCATGAGATACTTGATATAGGCTTGAAAATCAATTAATTGTTCCTTTAGCTAAGTTTTTGTCAACTCATCCTTATTCTTTTTACAAAAAAATGCTCATAGATTCTTATAGCTCTTTAATTTCCTAGAATTTGATAGTTGGACCTAGATTTACTATAGAAATGTTAATGTATTTTAGTCTCACATCCCTATTGTCCTATTCTAATATTGGATTTTTAAATTGTATAACTTTAGAACATACATTTAACATCTTTGGATATGTGATAATGCATTGTAGAATTCTTATCTCTGGGTTTCTCAATTCTATTAGGATAGATAGCTAGATCTACTATAGGAGCCTCAACAATAGGATTTTTTTCTTTAATTTGGAGTGTAGCCACTCTAGAGTAGAGGAATCATGAATTGGCTATTATTGTTATGGAGAAGAGTAAAGAATGTATTATTGGTCAACATCTTCATTTGTTTCTCCCTCATATATAAACTAAAAATTTGGGTTTGATTTAGATGTGGAGGTAAGTGACTCTTGCCTAGACAACTAGTCGTTGGATGGGATTTCATCAGGTTCATGATGATTCAAGTCCTCAAAAAGGATTATAGATTGATATTTTAATATCTCATCAATAGCACTCACATTTTTATGTATATTAATCATAGAGGCTTCATTTTTTAGAGGAGGGGGTTTACTAACATTCATACTAAAAAACTCTTGAGCTTAGAACTCCTTATATACTTGGTCAATACCTTTTAACGATGGAGGCCCCAGGTCTACATGAGATGGATAATATTCAAAGGAGACTCATGTATTGGAAGACAATTCTTTTTTAACCCTATAAATTACATTGGTTACTACCTCCTTAGAATTTTTTTGATTAAATTGGGAGATGAAAGAATATGGTATTTTAATAGGAGTGGAAAAATGATTGGATATCTAGATGGAAAATTGGAACAAATGGTGGATAAGGTAGAGATATCATTTGGAGTGATGATTGGTAGTGTGTGCTAATAAATTCCTTGGGATGGTAAGGAGATGAAGGGAAGAGAATAAGTGGAAGTGGCTAGGAATGGTGACGAGGTTGTGACACTAGAAGAGATAATGAAGATTCCAACCTCAAAGCCAGGTGATATTGTTGTGGTAGTAGGGGAAACTTCCTAAGTAATAGAAAGGTTCAAGGTAGAGGGAGTTTGAGATGAAATGAAAGAGGTGGTAGATGAAATCATGGTATCACATGAGTGGGAAAATAAATAGCACAAGAATCTTGAATAAATGTTATCATTTTTATCCCTTTGGTCCTCTTAGTGATCTACTACTCAAACCCTTCATATTGGCCTGATTTAATCTTGTACAACATTGTATAGGAAATGGGTTGTCTTGAATTTATTTCATCCTCTTCTATTTTCCTTTTATCTTATCCTTATGAGATGTATAGGAAGTGAGTTGTCTTTGAATTTATTTCATCCTCCTCTCTTTGTGTTTTATCTTATCCTTATGAGATGCTCTTGTATCTTCTTATGTTATTTAATTATCAAAATCTATTTTATTTCCCTTAAGATTCATGTTGAAAACATAGCATGTTGAAATGAATAAGACAACTATGAGGGGGTCCAGTGAATTAGTTGTATCAAATTAATCCTTCAAAAACCCTCAACAATAATCAGATCCAAAAGAATTCATTAAGCTCATATTCTGTTAGATTGGTTAAACATGGAATGCAGATAATAAAAACTTAAATCACAACACCATACACATGAGAACACCAGATTTAAATAGAAAATCTAATGAGGGAAAAAGAATGGCAGGGATTAGCTCACAATATATGCAATAGAAAAACTGCTACAAAGGGGCTCACTGCTAGAATAAGACACATTGTCCAAAAAGGCTCACAAAAAGGGCTCACTACCATAGGGTAAAAGTATAAACCTGTGTCACACTTTTGGCCAAATAAATAGTTATGAGTGAATTATTTTTGGCCAAAAATGTTTTGTCTGAATAGGTTTCGATCAAACAAAAAAAATTTAAAAATTTCCCTTCAAAACTTTAAATTTGACTTATTTTATATGCAGGGCTCCTATCAGAAGAGTTTTGGTTGAATAGGATTTTATCGAATCCTATTTAGCCAAATATATCCACATGGCAGGTGACTTGGCAACAAAGTCACCATTTTTTCAAATTTCTAGAAATTTCCATCTTCTGGTGAATATTTCTTCAATCAAAATTGATATAAAAATAAATAAAAATACCCTTTTGTAGAGCTCACATTTTTGAATCCATATATATATATATATATATATTGATTAGTTTTAGTATATAAATATTTTAAAATATTGCAAGTAGGTTGTTCAAAGTCAAAAAGATGCTCAGTTGAAATTAAATAAAAAATAGTAAATCATCATAAAAGAAATTGGAAAATATATGATTCCCTAGAGGAGAGAGTCCTCTTCAAAACGGTATATTTTTTTTTTTGAATTTTTTTTTAAAAAAATAATAGTTGACATCAACTGAAAACTATCAAATTTAGGTTTGTTTGACTTTAAAATGTTATTATGAGAAAAATATACATAAAAATTTCAAAAAAAAATTCCACGCCCTAGATATTGAAGTTATCTATTTGGGAAAAAAAATTAGGAGAAAATGATTTTTTTTTCTATTTGTTTCTTGACATCAGCTGAATGTCACTTTTTCTTGAAATTTTCAGCATTACGAAATCTACTTTTAAATTGATAAAAAAATATCATTTTTGGTTTTAAATTTGAAAAATTAGAAGAATAAGCTTCAATAAAATTTCTAAATTTTATTAGTTAAAATCATTTTGAAATTCAAAACATAAATACCACTTTTATGTGGTTGAAGTTAAGAATTTGTTTTGATGTTGGTCAATTCCTTTATAAAGTGTGACACAGGTTTGTACTTTTACCCCACAGAAAGAAAACAAGAATATAAAAGAAGAATTTTAAACAAAGAAAAAACTTCTCAATGCAACAAGGAGTCCACCACAATTTCTCACACACTTTCATATTCTCACATGAAATATTTTAGATGCCTTCAACTCACTTCCTTCAAGAACCCTAACATGAAGTTTGCATTGCTCTATTCAATTTCACATTACAAAATCACTTAAAACAATCTCACATCTATCTTGCTTCTTACTCTTTCCACACACTCTTGCATCAACACCATTTATATTAGGTCAACCTCAAAACTTTCTCCAATGTTGGCCACTAGCCATTATACATTCAAATTCAAATAGGTTGGCACGTAAACATTCCTGTGGTGGATAGGAATGAAAGGAGACCTACATAAATCCTTAAATAGGACCCAAATAGATTCCAACACACTCCAACATGATTCCACAAGCCTCACATGAAGTGTTAAACACAAGGCCAACCAACACCCATGCAAAACGACATAAACATAAGTACACGCTTCCTTAGATCAACCCAAAAGTTTCAAACAACATAATTCACTTGAAATAAATTGAGAAAAATCTACAAACTACTTAAGATTCATCAAAATCTTCATTTAATCTTGCACCATCAAATACTTCAACTTAGGGCAACTGTTAACACTTATTTGCAAACTGATAAATTAAACTCTCATTGTACTACACCAAATAAAGTAAAATCTTGAACATAGAAATATTAAATAATTATAAGAAACCTCCCAAATCTACACAACCTAAATCCAAATAATGGATAAATATGGAGAAAATACATTTCTCCCAGACCATAGAAAGCATAACTGAACAAATAGTTAACACACTAATGAAAATATCTCGCACTGTACAATGATTCAGAAACCCAAATTCTAAATATAGCAACCTCTATCAACCTTAAATAACCTATAAGAACCACAAAGGCATAGTATCAACATATAAATAATGTGGAGCACAATATTAGAGCATATAATATTAACATTTCCACAACACAATTTACTCTATTTATCTAATTTTCTCAAAAGCACTTGGAAACCAAGTACCAGAAGCATCATCTTAGCTCATTACTTCATTCCAACTCATCTTCAAAGTTTTTTAGTAATAAAATATCTCCATGTACTCATAACACTTCCTCAAGGTCTCAACTACACATGCACAAACTATTTTCCTCTTTTCCACAATTTTCTCAATATCCTCAACATCTTCATCCCATAATGACAAAGCCAATTAGTAGACTTCTTGTTGACATAAATGACAACACCTTTATACTTGAAAAAATCTCCCCCTTTGTCATTTATGGCAACACAAGATATGAAAAGCCACCAAATACCACACAATAGTTTTGAACACTCTCTCTTTTTTGGTTCTCTCTTCCTTAGTAGATAAGCTATTTTTTACATGATTCTCTCTCCCCCTTTGACAACAATGGTAAAGGATAAAATGTTTTTCATTGATCTCCCTCTTTGAGACGGAACCAAAATTACCTGCTCTAAGTACCCCCCCTTAAGAGTAAACCTAACTCAATCAACAACACAATGAAAACTCATGATACTACCTACTCCCCTTGAGAGGTAGCCACCAACATTAGTCCAAAAAGAGATAAATCCATAGATCCATTGGATTGATGCACTTATATATGCATTTAGTTCAAGAAAGGAGGTGAAATAACCCCCAAATTCTCCTGAAGATACTCAAAAGTATCCTTAGGAAGAGCCTTAGTAAATATATCAGCAATTTGATCCTTTGTCGGAACCTACTCAAGCTTCACTTCATTCTCTATAACCTTCTCTCTCAAAAAGTGATACCTGATAGATTTATTCTTTTTCCTTGAATGCATCACTAAATTATTTCAAATGTTTATTGTACTTGTATTATCACAGAAGATAGATACAGGTTCGTCAAATACAATTGATATCCTTCAATGTTTGCCTCATCCATAGAACTTGTGTACAACACAATTCTACTGCAATATACTAAACCTTTGTAGTGGATAAATAAGCTAAATCCTATTTCTTACTCATCCATGACACCAATCTATTTCCAACAATGAATGCACCACCACTTGTACTTTTTCGGTCATCAACACAACTAGTCCAATATAAATTCAAGTGTAAGAATTTAATGTGAAATTAGAATCCTTCGGATGTAACAAAAAACCATAATTCGGTGTGCCTCTTAAATATCTAAATATTCTCTTCACTACTGCAACATGTGTTTCTTTAGGATCTTCTTGAAATCTAGCAACAAGAGAAACTACATGCATGATATTTGATCTAGTATATAGCAGTCCACCAATCATAGATATATACTTGCTATAATCAGCCTTAGGTGAATCATCATCTTCGCTCAATTGAAAACCAGTCACCATACCTGAGTACATACCAGTTTGGAGTCATCCATTCCAAACTTCTTCAACATTTATATTTGACATACTTAGATTATGAAATGAAACTCCCTTTATCTATTTGATTGATTTGTAGCCCAAAAAATTAATTCATCTCCCCAAACATCAACATCTCAAATTAATTTTTCATTTCTTCAAAAAAATTCTTTCACATAACCTCATTTCTACTAAAGATAATATCATCCAGATATACAGCTACTATAAAGATTTTGTCTTCCTTAATTTTAGAGTAAAGATTACTATCTATAGAGCTCTTGTTGAATCCTTGATGTATCAAGTACCTACCAAATCTTGCATACCAAGCTATGGGAGCTTGATTCAAACCATATAGTGCCTTCTTTAACTTACATGTACCACATCTGGCTGATCTGATAATTGAAAACCTTTTGGTTGTTCCATGTAAACCTCTTCTTCCAATTCTCCATTTAGAAAAGAAAACTTCACATCCCATCTGATAGACCTTAAAATATTTATGTGCTACAAATTCCAAAAACATTTTGATAGCTTCCATTCTAGCCATAGGAGCAAAAGTCTCCTCAAAATCTATACCTTCTACTTGAGAGTAACCTGTACACACAAATATTTCCTTGTTTCTTACTTCATTCTCATCTACCTTGATCCTGACTACCCATTTAGTTCCAATTATGTTCTTGTTTGTCAGTCTAGGGACCAGTTCCCAAGTCTGATTTTTCTCTATTTGTGCAAGTTATTTTTCATCCTTACATGCTTCACTCACTGATTTAGGTTCAAATTTAGAAAGTAAACATAAATTTACCTAAACTTCAATAGATTTTCTTCTTGTCAATACACATTTCCTCTTATCTCAAATGATCTGATCTTTGGAATGATTCTTTTGCACATAATTAGGGGTTTTAGGAGTCTTCTCTAGAGCTTCTTCCTCTTCATTATGCACTTCTTTTTCATCAATTATGTCTTCTACTTCTTTGTGATCAGGTTCATTTGACACATATACATCTACTACAATATAACTCTACAAGTTTTCCTCAACTTTAACATATACACTTTCAATTATCTTTCTTAGCCTTTTGTTGTAACATTTGCAAGCTTTTCTTCTTGTAGAATATCCAAGGAAGATACCTTCATCAAACCTTGCATCAAACTTTACTAAGTTTTCTTCTTCTCTTTTGATGTAACATTTGCTTCCAAACACTTTAAAGTACTTCACAGTAGGAATCCTTCCATACCATAGCTCATAAGGAGTCTTTGTGTTGTTAGCTTTAGCTTGAACTCTATTAAGTATGTAAACAAAAATATGATTAACTTCTCTCTAGTAGAATTCTAGTAGATTTTCCTATTTCATCATAGTCCTTGTAGCTTCTTGAATAGTTCTATTTTTCCTTTCAACTCCATTCTCCAGAGGATTTCTAGGGGTAGAAAAATTCCTCTTTATTCCATTAACTTCACAAAACATGTTAAACTCATTGGAGGTGAATTCACCACCTCTGTCACCTTGGTATACTTTTCATCCTTTTAGGACCACAAAAATCTATATGCATTAATTCCAGTAGTTTGGTAGAAATTTTTTCATTTCCCTTAAAGCTATTATTTATCTATTTTCCAAATTGACAACTCTCACAAAAAACATTGATAGGTTTTGTGATTCTAGGTAAATCTCTCACAACATGAACCAAACTGATTCTTGCCAAATTATCAAAATTCATTTGACACATTCTCTAGTGCCATATTCAACTATCATTAATTTGTGACATAAATTAATGAACATCAACACCATTAAGTTGATGTTTCCATCTATTGTCTTACCTACAACAATCACAGTTTCAGACCCTTTCCAGATCTCACAAGATTCACCCTTAAACACAAGATTATACCATTTGCTACACATTTTTCCAACACTCAAGAGATTATGTCTTAATCCCTTAACAAAGTAAACATTTTCAATATTACTCTTTCCATAAAAAATTATTGAACCAATTCCACAAATCTTAGCTCTTGAATCATCTCCAAATTTAACTAATCCTCCATCATCATTTTCAAGTTTAACAAACTTACTTTTGTCTTTGGTCATATGATTAGAGCCCAACCACTATCAATAACCTAGTAATTCTTATCTTCTTTTACATGAAAATAAAATACCAAAGTACCTTCAACCTTATCCTTCATCTCCAAAACATTTTCCTTTACACAAATTTTAGGGTTAGCATTTAAACCAAATTATTCTTTTATAGAAAAAAAATAAACATTCATTATCATCAAAATATCTATAATCAGATTCATCATCATAAATACCAACATCTTCTTTCACATAGTAAGCTTTATTAATCAAATTTCCTTTATTTTAATTGTTCTTATTGTTTAGAGCTCTCTTTGGAAATCTAGAAGCATAATGACCTATACCACCCAAAATAAAAAAATTGAAAGGTAATTTACCTCGATACTTACTAGTGCCATTTTTCATCCTTCTCAAAATGTTAGCTTACAAATAATCAAGATCTTCATCACTTGAATCTTCAACCTGGGTATGTGCAGGATCTTGATGGGCCAAAAAGTGGCGATATTTAAGTGATATGATGGCCCATGTGGCTGACAAATTTTTTTTAACCCAAAATTGATGAAACAAAAAGGGTTTTTAGAGGAGATTCTCAGCTTTCCACCAATATAAATTGTGTTTTAATTTGAATTTAATAAATAATTATTATTCATTTTCTATTAGAATTACAAATAAAGTCCTGATTGATAGGTTGATTGAAAAGAACCTATAAATTTCAAACGGTATCACATTTTTTGAATCCAAAATATGCATCACATTCTATGCTTCGCATACTATAGGATTAAAAAAATAAAAATTGAATTTCATGAAGTTTTGACAAAGTTAAGGTGGTTAGACATACGAGCTTTTATATTTTTTTAAAATTGTAGTAAAAAATTCCTAATTAATTATTTACTTGGAAATTTTTTATAAAAAAATATGCATCACATCGAGACTTGATTTATCTACTTATATATAAAATATTATAAAAATATATTATCATTTTATTGTGGTTAGGGTGGTCAGACAGACACCTACTTGTTATTTTTACCCTGAAATTTAAGTACTACTGCATTAAAATTTCAAATTTTCACCAAATAGATTTATTTTTGTAAATAAAGGTCTAGCAGTTTAGAAACTACATTCAATTTTCTACAGATTCTACTTTTACATTTTTTTAAAATAATATAGATAACTTATTCAAATTTTTACGTCAAGTTGTCTAACTCTGATTTTCTGGCTTTTATTGCCACTTAAGGGCCTAATTTTTCCATGATGATCCTGCACATACCCACCTTCTCTAATTTACCAACCTTTAAAAAGCCTCTACCTTTGTACTTTTCTTTAGTTTTCTCATCTCAAATCGAGACAGAGTGTCAATTAATTGATCTCTAGAATAATTATCAAAATCAATTGTTTCCTCAATAGAAAATACCTTTTCACTATAGCAATCCGAGAGGCATCTGATAACCTTCTTCACTACTTTAGATTCTTTAACTATTGCACAAAGGCCTCTCATATTACTCAACATTTCTTCAACTCTTTGAAGGTAAACTTTTATTGTTTCATCTTCAGACATATGCATGATTTCAAACCATGTGTTCAAGTTTTGCAACTTTTCTTGCTTGACCTTTAGATTTCCTTCTTAAATGCTTTCTAACTTATCCCAAACTTCTTTATCAATCTTCAAACTCATAACTTTAACTAATTCAATATTTGAAAGACTATCCATAATAATGTACCTTGCTCTAGCATTGATCTCACGCACCTTGATTTTTGCACTGGTTCCTTGGACCATTTGGGGGTGGAAAGTATGTATTCTAATAAGCCTTCTCAATCTCATATCTCGAAGAACACAAATATCCTTCCATATTTTTTTTCGAGAATGCATAATATGAGATATCAAATCTTGGATATTCCAAAGGAATCTTGTTCAACATCCTAGATATACCTCAAGTGGTTAAGCTCTTCTTCAAGGAAACTCGCTCTGATACCAATTGTTGAAATGAAAAATAAAACTAAGAGGGGGGTGAATCAGTTGTAGCAAATTTAACCTTCAAAAACCCTAAACATCAATCAAATCCACATGAATTCATTAAGCCCTTATTCTACTGGAATGATTAAACATTTAATGCAAATAACATCAACTAAAATCACAACACCATACACATGAGAACACTAGATTTACATGAAAAACCCAATGAGGGAAAAAACTTGGTCAGGATTAGCTCACAATATAAGTAATAGAAAAACTTGTACAAATGGGCTCACTGCCAGAATAGGACACGTTGTCCAAAAAGGCTCACAACCAGGGATCACTTCCACAAGAAGAAATAAAGAAGATAGAAGAAGAATGTTACACAAAGAAAATAATTCTCAAGGCAACAAGGATTCCATCACAATTTCTCACACACTTTCACAATCTCACATGAAATATTTTAGATGCCTTCATCTTACTACCTTTAGGAACCCTAACATGAAGTTCACATTGTTTTGCTCAATTTTGCATCACACACATCACTTTCAAAAATCTCACATCTATGTTTTTTCTTACTCTTCCCACACAATCTTGCATCAACACCATACATATTTATATCAAGTTTAACCTCAAAAAAAATCTCTAATGTTGGCCACTAGTCGTTATACATTCAAATTCAAAATAGGTCAATACCTAAACATTCCTACAATGGATAGGAATGAAAGCAAACCTACACAAATCCTTAATTTGGACCCAAATAGATCCCAAAACACTTAAACATGATTCCACAAGCCTTGTGTTTAGTGTTAAACACAATGTTGGCTAACACCTATGCAAAACACCATAAAAATTAAGTACATACTTCCTTAGATAAAGATAAAAGTTATAGAAAACATAATTCACTTGAAATAAATCCAAAACAATCTTAAAACCACTTAAGATTCATAAAACTCTTAATTCAAGTTTGCATTAGAAAATAATTCAACTCAAGACAACTAATAACCCTTATTTTCAAATTGATAAATGAAATTCTCACTGTACTACACCAAATCAAGTAAAAAATTGAACACATAAATAGAAAATAATTATAAGAAACTTCCCAAATCTGCACAACCTGAATCCAAATAGCGAAGAAACATGAAGCAAATACATTTCTCCCAAACCACAAAAAAATCACTAAACAACTGGTTCACACATTGGTGAAAATATATTGCATTGTACAATGATCTAGAAACCTAAATTCTAAATATAGCAACCTCTTTCAACCTTAAATACCCTATAAGAACAACATAGGCATAGCATCAACACAAAAAGAACACAAAGCACAATATCAAAGCACTTTATGAACATTTGCACAACATAGTTTACTTTGTTTATTAAATTTTCTCAGAAGCACTTAGAAGCCAAGTACCAAAAGAATCATCTCATCTCATTACTTCATTCCAACTCATCTTTAGAATTTTACAAAAAAAGAATAGATCCATGTACTCACAACACTTCCTCAAGGTCTTAACTACACATGCACAATCTATTTTCCTCTTTTCTACAATTTTCTCAATATCCTCAACATCTTCATCCCATAGTTGACATCAATGACAACACCAGTCAATAGAATTCCTATTGAAATCAATGCCAACACCATCATACTTGTAACATAGCAGTAGTAAGAGAGGGGCGATTCATTACTTTAAAAAATTATCATTCAATAATAATTAACCAATTAAAACATGATGAGTAGAAGAACAAAAAACGCATGTACACCATAACATTGAATTTACTTGGAAATCCAAACAAGGGAAAAACCATCATGAGGAAGTTGCTTGGATATACTATCCAAATCTAGCCTCATAAATATAATAAATTTTACAATAGGAGTTTTATGGTCTTCAACCAAAGGAAGTTTACTACTCCTTTCTTATTATAAATTTCACTACAAAGGTTCACTACCTCAACTTATAGTTAGCTTATTTCAAAACATTAGTTAACTCTAGCTAACTACCTTTGGTAGATACAATTTCTTCAACAAGATATATTTCTTATAGCTCACCACCTTCAACAAATTTACTCATTTACAGGCTCATATTCAACATTGTAGTCTTCACATTCATTGTTGATCTCTCAAAATTGATCTTTAGCACATATTATCATCAAAATATATTTTGAGTACTATTCACAGATTGTTTTCTTAACAAAATTACAAAATACTTACACACCTATATCGACTTCTCAAAAAATTTATCTTCTATTTATACCATCTACATCCTTCAAAAAGGTTCTTCAAGTTGACTTCAAACATGAAATATAAGATATTCAATATTTTCAATGAATTTTTCTCCAAACATATTTGCAATAGAAATAAAACTTATTTTGTCCAAGAAGAGAGATATCCAAGACCCATCCTTCATGAAACTTATCTTCAAAATAGGCACACACATCTAGACACTTGGCATAATCAACTCAATATGTCAAGTTAGCTTGAAAAACAAGAAAACTATCAAAATATCAACTCTAGACCAAGGAAATACCATAGAGACCAAGAAACACTTTACAAACAACTTCAAAAAATTGATATAGCATGTAGAAACACTTTTGTGCACTCCTTTTGTTATATCCAATCAATACATGTTGGCACAAACACTTCATACTCAAGAAACAATGATTCTAAACACTATTGTGAAGAAAAAAATTACAAGCCATCTTACAGAGCCACCTGAGAGCCCAATGAGCTTCCATAATACATTACATGGCCTCTATACACATTATTGAATTAAAATATGTTGATGTAGACTAATTAGACACAAACAGACTATCCTAAAAGGTTGTTGGAATATAGACAACACATTGTCATCATAAAACTACTAGTGGTGAACTAGAAATGTTTGAAACTTGGAGTGAGAAAACATATCATCTTCATAAACTTAACTGCAAAATTGCATGGAAAATCATTGAAGTATGGTAAATTATGAATTCATACCATTCACTTCTTACTATACATTTATCAAGACTTAGTAAATTCAAATACTGACAACTGCAAAATAATTTTGTAGTAGAACTTATACATGTATACATGGAATATGCATACCTTACAATTATGCAGAGCTACTCTCCAAATCACAAAATTAAAACTTCATCTACTGAGGAATGCAAAGCATCTGACAGAGATCCTATGTGGCCAAATTTGTTCCTTGGACAAATTTGAAAATTTTCAGCAATGCTTTTGATACCCAACCATGAACTTTGACTTCAATGATGCATAATGGTGTACTAGTGGTAACATATAATTATGAACTTTATTAGATAGGAAAATATTACATCTCTTTGAAATACAACCATGAAAAATGCATAATACATATGATATCTAAAAGGGTTGAGGGAAAGTGCATGAAGATGGGGGGCCAAAATGTGTCCACTCCACTTTTTGGTCCTAAAATAGAAAAAATGAAAGTAAATTATAACAAAATGCACATGCATTATGGGTTGGTAGTGACCAATCCTAGGATCTATCATTACCAATCCAAAATGTGAGCATGTTATAACATGATCACCTTAAGGTTTGAATTTCAAAAAATACAAGTGCATTATAATGCGCTCACATTTTGTTCTCTATTGAAAATTTATCTTTCTCTTTTTACTTTCCTATTTCTGCTCCTTATCTTTCAGTGAAACTATATACATGTAATAAACAATTAAATTTTTAAATTATAAGTTCACATTTACATATGGAAATTTACTTTCTTATACTTTCAGTTATATTTCATGTATACAGTTGCAAGATGTTTGAGATTGGTTTTGGATCTCTAGGAGTTATCATGTAAATTCTAATTTTTTAAAGATCTTACAAGTTTTTAGACTTAATAAAATTTTAGTAATCAGGAGGTCAAATTTCAATAATCAACAATTTGTACCATCTCTCTGTATCTCACTCATTGTTTATCCCTTATGCTCTAGACCTCTCTCTCAAAATCTCTCCTTCCCTCTCTAATTCTCTTTATCTTGCTATTTTCTCTCTTTATCTCTCTCCTTCCCTCTATATTTCTCTCTCTCACCTTTCTCTCTCCCTCCCTCCCTCCTTTCCTCCTCTCTCTCTCCCCCTTCCTCCCACATACCTCCCCTCTCTACTTCTCTCTATCTAACCTATCCCTATTTGTCTCTCTCTCACCATCCCTCCTCTCTCTCAATATCTCCACCTTCATCCTTCCCCCTTCTCTCCCTCTCTCTCATTCTCTCTCCCTTCATCCCTCCCCCCATCCCTCTCTACTTCTCTCTCTCTCTCTCCCTCCTCTCTCTCTCCTATTACAAAACAATGCTTTCAACCCACATTCTTAATTTATTTCCTACATAACCCCATGAGATATAAACATGCATAAAAGTAACCATAATTCATAGATAAAATATACAAGCCACAAGATAATACAAGATATACCCTAGGAAAACCCTCAAGAGAGAAAAACCCAACCTCCAAAAGAATCCATACTTCATCATATTATTCAACAATAAAGCAATATAATAGTTACAATGAATACATATGAAGAATAAAGCCTCTCAATGCATCCTCATTCGTCAAAGCATGAATCCACACACCCCATGCCATGCTTCACATAAGTACTCCTCAAAAAGACTCAATAATGACAACCCACTCACCCAGCTAATGTTAACCACTAATCATGTGATTTATTTTATAGATTCAAGATCACACAAATAAAACCAAGTGGTAAGATGATATAATGTGACACAAACCATGTGAATACAAAACCACTAATCCCTTATTTAATATTAGGTACTAATTTTTCAATTTTTAAATATTTTCCCACTATTAAATTATTATGACATGTCTCCCACACATTAATATTAATGCAATGTTATAATACAACATACAAGTGGTACCCAAATAATTACCTAGTGTGATTAACCACACCACCTAGGTGCATCACAACTAAATAATTATTTAATTACAATATATAATATATCAAATTATGCAATGGTGTACAACACCATATCCCAACATCTCCCTCCCTACCTCTCCCTATCTCTCTACTTTTCCCTCCCTCCTCCCTCCTCCCTCCTCCCCCCTCTCTATCTCTTCATCACAATATACTTCTCTCTCTCTCTCTCTCTCTCTCTCTCTCTCTCTCTCTCTCCATATCTACCTCTCCCTCCCTCATTCCCCCTCTCTCTCTCACACACACACTCTCTCTCCTTCCACCATATTTATCTCACTCTCTCCTTCCCTCTCTATTTATCTCTCTCTCACACACTCTCCCTCCCCTATATTTTTTTCTCTCTCTCTCTACCTCTCCCTATCTATCTCTCCTTCCCTATATACTTATCTATCTCTCTCTCCATCTCTCCCCCTCCCTCCTTTAATCTCTCTCTTCCTCTCTCTCAATCTCTTAATCTCTCCAACTTCCTTCTTCCCCTATCTCTATCTCTCCCTCTCTCTCCCAACTTCCCTATATGTTTCACCCTATCTAATCTCTTTGTCTCTCTTTATCTCTATGTCTCTTTGTCTCCGTCTCTATCTTTGTATCTATCTCTGTCTCTATCTGTATTTGTGTTTGTCTCTATATCTCTTTATCTCTCTCTCTCTATTTGTCTCTCTTTATCTCTATATCTATCTTTGTCTCTATCTCTGTCTCTATCTTTGTCTTTGTCTCTATATTTATCTTTGTCTCTATCTCTATCTCTATCTTTGTCTCTATCTCTATCTCTATCTTTGTCTCTGTCTCTGTCTCTATCTATGTCTCTGTCTCTATCTCTGTCTCTATCTTTGTCTTTGTCTTTGTCTATGTCTGTGTCTATGTCTGTGTCTCTTTCTTTGTTTGTCTTTGTCTTTGTCTCTATCTTTGTCTCTATCTCTATCTTTCTCTCTCTATCTCTCTCTCTCTCTCTCTCTCTCTCTCTCTATATATATATATATATATATATATTTTTCTTTGTCTCTATCTCTATCTCTATTTTTGTCTTTGTCTTTGTCTTTGTCTTTCTCTCTGTCTCTATCTCTATCTTTTTCTTTATCTTTGTTTGTCTTTGTTTCTATCTTTGTCTTTGTCTTTGTCTTTATCTCTCTCTGTCTCTGTCTCTGTCTCTATCTTTGTCTCTCTCTATCTCTATCTTTGTCTCTATCTCTCTCTATGTCTTTGTATCTCTCTGCTTCTTTGTCTATCTATCTCTTTGTCTCTCTATCTTTCTCTCTTTCTCTTTGTCCATATCTCTATCTCTATCTTTAGATTTTTCTTTGTCTCTATCTCTCTCTCTCTCTCTCTCTCTCTCTCTCTCTCTCTCTCTCTCTCTCTCTCTCTCTCTCTCTCTCTCTCCTCTCTCCCTCCCCCTCCCTCCCTCCTTCCCTATTTCTCCCTATTTCTCAATTTCCCAACCTTACTCCCTCCCTCTCCATTTGTCTCTCCCCCCCTCTTTCTCAATCTCCCAACCTTAATCCTTCCCTTTTATATTTTTCTCTCTCCCTTCCCCATATTTATCTCTCACTCTCTCTTTCCTTCTATAATCTCTATCTCACCATTCTCTCCATCTCTCTCAATCTCCCAAAATTTATACAAAATATCCTAAACCATATACCCTCAACCCTAAACACTATCCCTTAACCCTCAACCTTATACCTTAAACCCTACACCCTCAACCTTAAACCCTAAACCCTAAACACTATCCCTTAACCCTCAATCTTATACCTTAAACCCTACACCCTCAACCTTAAACCCTAAACCCTAAACATTATCCCTTAATCCTATACTTAAACCCTAAACCCTACACTCTCAAACCTTAACCCTATACATTATACCTGTAACCCTACACCCAATATTGTAAACCCTAATCCCTATACCCCATACAATTAACCTTATACACTCAACCCTCAACCTTATACTTAAACCCTAAACCTTAAATTAAACCTTGTATCCTAAACCTTAATTCCTCAAATCTTAACCATAAACCCAATACCTTTAAACCTATACCAAATATCCTAAACCCTAGTCACTATACCCTATACACTTAACCCTATACCCCCAACCTTGAACACTACCCCTCATACCTATACCATATACCCTATACCCTAAACCCTAAACCCTATAATTAAACCCTAAATTTAATCTTGTACCCTAAACCCTTAACCCTAAACCTTAATCCATATACCATATACACTTTACCCTATACCCTCAACCCTCTACCTTAAATCCTAAACACTATACCCTCAATCCTCATCCCTATACCCTATACCCTAAACCTTGAACATTATCCCTTAGCTCTATACTTAAACCCTACACCCTACACTCTCAACCCTTAACTCTATACTCTATACACTAAACCCTACACCTTGAACCCTATACCCAATATCCTAAACCATTATCCCTAAATCCCATACACTTAACCTTATACCATCAACCCTTAAGCCTGTACTTAAACCCTAAACCCTAAACCCTAATCCCTATACCACATGCACTTAACCATATACCCTTTAAACCTTGAACACTATGCCTCAACCCTATACCCTCAACCTTATACCCTAAAACTTTAACATTATCCCTTAACCCAATACTTAAATGCTAAACCCTATATTCAACCTTGTACCCTAAATAGTAAAAACTAAACCCTCAACCCTAAAACCTCAACCCTAAATCCAATAAACTCAACCCTATACCCAATATCCTAAACTATAATCCCTATACATGTTGTGACTTCACACTCATGCCCCTTTTTCTCTTAACAAAAAGGGGACCCCCCCTTATTTATTTTCTTTGTGTGTCTTTGTTTCCTCTTCGTCATGTTTCCCTTTCCTTTTTTCTTTTCCTTCCTTCCCCTTGTTATTATCTTTGTTTTATTTTCCTTTGGGGTTTATAGGTTGAGATTTCAAGGAAGGGTATGCCTTCTTGTCAAGTTCAACCCTTGACCCTTCCCTAGGGCTTGCTGCCACTCGTGTAATACTTTCCTTGTCAAGCTTTATAATTCTGGGTTTCTCCTTACAATGTACCAAATTTAAATGTAGATTAGTGACACCTCAAATTTCATTCATGTCATTTTTCCTTGCACATAATTTTTGGCATTCCAAATTTAATGTATCATCGCTAGAATTAAATACATTTACTCCTGAAATGAATGCACCAATAAGATGAGTCTTTTGAAAATATAGTGGAGTTAGTTGCATTTCATTTCCTTATCATTTGCATTGTTATTTGTTATTAGAGAGCTATACAACTCCCTTGTGTGCTTGTTGACCCACCATTACTATCGTATTTGTCTGTATCCTTGGTTAGTTCGAAGGAGTGCTTAGTGGGTGGTTTGCGCTTGGTTTTTCTTGTGTTGTGTTTGTTCATGTTCTTGTAGCTTGCTTATTGCTTGTTGCTATTGTTTTATTCCTCTCACTCACTTTTCACTTTGCTAGGTTGGTAAAATTTGTCTTTCCTGTTGTAATCTTTTGGTTTTGCTAGATTCTCTGGTGCATATGGTTGTGTGGTAAGATTTTGGTTGTGTATGTTTGGCTTTCACTAGGGAATGTTTTTCTTCCCCCCCTTTTTTTTTGTGTGTTTTTTCTTTTTTTCAATTTGACTTCAAGCTTTCCTCTATATGTTTTCCTATGTTTCATTTTTCTTGTTGTTTGTTCTTCCCATTTTTGGCCTTTATTTCCCCATTGAATCGATGTTCCCTAAAGCGCTCCTTTCAAAGTTGTTTGTGATGTCATTTATTGAGAAATTTTATCTCTACTTTGCCTTAGATTTTTTCCAAGTATTTCCCTTCGAGGTTCACATGTTGTGGATTTATCTTACTTCATACCTAAATTTTTTTACAAAATTAAGAGGAAACTCTGATCACCAACCACCGATCATGCCTTAGAAGTTCCATGTAGCTGTTAATAATTTTGGGCTTCGAATATCATAGTTACCTCTTATGCATTCCTTCTAGAAGTGGAAACTGTAAAAAGGATGCCCGATCTTCGACCTATGACCCACAAAAACATTGAACATTTAATTAAGGCTTGTAGAATCCTGAAATTTCCTTTCATACATCACACATTTGACTTCCTTAGGTATTGACTTGAGTTCATGCCTTAACACTTCCAAGAATCAAAACACACTTTAGGCTTTGGACTTTACAAGTTTCTTTTATTTCATACCTAAAAAAATTTGCAAGGGTTAAGGAGAAACTCTGATCCCCAACCTATGACCTTACCTTTGACTTAGCAAATTTGATAAATAAATTTTAGAATTCTGGCATCAAAAATACCTCTTACATGTTTCTTATAGAGGTATAAATGGTAAAGGGTATCCCTGATCCCTAATCCTTGACTATGCACAATGAAACACTTAACCTAAATTCTTTCCAAAATTCCTGTTTTCGTATGATTATTTTGGACTTCATATGTTGGGGGTGTCATATGTATGTTTCCCTATAGAGGTAGGTGTAATACCCCTCTATTTTGCTTTGTGTGTTTGCTTTATGATATGTTTGGCATGTAGTTACTATTATACTGGACACACCTTATTGGTTGTGTTTTGATCGCTACTATTGAGCGACATTGATTATTGTGTGATGTGGGTTATCTGACTATTGTTTCACATGCATTATGGATTATTGATGTTAGTAGAGTTAGCTTGAGAGATTGTATTACGTGATTTCTGATTATGATGTAATGTCAGTCTTTGATGAGTGTATTGGTGAAGAGGACGGTTTGCATCACTCACTTGCGAGCGCCCTACGAATCCGTAATTTCTTCTTCACGGTGTGTATTATATACTCGATATACTGTATTATGTTGTTTACTTGGTTTCAGGTTGCAGGTACATGACATCAAATCCACCTAGTTTCACAGGTCTGAGCGTGTCGATCCAACGGTTAAGTTGAAAGGGAGATAGTAACTAGGTAACATGTGTTAGGTCTACGCCCTAGCCTTAGTGTGTCGATAGTCCTGTTTTGTGAGTCATAGTTATTTGATTTAATGTTATGTGATTTTATTAGATGTTTTATTATTTAATCAATATTTTAGAATTATTGCATTGTTGAAAGTAGAGTTTATTTTAATATTAAGTGAAATCTATGCTTAGATGAAGTATATATGTTGATTAAGAAATTGTATTAATTAAATTTTTAATTTATTTAATTAATTGAATTAATCTTGGAAAAGGTTGAATTTAATTATTAAATAATTAAAATTAATTAATTGAGTTTATTGCATTAAATTTAATTAAAAGAATTGAAAAGAATAGTGAAATTGCATTTAGAAATCAATTTGAGGTTTTTGAAAATGGGAAAAGGAAATAAATATCTATTGTCATTTTGCATGCAAAAGGAAATTAGGGTTAGATGAGATATTTTTAGTTTTAATGTGAATGCATATTTCAATTTTTGAAAGAGAGGTTTTTGGGAGGATTATTATTTTCAGAGGAATTTGGGAATTTTTGAAGAAATTGCACAAGTAGGGTTTGAAACAAATTTTGGATTTTGGAATTGGAATTGGTTGCACTTTTGAGGAAAAGCTTGGAGGAGGCTTCTATCAAGAAAATTTCATCATCTTCTATAGCATCACATTCCAGGTTTTATACTTCATGTTCATTTCAATTTTTAATTTAATGGTTGAAGAAATTTTGATAAATTTACTGTAGGAGATTATTTAGTATACAAAACCGTAGATCCATTGTTTAAATTTAAATTTACATTGTTCTCAAACATTTAGGATTTATTGTGGAAAATCTAGTTTGAAAACAATCAGATCTGTTTTGCAAACTCAAATCCTGTAGAAAACTACATTGAAAATCAAACAAAAAAAAAAAAAGTTCTATACAAAGTTCTTTGTATAATTTTTCTAAAATCTGTAAGATTAAATTGTAGGAAATTAAAATTAAACCTTTTTGAATGCTAAAAGAAATTCTAGAAAATTTGAAGAATTTTCTTATTATATTTTCACAATTTTTTTTGTTTTAGAAATTCTGGTTAAAAGAAAATTATATATATAAATTTAAATATATATATATATATATATTTAGGTTATATGGATTGCATATAATTTATAAAAATATATATATAAATCTATTGGTTAAATCCTTAAGTCTGTTATTATTCTATGGTTAAAACTTTCAACTCGAAAAGCGCACTTGTGTAAAAAGAACGTTTTTACCTTTTTTCATTTTTTTTGGGGTTCTATGTTTCTTTAGAAAAAAACTAAAAATAAATAAAAATAAAATAATATAACGTAAAATAAAATGCAAATGAAATGTTTGTTAATTATATCTTTGAAAAAAATAAAAATACCCTTTAATATTTTGGGCCATCTGGGAAGTTGGAAAATCTTTTTTGTTTTTTTCAATTTTTTTAATTTTTTTTATTATTAATTTTTGGTGATTGGTGGGGGGGGTCAAGTCCCACCGACCATTGTACCTAGGTTGGAGGACGCGCTACCCATGTGATAGTGCGCCCATCCCATTGATGGGGACGCACTATCCCATGGGGAGTGCGGCCTCCCCAACATTCTGCAGCCACGTACAAAGGTATGGGCAATGGCAACAGGGGAGCCGGTGCCCACAGTACACTGTCCGCGGGTATGGGTGAGCTCGGCCTCTTGTTTTTTTAAAAAAAAAATCTTTTTTTAAAATTTGTTTTCTTTTATATTTTTTTTATTATACTTTTAGTTTATATGTTATTTGATCTAGAATGTAAAATTGTCCTTTAAAATTCGGACGTTTATACGTCGTCCGAGGTGGCTCGGAAATCAAGTCACGAGTCTGGTTTTAATATCTAAATATATATATATATATATATATATATATATATATAGAATACTATAGAAATGTATATATAGATATTATATAGTTTATATAGGTATTCATATATATATATATTTATAGGTATTAGTATTTTTTTTGAATCAATGTTTGTTTTTCCAGGATTAGATTTTTACACAGACTGGTAATTTTTCATTAATAGAGTTTTAATTTTTTTTGTTTCTTAATTATAAAAGTTACAAGCATGAGTTTAATATCAAGTGTATAATTAATTTACGTGAATTTGTTTAATTTGATGGAACATTACTTTATATATATATAAGCATTTGATGATCAGTTTTGGGCACATTAACTCATGCATGTATTTAGTCAATTAATTAAATTGAAATTCTTATTGAGTATGATTGGGTAACATTGTGAAAAGTATTTATTTAAATGGTGAAATTATTGTGTTTTAGTGAAGATTTAGAAAGATAATATTTTATTTTTTGTGAGATGCTTTATGTAGGAATATGGATTTAATGTATTTGAAAATAGTGTTGTTCTTTATCAATGAAATATTATATTATTCTCCCTTTTAAGTGAATGCTTGGGAATGGGTAATTGTGTTAGGCAATGAAAAGTCTTCTAGTGTATGTGGGTCATTCCCATGTTAGTTAATGTTCGTTTTCCTTGGGTAGTGTTTTGTGAGTTTGTTTTCCTCCATGTGTTGGAGTGGGATTTTGTATTGTCATCTCCTAGATTATGAGAGACTGAGTTATTCAGTTCTATAACATTTGAGTCACCCTTGGAGTTTAGATTTGAATAGTGAGTTATCCATTAGAGGAGTGGATTTTGTTAGGGGTCGGAGCCCAAAGAGGTAAACCGAGTAACCTTCGAAAGTGTTTTTAAGAAGTGATAATTAAAGCAAATTACTTAGATTACTAGGATGCATTCACATTAACCAAGATAAAATTAACCTCACTTGTAGACACAAGGGCTTGTTTAGACTTGGGGTGAGTGAGAAGGCCTAGAATGGCAAGGTCAACTAGCTTGTCCATACGAGAGGTAGTTGATTCCGCTTGAGTGAGTATGAGGGCCAGGATTCGGTTGAGGTCACCAGGATTACTAGAGCCTATGAAGGATGCCCAAAGGAGATCTCATGACACACCTTGCAATGAGACTCTATCTAGGATAACCTTGTTTATATGTTGTGTGTATGGTTTCTTTAGCACACTTGATTTTATTATGACTGGAAGCAATGTAACCATGTTAGTGTTAGATTTATTTTGTGCATATGTATGGTTGAGTCAGTTTGTTCAGTTAGTCATCCTTTGGCTAGAGGTAGTAGATTTCTTGTCCATGTTGTATTTTAACTATCTCCTAGCATGGGGGGTGGGCCTTCGGGTACCATTAGGTTGGGTGGAACATGCACCAAAACCGTTGGGTCCCCCTTTGTTCTTCAGTTCATGGAAGTGAGACATCTAGTTGGACAGCTTGTGGATATTGTTACTCTCTTCTTGTACTATTCTAATTCTTCTTGTATCAGTTGTATTTACCCCTCTTGTTGTTATGAGGTGGATCTTGTAATTATTATACTCTTATGTATTTTTGACTCATTCTGGGAATGAGGATTGTAATCTTGTAATGGTTTATGTAATGGAATTATGTGATGGTTAATCTATTCATATTTTGTATTTTCTTATGTTGAATGTATGTCATTAATTGATTTGTTAATGCAATGTAATTTAGATGATGTATGTTAATGGGAATTAAGTAATCTCGGTTACGTATCCTTAGGGGAGGTTGCCAATTTTAGGTGAACATGTATGTTTAATTCATTTTAAATAAAAAAATTAGTACACTTTTGTAGTGAATTGAAACTTCCTCTAGGGTTGCGTGGTGGGGCATTACAGTAGGGGTATGATGGAATCCCAAACTCAAATGTTCACCAACATGAGGAATTAATCTCTCCCAAAATATTAGAATGAAAAATGTTCTTGCATTGAATCTCTTTTCAAAAGGATCAAGTGAGATAAATCAAATGCAAATATGATTTCAAGCATCAAGATTTTTTTTTAATTATTGCTAGAACTCAACGATAAGTTGAAAATTGAAACTCTGCACCGTGATTCTGAAAATCCTTTCAGACTTCACGAGTCAAGAATATTGTTTAAACTATGCCAATAAAAATGAAAGGGATAGAGGGGATCTTCAATCCCAAACACCCAACCAAGCATAAAACATAGCTTTGGAGAATTCTCAATATAAGCAAGAGGTAAATGGAATTTCCCATCTTTGAAGCCCGATGATATAAAGTTTTAACAAAGAGAATTCACCCTTTGAGTAAGAAGTAGAGGGGATATTCAATTCATGAGGCCCAATCAAACTAGTCATTCCTTAGAAAAATGATTGAGAATAAAGGATACGAGGGATATCTGATCCCCAAAACCAAAAGAACCATACAAAGAAAGTTGAACTTTAAAATGAACATCTTAATGGTATAAGGTAAGGGGTAAGGCTAAAGGCTGATCCTTGAAAACTTATAAATTTATTTGTGGCATGGTAAAATTTTGAAATGTAAAGGTTTATGATATTTAACTTGGCTTGTTTTACATGGTTTCTTTCCTTGAATATGTAAATGGTAATATGTGGTACTTGTGCTTGCAAAAAGGATGCCATTTAAGGATCCAAAGGAGATGAAATACCAATACAAAGGTTATCATCCACCTTCTAAGATATTTTCCCAATATAATGGGATTAGAGATAGTGACCTTGGACACTTCAACCTGGATAATTTTAGGTGAAGGGTCAATAATGATGGTGCTAGGACTCCAATGGCTAGAGCTCTTTCCAAATTAGAATTGATGGAGGTTGCTTCTTTCTTGGTTATAGTTCAATCTCTAGAACTAGTGTTGACATGTGCCCAAAAATAAAACCACAAGACTCAAAAGATCAAGGGGTTCACTAGAGAAATTGTATTTTTTTTAACTCTTGAAATGATAGAGAAGGTTTTCAGAATCCCCTCTCATCCTGAGAATGAAGTAGTAGATATGAAACAAGAAATCATGTACTTTAATGATGCTCTGACTAATAATTTGGGTTACATAGATGACCACTTATTGGAGAATCCTAGAAAGGTGGTTGCCAAATTGGCAAGGATACAACACATGCATGAATAGAAAGATGTGAATGACCTAATTGTATTACTGATTCGGGTGATTGGGCAACCTAATGCAAAGAATTTATATCCTTGGATGGTGAGATTTATCAAGATCATCAATTTTTATCATAAGAAGAAAATTGAATGGGCTCAAATTATTTGTGACACCATTCATGAGAAAATGTGCAATATTCTTTCATCCACTAGGTTTTCTGTGAGTTCAGATCGTGTTTATCTACTAGTTTCATAGGCCTCATTCCTAGGACTCACTAAGGTGGGCTCTTATGACCTAGGATAAGTAATCATTTATTAGCATTATCCACAATTGTAGTAAGAGGAAAGTTTTTTTCATTTCAGTGTTGTGAATGATAATTTGGGGCTCAGAGGGAGACTTTTCTAGGATCATCTCAATTATCTCTTGTTCATTCATGAAATTTCGTTTGGGAACTGGTTCAAAGAAACTCAAACTAGTTACATCTCTGATTGTTTCTTTGGTAATAAAATGTGCTTCATCAATCCATATTGATTCATCATGAATCCTACTCAAAATTATTCGAATGTATTTCTTGTCAAATTCAATCAGAGGGGCTTTCTATCATACATCCAACTTATCTCAACTAATATTTTATATTCATCATGATTTGTTTCCAATTTACTCTTCCAAAGGATATTTAACTGAACCGGTGACATTTCCTCAAATTACTATAGACGTATGCATAAATATCTTCAAAGAGAAATACTCTAGGAGGAATACAAGAGAATGCACAACCAGATTCTTCCGATAGATTTTTCAAATATTTCCTCAATTTAACTTGTGATTTATTCAAGATATTCACAACCTTTAAATTATCCATTGCATAAAAGTGAAAGATTGTGCAAGTGAAATACCTTTGTAATTTCCAACAAAGAATAGGATTAGATATCCAGCTTCCAGAGTACACTTTGAACCCACTTTGATTTATTCTTCCTTCAAATCCTACATCTGAATTTATTTCTTTCATTTTGAATTATTTTGTAATAAATTCTTTAAATTGTAAGTAGAGCACCTCAAAATTTGTGTGCATTCCATTCTTTAAAATTATACAAACTTCATTCTTCACACATGCAACTCAAAAAGTCCTTTTGAACTCATTACTGCATTAAATATACTTATGTCATGATTTGACAACAAGTATTGATGAGGGGTTTATTAAATTTTCTTTAGAATTGGCCCCCCTTAGGCATTGCTTGACTCAAAATTTAATGGGTGTATCTACACCAAAAGAAAACATAGATAAAGCTAATGATTCTAATTCAAATTTCTTGAACTCTCCTTCCTTTCTCTAGATTCTTTTCATTTATTTTCTTAATTCTTCTAGTTCTATGATTAGTTCATTCTTCTTTGCCAAGTAGATATCTTTTCTCCTTCTGTAGTTACTAGAAAATCATTTTGGATTGTTGCTGTTAGAATTGGCTATGAAGGTATCCACCCAAGATCTAGAGCCCTAATGGAAGCACAAACACAAGAGAGATAGAGACAATATCACAATAATAGAGTCTATTCTGTCAATAATGCTAATAGAGTCAATGTATATATCAATGTATAAATGTAGTAGAGACCCCTTGGTTATATAGCCAAGGTGAGAACATAGGAGGGCATAAGATTATGACAAGTGTTGTAATCTTATGACATGAGACAACTGTGAAAAGCTATCACTCCACCTAAAGTGGAAAAATGATAATTTGATAACCACCACAAAAGGTGGAGAGGGATCACATGATGTGTCCACAAAAGGTGGAAATGACAATTTATTTTATACAATCTATATTCAAACTGATTAGCCTCATGTTTAAACTTCTTGCACATAAAACATGTACTAGAGAATGAAAAAGTATAATTCATTCTACTTTTGTATTTTTTTGCCTTATGACCAAATTATTTGCAGGAATGATAGAAACCATTGAAATAAAATTACCTTTAAGCATTAGGTTGATTGATGGGAGTCCTTTCGATATTATTTTTTAAGTCCTTGATTTTTCCATCTTTGCATTGAGCCTTCTCGTCAAGAGGTTGCTTTATTTTTGAACTTTGACCTTCTTTAATCCCTAAACCACTTTTATCCATCATCGATCTCTAAGAAAGAATCAACTCATCAATCCTAATAGAGCTTGTCTTGAATTTATCCTTAAGTATTTTTTCCTTTTCTAGATCTGATCTCAAGATTTCCATTTCCTACTTTTGCTTGGTCCACATTCATTCATCTTCTCTTGAATTTCAACTTGCTAGCAGACTTCAATTCATTTCATTTCTTCCATTTTTTGTAGCATTCCAATGATACCATCATTTTCTCCTTTTAACTAATCATAGGCTTCCTCATATATTCTCCTCAAACTCTTGATACAATCATTCACTTCCTTTAGCTTATTCTCCAGATCTTCAATTTCTTCTGAACATCCAACAAAGATCACTTCTAGAGGAAAAAAATTACTACATTCAAGTTCTAGGACCTTCCTCAAGCTGTTAGGCTCCTTTTGAGGAACCAAGCTCTCATACCAATTGTTGAATATCCAAAATACTGAGAGGGGGGTGAATCAGTATTCCATAAAATGATTCACATAAAATCAATTTAAACATTATTACAATTCTAACCAAATCAACAAGAGAGAACATGGAAAAAAGACGATGCATCAACACACATGAACACCAAGATTTTTATGTTGAAAAGCCAAAATGGGAAAAACCATGATGAAGATTAGCTCACAATACATTATATCCAGATACAAGATATTAGAGGGCTCACTGTGAGGACTCACTATCCTTGAAAGGCTCACAAATTGAATACAAAATATGATTAACCGCTAAGATATAAAAGTTATGGCTCATTTCCAAAAGTATGAACTATTAGAATACACCTTTTGTGTGCAGGGTTCAATTCCAATTAAGCTCAGAATGTGAAGTATTGTTTCTCACTATAGTCATTCAACAATTCTATTATGATCCTCAACTGATAAATCATTTAGGCTTTCATATCCAAACATTTCGCAACACCCGTTGCACTTCACCATATCTCTCTTCTTTCTTCTTCCCATGATCACACTTTTAAATGTTCAATCCACACACCTTCATAGTTATCTCCTTCGAGGAGTCTTACATATATATGCAAATATATATTATTCATCAATTAGGTCTACCTAATTAGATGGAGACAAACTAATAAAAAACACTCTTGTCAGCACCATATGATATAAAAAACATTGTTTTCCATGTAGTGCATCATATCAAGTGGGTAAAGATCTATAGAAAGAATCCTCAAGGTATATTTGATCTTCTTAATGCATGGCATATGTTAGGTTGAACAAGGCTAGGACTTAAACAAAAAATCTCCAAACCACCATACACTTATCAAAATAAAACACCTTGCAGAATTAACATTACCTCAATTTCTCATCATACTAACATGAAAGAGACTACCATTAGAACCACAACAACAAAATGTTCTTCCTAAGAAAATTAAGAGTCTTCCACACTGATATGTTGAAGAGAGAAACAATTGTAAAGTACAAAGTTTAATTCTGTCAATGATAAAAAAATTCTCACAACATAACTTCTCAAGATCTTGGATATAGATATTTAAATGAGGCATATTAACATGGTTCAGAGATTATATTCATATCTTCTCTTATGGTGAATTTCGGACTCAAAAACCAACACACTAGTAGTTTATCAATAAAGAAAACTTCTAGTAGGGGTGATCCCACAATACTAGTTTACATTTTTTGGCCAAACTGGACACTCAACTAATTTTTTCTAACTAAATCTTCACTTTCGGGCACCTATACTGACTAAACCATGAGGAATTTGAAGATGATGCAAACTAGCGATTTGTGATATTTTGTGTGTAAATTCTAAATATATTTTCTTCAAAAAAATTGGAATCATATTGTACTTCTTTTTCCATCTCCTTGAAAAACTATTTTTTTTTTAGTAAACACCATTTTTAAGGAGTGACACTTACCCTATACATAATAATTTTATTTCCATGAAAGATTATTTTTTAATTTTTTAATTTAGATTTGTAACTATGATGTCTAGTGCTTCCAATTGGTTTCATAGTGTTTTATTGAATATTTTTTCTTAATCAAGTTTTGAAGTCAAACCAATCACAATTCAAACATAGGAAAATTGTATACAACATAACCTTTTTGTATGTATTAAAATTCAATTTCCTTTTGTTAGATCAAGGACTTCAATATCTAGTGCGCTGATAATTTTCAATTATTTTTGATAATCTGCTATTTTTCCACATGTGCAAAACAAAGAGCTTGATTTTATGTGAAAAACCTATGTTTAATTAAACTAAAAAATTAAATACATAATAAAACCAAAACATTTAAAATTATATTTGTTGGATAGCTCATTCTGAGGACTACCATTATCTAGTTAAGTCTGTGAAGTCTTCACCATTTTCATGATCCTCAATTTGAGCTTCGAAGGGAAATTTTTTGGAGGAATTTGGTGCCAAAGGGGGAGAAGAGGGGAAAAGGGGGGTTTGAACGAACCACTATAAACTCAAACCCCCCTTAGCTCGTTCGATCGAAACCCTTTAAAACAATTATGAAAAATATTGGTCAAGGTTGTTCGAGCGGACTCTTGGCCAACATTCTCGAACCCTTAGCCGTCAATTTATTTTCCATATGCATATTATGTTTACAATAGTGTTATTTTATGATAAACAATATTAATAATATACTTTTTAATCTCTATTATATTTATATAATAGTTATTAATAATATATATTATTAATAATTATAAATAATATACTAAGTACATATATATTATAAATAATTACAATAAATATTATAATATCAATATAATTTTAAATTAAATAAATTAAAAAATATATTGTGTAAATAAATATAAAATTATAAATGAAAATTTTAAAATATAAATAATAATATATTATAATTTATAAAAAGAAAATATTTAGTTTAAATATAAAATGCTTAGTTTAAATATAATATTTTTCAAATATTATTTTCCCTCATCAATAATGAGGTAGTTCTTGTTCGCCGTATAATTAAAATATGCAATTGATTGAGAAAGGTCATCAACACATGAAATATCATTTTAGATTTTTTAGATTACCAATTAATGAGTGGCATGCTATGAACAATGGGGATGAGAAAAAATTGACACTTGTAAAATATCAGGATATGGAGAGAGAGATAAAGAGATAGACAAACAACAATAATTAGAGATAAGTAAATAGATATGGTGAGAGGGAGTGAGAAATAGGGGGAGATAGAGAAAGGGAGAAAGAAGTAAGGGGGGATAGATATATGGGAAGAGAAAGAGAGATAAAGAGATATATGGGAAGAAAAAGGGATAGAGAGGTAGATATAGAGAGATAGATAGGGGGATATGGAGGGTGTGAGGGAGGGAGAGATGGGGAGAGATAGATAGAGGGGGGAGATAGAGAGAGAGGGGGAGAAAGGGAAAGAAATAGGTAGAGGAGAGGTAGAGAAGAGGGGGGAGAGAGAGAGATAAGTTGACGAGGAAGAAAGAGAAGAGGGGGAGAGAGGGTGAGGGAGGGGAGAGAGGGAGAGAGAGAGAAGAAGATGGGGTAGAGAGGGAGAGATACCTCAATATATATAGAGGGAGAGGGAGAGACATAGAAAGGGAGGGAGAGTTAGAGGGGGAAGAGAAAGAGAGAGAGAGAGAGGGGTAAGGAGATAGAGATATATAGGTAGATAGAGATAGAAATGGAGATGGAGAAGGAGGAGTTGTAAAGCCCTGCCACACAAATGATATAGGACAAACTACTAATGATAACATAACAATTTTTTTTTTAAAACAAAAATTACATCTAACATAAATAATTAATTAAAAGACATAACTATATCAAATAGAATTAACCTAGTCCCATGGGGTAACATGGTGTGCTATTTGAAACAAACCCAAACCAACTACAACATTAAATGAAACCAAACTAGATAAATGATATAAGCATGAATAAGAAATAACATAAATATAACAATCAACCAAACATGAAAAAGATAGATAAATAAAAGTATGAATAACATATTATTACATTTCAACTTCTGAGTTCAAAGTTACATTCATGGAACATATTTCCACAGATACAACACAATGTGAAACCAATATTACATTACAAAGTTGCTTCCCTTATATAATTGGGAAGAGTACAAAATAATCCAAAGAATACAATAATGATGAATTGAATAGAAAAAAGGTGCAAGATTCCTCCATACGAATCTCTAGGATCATTGCATCAACTTTCATGATATGATCATCACCTAGGGACCCAATAGGTGCATTGCACATTTCCACCCGACCATGCAAACTTGAAGGAACACCCCATGCAAGGAGTCGATAAGAAATAACCCTCATCCACAAAGTCAAAATCATAAACGACTAACACCATACAACTCAAGGTCACATAACAACATAAAAAAACAATAATAAAACTCGAGAGGCCATAAGAACAAGGGAAAACAATGGGCATAGTGGGAGAGTGACATTGAATGGCCTTACATGGATTAACCAAACTACCTAACACTAGGAGCTGCCTCCATCAATGTGGATTAACAAGACTACCTAACACTAGGAGACACCTTCATCTATGGTTAATCAGACAACCTATCTCAAGGTACCACCCCATAGGATGACTCATTCAGGGCCACTTACCTTTCATGGAGACAAGGTAGTGACCTTACCAACCAGGTCTTCCCACCCATCCTTAGCCTTTCAGAGCACTAATGACAGGGGTGAGGTGCATGTTTTTAGTCTCGTTATGTGTTAACTAATCCCAACCCAATAGATACATTAACTTAGTTATCACTTATTTAAGAAAACTCTTTCATGGGCGACCAATTGTACAATGGCCCCAAGAAGAGCCACTCTCCCCTATGGTTACCCCAAAAATAAAGACAAGTAAAGGGTGTACCTCAATATACAAGCATACAGACCTTATTTCACAACAAGGCACATGAGGCATGACCATCTTGTGACTACATAAAGTATCAAAATCCCATAAAACTAGGAGGTACCACCCACACAAATATTCACAAGGTAACAAGATAGACAAAAAGATGCAACAAAAAAGAACATACATAGAGTTTCCCTTAGCCTCTGGAGATAAGTACCATCTTCCTAAGCACCAAATAACACATTACTTTAATTAAAAATATCTTTTAAAACTATATAAATTTTAACCTAAATTCAACATATGGCACATCAAAACAAATTTCCATCATTTTAAAAAACTATTCCTACTCATAATATTTATTACGGAATTAAATATTTTAATTTAAATCTATGGAAAATAACCATTTACTTAACAATAGTTATCTCATCCAATTTATTTACCAAGTTAAAAAATCTAATATTTTTAAATTATTTCAAAATCAAATTAAATAAAAGGCAACAACATTTTCTACAATTATTTAACCAAAAAATAAACTTCAGATTTAAAATATTTAAACTTAAACTATTAAAACAATTATAAATAAAAGTATATATATTTTTAATCTTAAACAATATCTATTCTCTGTTTTGTTTCTTTTTCCAAACAAAATATTCTCTAAATCTGCTTTTTTCAAGATTGTAAAATCTAATTTGCAATTTCTATTTCTAAATACTAGTTTACTAGAATCATATTTAGATATGAATTTAGTCAAGAATAATTTTGTTCATAATTTTTCAAGAATTAAAAATACTTTCTTACTTCAACAATAAATTCCTATCAAAAAATATATATACGTATATGTGTGTGTGTGTGTGTGTATGTCTTCCATTAAAAGAATATTAAATTTAAAGTTACTGTTGCATATCAAATAAAGAATTAAAAGCACAAATGTATATACATTTATATATACACACACACACATATATATATATATTTATTAAAATATTATAATATGAAAACTAAAATTCCAAATTCATTTAAAATATTAAAATTGCCAATTCAAAATCAATTATAAATTTGCTGACCAGTCATCATATATATATATGTATAATAAATTAATAAAAACCCACGGTGAGGAGTAGAGGGACACAAACCTCCCTTGAGTGGTTGCACACAACAACCATAGGTTGTTGCGTAGCCACCCAAGGTTGAGGGGGCTTCCCATAAGCTCTGAACACTTAAGAAGAAAATGTGTGAACAACATGGGGAAGGAGCTAAATGAAAACACAGACCCCCAAAACATTAAACAATAATGGCCCATAATCTATATCGAATTGAAGAAGAAATTTACTGATAAATAATATATATATATATATATATATATATATATATATATATATAAGCATATGCATAGGAAAAATTGGGCATAGCCCACACCCAAAACCCCTTAGATAACAAAAGACCAAATTGGCAAATTATGATAGTCGGAATAAGAAGAAGAGGATCTCTGGAAAAATTATTTTTTGTAGAGTACTTGATTGGGAAATAACAATGGAAAAAATGAAGCAGAAATAAATTTATTCAAAGATAAAAAGAATGAGTTTCCAGCCAGCCAAACTTGTATCAAAATATTAAATAACATCCTGAACAGGAAACAAAGGGAAGCGAAAAACTAAAGGCTAGAGATAACAATTAAAGACCAATGATTTCACCAAAACAATAACTTAAAGCCTCACAACAAACATATTGAAATTTCAAAATTTACAATCCTTTTATTTTCAATAGGAAACTGGGTATGTGCAGGATCATGATGGGCCAAAAAGTGGCAATATGATGGGTATGTGGCTGACAAATTTTTTTTAACCCAAAATTGATGAAACAAAAAGAGTTTTTAGAGGAGATTCTCAGCTTTCCACCAATATAAAATATTCTTTACTTTGAATTTAATAAATATTATTATTCATTTTCTATTGAATAATGACTAAAGTCCTAATTGATAGGTTGATTGAAAAACATATATAGCTTTCAAACGGTATCATATTTTTTGAATACAAAACATGTGTGAAATTCTATGCTTTGCATGTACTATAAGATAAAAAAGTAAAAAATTGAATTTCATGAAGTTTTGACCAAGTTCAGGTGGTCAAACATACAAGTCTTTATATTTTTTAAAAGTTGTAATAAAAAAATTATAATAATTATTTACTTGGAAAAAATTTTTAAAAAAAATGCATCACATTGGGACATGAGTCCTCTACTTATATCTAAAATATTATAAAAAAAAATTATGATTTTAATGTGGTTAGGGTGGTCAGACAAACACCTAGTTCTTATTTTTTCCCTAGAATTTAAGTACTACTGTACTAAAATTTCAAACTTTTACCAAATAGATTTTATTTTTTTGTAAATAAACCTAGTACTTTAGAAACTACATTCAATTTTCTAAAAATTCTATTCTTACATATTTTTAAAATAATATAGATAAATTACTCAAATTTTTATGTCAAGTTTCCTAACTCTGAGTTTTTTGAATTTTTTGCCACTTAAGGGCTCTTTTTTCCATGATGATTCTACACATACCCAATTACAAGGATATTCAAGGATTACAGAGCTACTGGAGTCCTTTGCTTGAATTTTATTTGGAGATGAATTGTTGTGCCATGTGTATCTAGTCAACCTCGTTCTTCATAAATTTTAGAGATCCGCAACCTCCAAAATAATTTATTTTTGAAGAACAATATCTAGCACAAATTTACAAATTCTAAATTTTAAACTATTTTCGAAAAAAAGATATAGAGATTTCAATTTCCATCAAAACTTCAAAATTATGAATTGCAGACAAAATTTTGCTTTCCTTCTCTCTCCCTCTCTCTGTTTTTTTCGAAAAAGACCATATTCGTTATAAAATTCCAAGAAGGCAAAAATCAAAATATTACTAAAATTCTCTCAATTACACTGCACATGGAAAATAGCCACTTACCTTCAATTTCAGTTTTACTAATTTTTGAATAAGCATTTTCTTCCAAAATTACTAAACTAACTATTTCTTCCCAAAATTTAAACATTATATTTCCCTTTAAAATATAATTAACTTTCGAAAAACAAATAAATATCATTAAAATAAATAAATCAACATTTTAACTCCAGCAACATTTAAATTTAAAAATATAATATTAAATTAACTACTTGATGATAAAATTAATCATAATAGTAAAAAATTTTATTGACTTAATTTAAATAATCAATAAAACAAATTTATTAATTTTATATTTATTTAAATTAAATAATATTCTCATGATAATTTAAACATTGCCAAATTAATAAAATCATTAATATCATCCACTACAAAAGTAATTTAATTTATTTAACTATTCACATCGAAGGATAACATTTAATTAAAAGCAATTATTCATTAACATAACCATAATCACAACCTTTACTAACATTACCAAAAACCATGAAAGCAAATAACTTAAATTAAAATCATACCCACACGAACAAAGTATGGATATAAGACATGAAAAAAAACTGAACCAACCATTGGCATAGACGAGGGTACTTTCTTATCAAGTCCCTAACCACATGAAACCATTGGGTATGTAGGGCGCACTCTAACCCGACAATGCGGGTGGAGTTGGCACCCGGTACCTGCATTCCTTCATAACACAAAACTTCAAATGACATATACATATACATATAAAAGCATAATCAAACACATTGTGAAAGAGAATTATGGTGAGGTAGGGAGCTCATGGATGAGCGATGCAACACTGTCTCCCTCACTCGAATCATACACAATAATCAGAATCTAAACACAACATCATCATAAAGAAATTAGTAACAACATCATAAGCATAAGTGTCCAACACATGTGTCCAAATATAATAAGAAAAGAAACAAAATTGTTTGCCAATCCAAACAACATGGCAAAATAGATGTATATCAAAGTATCAAGTATGCATCAAAACATAACCAGGAATCAAACAAAATTAGAACACACACAAAGCAGTATCATAAAGTATCAATAACATAAGAGGCACTACATCCTCCCCCCTAGAACTAGGCTTACTCCTAGAAGCCAGAAAACAAATAAGGAAAATATGCTCGGATGTGGGATGCATCCTCCCATGATGTTAAAGACTTGTCAAAATCAAATGAAATGTCATCCAAACCCATAACATCAAGTAATCACAACAATTTCACAATAACATCACAAGGCAATAGCTAATCATAATAGACATAGTACAAAATCCATATGATGACACCTAATCAAATTGTTCCAAACATAAATAAATCCATATATCAACATAAAATAAACAATAGTAAACAATGTCATAATCATCCTAGTCATCAAAACTATCAACCAAATCAAAACAAACCAACATGATGAAACAACCACCATAGAGTATCAAGGTACACAATCATAACATAAAAGTAGCAATCTAGCCAAGCAACATAGAAGGTGCTACATCCCTCCTACAACTATCAAGCTACTCATTGCCTAAAAGAGGACACTCCTATGGGTCGTCATCTGAGTCCACTACCACTTTCTTGGAAGCAAAAGGCTGAGCATGAAGGTTCTCCTTCTCTTCCTTGGATAAACATTGGACTCAAAAAAAAATTAAATCTCAACAAACCCTAACTTAACATACATTTACTCACTACACCGAGGGTCCTATCATTTCTTCTAGTTTCTGCACCATCGGACCAACTATGCCTAAAGACACTTCCTGAGAGACAAGCGAGACCACCAAAAAGAGAAATAAAAAAATAACTCAAGAGTACAACACACAGGTCAACATAATGGGCTCACATGTATCTAGAATGCCCAGTGTATGAACCTAGGCTCTGATACCATGTTGTAATGCCCTGCCACACAAACCCCATAGGACAAACTACTAACAACAATAGAACAATTTTTTTTTTTAAACAACAATTACATCTAACATAAATAATTAATTAAAAAACATAACTATATCATATAGCATTAACCTAATCCCATGGGGTAACATGGTGCGCTACTCAAAAAGAACCCAAGGCAACTACAATGGTAAACAAAACCGAACAAGATAAACAATATAAGCATGAATAAGAAATAACATAAATATAACAATCAAACAAACATGAATAAGATAGATAAATAAAAGTATAAATAACATATTATTACATTTAAACTTTTGAGTTCAAAGTTACATTCATAAAACATATTTCCATAGATACAACACAACATGAAACCAATATTACATTACAAAGTTGTTTCCCTTGTAACATGGGAAAGAGTACAACATAATCCAAAGAATACAATAATGATGAGTTGAATACAAAAAAGGTACAATCTTCCTCCATGCAAAGCTTTGGGATCACAACATCAATTTTCGTGGCATGATCAACACTTGAGGACCCAATGGGTGCATTGCATGTTTCCACCTGACCATGTGAATCCGAAGGAACACACTCATGCAACAAGTCGATAAGAAAGAACCCCCATCCACAAAGTCAAAATTACAAAGGACTAACATCATACAACTCAAGAACACATAAAAACATAAAAAATTAAAATAATATAACTCCAAAGTCCACAAGAACAAGGGAAAACAATGGGCATAGTTAGAGAGTATCATCACATGGCCTTACATAGATTAACCTGACTACCTAACACTAGGAGCTACCTCCATCTATGGCTAACCAGATATCCTATATCAAGGCACCACCCCATAGGGTGACTCATGCGGGACCACTTACCTTTCATGGAGACAAGGCAGTGACCTTACCAACCAAGTCTTTCCACCCATCCTTAGCCTTTTAGAGCACTAATGACAAGGGTGAGGTGCATGTTTCTAGTCTTTCTATGTGTTAACTAATCCAAACCCACTAGATACATTAATTATGTTATTACTTATTTAAGGAAACTCTTTCATGGGAAACCAATTGTACACTGGCCCCAAGAAGAGCCACTCTCACCTATGGTTACCCCAAAACCAAATACAATTAAAGGGTGTACCTCAATACACAAGAATAAGAACCTTATTTTACAACAATGCACATGAGGCATGACCATCTCGGGACTACACAAAGTATCAAAATCCCATAAAACTAGGAGGTACCACCCACACAAATATTGACAAGGTAACAAGATAGACAAAAAGGTGCAACAACAAAACACATACACACAATTTCCGCTAGACTTGGAGATAAGTACCATCTACCCAAGCACCAAAATAACACATTATAGTTTCAATTAAAAACATCTTTTCATACTATATAAATTTTAACCTAAATTTAACATATGACACATCGAAAAAAATTTCCATCATTTTAAAAATCTATTCCTACTCATAACATTTAATACAGAATTAAATATTTTAATTTAAATCTATGGGGAATAACCATTTACTTAACATTGGTTATCTCATCCAATTTATTTACCAAGTTAGAAAATCTGATATTTTTCAATCGTTTCAAAATCAAATTAAATAAAGGCAAGTTCTACATGTCATCCTCATGGGGATTGCATCCCAAGAAAGTGAAGGATGCATATAAACCCCCACTGCTTCTCCACGTGTCACCTATGTGGGAGCTTTGATCGCAAGAGAACAAAGAATGAAGAGAGGGCTCTATTTCTTCGCCATGTGTTCTAACAAACTCTCCAAGCAGTTAGACACATGTATTTATGAGGTTGTTGCTACTTCACCATCGGGACCACATTCATCATTTTTTGTGAGCATACATTTTTTGAGGAAACTAAAGATCTTTCTATTGCAATTTGTCTTTAATTCATCCAAAGAGAGGATGATGCATGCCCGAGGAATATTTCGGGTTGTTGGCTTTGAGGCGGTGGGAAAAATCTATTTATACTACTACAATGCTCTATGTAAGGGTTTGAAAATTACAGAAAAAAGATTGAAAAAGTTTCAGGCCTTTGTGTTGTTTTTGATTATTTTATTAAGACTCACAGACTATGCCAATTGTTGTACTAAGTAGTTTATCTAAAAAAATTTATAATTTCAATACAATTTTTTTGTTTGGGATCATGTCTCAAACTCTTCTTGATTTAGTAAATGTGTATGGAAGTTATATTATGTCATCTAGTTAAATTCCTTAGGGTTTTCATCTATGTTTATGTTATTCTCGAATATAGTAGATTGTTGAATATGCCCTCAAATTGTATCCAAATGGAAGGTTTCTCATGCCTCAACACTTACATCTTGACATATTTCCTTAGGTATTAGATTTTATTTTGATATCTTTTTCCTTTTCCCATTCTAAACCCCTTAATTACTAGAGCTGAATTCTTAAAACACTTGGAGGTTACTCAGTTTAGTGCAATTGGTCCCCCATTTACTGAGTTTCCCATAAGGTTGTTCACCTAGCAACTTTAGGCATCAAAATTTCATTTTCTGGAACACCCGATGGGACTATATTGAATGTATCTAAATTTTAAGTGGGTGCATGAGCCATAGACCTATTACTAGCTCCCAAAATGTGAATAACCTTGGCCGACTAGTGCCACCACTAGTAACAGTAAGAATAAGAACCTGTCTGGTAAACATCCTGACCCTCCACTAGCCATGTTTCCAATTGCTAACAAAAATTATGTGGAATAGGATGCCGAAAGCCCTATCATAGCACCAGTAGCACCAACCATCTAGGCCCCTATCCCAACCTCTATCCTGAAAGCTATACTAAAATTCATCAAGGAAGGCTTGAAGACACCATTCAAACATCTCCAAGATGTGGTAGATGTATGTCTAGTTCATGGTGTAACTGACCAAAATATAGCATTGAGGCTACTTGCAATATTTTTCAAAGGAAAAACCCTTGATTTGTACTAAACTCTGGGAGCCAATGCCATCAATACTTGGGACCAGATCGAAGATCCTTCAGATATGAGGGATTTTTAAATAATAGAGATTAGTCCTCTCTATTCTAACAACTAGTGACCATCAAGTGGGCACCTCAAGAGGCCATGACCAGCTTCAATGCTAAGTTCCATACGACTTGGTAAAGGATCTAAACCACGATCTTCCTGCTTCTTGATTTGACATTCATGTTTTACCTAAAGTCTATCAACATTGACATTTTAATGATGATTCAGTATCTTGGTTGGAACACCTTGCTAGATGCATATAGTATTGTTTTTATAGTAGAGAATAATTTTATTGATGCTAAAAATCTACCACCTCGTCCCATAATGCCTATATTTGTAGAATTGTCAACACTTGCCCTAAAGATAACTCCAGTCAGTGTGCTTTCTCCTCTTCAATCTATGTATACATATCCAAGTGCATCGTAAAACATTGTTTATACATCTAACTCTTTGAGGGATGAGATGAGTGATGTCAAGGACTTTCTATAGATTATCACAAATGATATAACTACCATCAGCAAAATCAGTTCATGCCCCAGAGGCTAACTTACCAAAATCACCAAGCTAGAAGACCTTCCTACTAGAAAAACTAGTTCTAAAGAGGCTCACGCACGAGTCTATAGGCTCAAACAAGTAATCAAATGGCTTTAGTACCTACTACATTGCCCAATGTCCCATTGAGTTCAAATAGAGATTTGGTAGCGAGGAAAAATAATCTCAATGACATCAAACCTTGGTGCTTCCCTGCAACGAAGCACATATGCCTCAAATTGTCTATGTGGAAATTTATAACAAAGAGTGATGAAACAACACATTTAAGGCATTGCATCAAGTTTATGAGGTTATGCATATTCCTCCCCACAAATGGAAAATGTGGTACTAATAGTGCAAATGCAAGGGATGTCCCTAGAGGAAGAAATATATATAGCTCCCGACCACACACTCCTCTCATGGATGGAAGAAGAAGAGGGAGTGCTTTTAAATGAGCCATCCACATTCGAGGTCTTTTGAGAGCAATTATATTATAACACTCACTCGAAGAGGAGATTCATTGGAAAAACAGTCACTCCATAGCCCAAAAGTGTTCCTAACCAAGCTTTTGGTACCTCTACGATTGCACAACAATATTTTCCCCACAAGGAAATTATTATAAAAAGGTATAAGGAGCAAAATTATTTGAATTTTATGCCATTTAATGAGGTGGAACAATTGAAGAAAGCCTCCAATAATTTATCTTTTTCAGATATCTTATCTATTCTGGAGCATAAATCATTGTTGTATAAGGCCCTACTGGAAGGTACGCGTACAAAGTTGATTGAGAAACTCTCCAAAGAAAATACCATTGATGTTCCATCTTAGGCCAAAGTACCTATGAAAAATGGTGAAGAATTCTCTACTAAAAGTAAACTTAAGCCTAAAATGAAATCCTTCTTCTTGACCCCCATTGTGGGTAAGAAATTGCTGCATAATTCTATGATTGAATCTAGCATCAACACCACAATCATGCCAAAGAAAATAATCGAAGCCTTAGAACTTAGATATGAAACTTTAAATAAAGTGGTTATGCACCTTGATGGGAATAAGGTGTAAAATATGGGTTTCTTCGAGAACCTCCCCTTGAATTTGTTCTCCTACCCAAGCATCACTATTCCACAAGATATTGTGATCATCGATGTTCCTCCCATGTTCGGTCTTTTCTTATCCCAGGAGTTCACTTCCAAGATAGGTGGATATCTTTCCTTGGATTTTTCACACTTGATCCTCAGGACCAAGCATGGAGCTAAAATGAAGATGGTATATGAACCTTTGCATTTAGAGCATGCAAAAGATGAAGCCATGATCAACTTTGAGGCTACTCATACTTATATCACCACGAATGAGATGTATTGTACTGAGTTACTAGAAAATGAGAAGGTCACCAAAGACTGAACTGATCAGGAGGAAGTCCTCTTGAGTGAATTTAAAGACACTGATCCTTTTAGAAATTATCATGCCATTAAATTGGGGACCTATGTCATCTATGAAGAGGATCAAGTGATTCTGAGGGTCATGAAGAAGCCCGAGGGTAGTCACACCTCAAATTTGTGGATGTTGCACTTTTATGGAGCAAGGTGCAAAGTTGGTGCAAGCTCTAGGATATGTTTGAAATATCCATCCAATGAAGAGACTCTTAGGTATTTTTTATTTCAATTCACCTATTCCATCAATGAAGTGGAATATGAGGGCCTAGTGCAAGGTTTAATCCTTACAAAGTGGATGGATGTCAAACAAATAATGTTGCTCAGAGACTCTGAGTTAATAGTAAATCAAGTGTGAGGTATCTTCATGGAAAATAATGTCCACATGTGGTCTTATAGGCATAGGGTTTGGGACCTCATTGAAGGTTTTGAAGCTTTCAATATTCAAGAGGTTCGTAGAGAGCAGAACATAGCTGCTAGTCACATGGTGACAATTGGATCCCAATTTGACCCTACTTCCAATTTGATTGAGAACATACACTCTATGTGAGTGATTTTCCAAGCCTCAATCCCTAACAATTCCTAGAGCTAGCAAGTGTTTGAAAGTGATGAACAAATTTCCTCATTCATTTAACATTTAGGAGAGTTCATTGACCAGCTCCAACCAAAAATTGTAGAGGCTTATGAAGGGAAAATTATCTAGCTCAGGTCCAATAAGCTCCCAAAATGACTTGTCACTCTCAAAAACCTATTTGATTGTGATGATGCAAGGAATGAGAAGAGGAGGTATGTAGTAGAAAAAAGTGATTAAACTGACCTTTGAGTTAGAGATGGAAGAAAACTAAAGGTTGAGAAGGATGTCACACAACATGATAAAGAATGGCTCGTACATTTGTGTGAAATATATGGAGGAGTAGTAGCTTGGCCATATGAAAAACTCAGGGGATATCATCTAGAAATCATCCAGCATACTATACAGCTGACAGAAGGCACAAAATCTATTTGCCAGAAGAAGAGGCTAGTGAATCTGAAGATCAAGGCATTAATGGAACAAGAATCAACAAAGTTGATTCACTCCTAGATTTTCTTCTCGATTGAGCACAACACATGGGTGGCCAACCTAGTTCCTATTTGAAAGAAGAATGGAGGAATCTATCTATGTGTTGACTTCCAAGATCTAAGTAGAGCATCCCTGAAGGACCACTACCCCTTGCCTTCCATGGAGTCTATCTTGCAAATAGTGGCTAGCTCATAAATGTTCTCTTTGCTGGATGGCTTCTTTGGTTACAACCAGATCTAGGTCAAAGAGGAGGATCAACACAAAACAATGTTCACTATTAAGTGGGGAATATTTTCCTATGCAAAAATTCCCTTCGGCCTCTCAATTGTAGGAGCTACCTTCCAACAAGCAATGGACATTGTATTTAGAGATTTGATTGAGAAGATCATCTTGATCTACTTATATGATCTTACACTATCCTCTAAATCAAAAGATGACCATTTTGATCATCTTGAAATGGTTTTTCAAAAATTCAAGGAGTTCAAGATTTCCCTGAACCCAAAAAAATGTATCGTCGAAGTACCTCAAGGTAAATTACTAGGACATGTAGTGTTCAAAGATGGTGTTTCTATCGATCTAGATTAGGTAAATGAAATCAAGGAACTTCCCATTCTAGTGAACAAAAAGGGAGTTCAGTCCTTTCTAGGAAAGGTAAATTTTGTAAGAAAAATCATTTTGGATTTTACAAGATTAATTAGGCCAATCACCTTAATTCTCAAGAAGGATAAGTTATTCAAATGGACAAAAGAGGCCACAAAAGCCTTTAATAATTTCAAAGAGGCTATTGTTTCAGTCCCTATTCTGGTAAACCCAAAATTATCAAAGGATTTCATAATGTATGGTTTCGTAGTTGATCTAGCATTACTACTGTTCTAACTCAAAAGGATGATGAAGGAAAAGGAGAACACCTGATAGATTTCCACTCCTAGACCTTAAAGGATTATGAGATGAAATAAATTCCATTGCGAGACATGCATTTTCCATTTTGAAGAGCCTTAAAAAGTTCTAACACCTTATATATTGCAGTAAGGTTGTCATATTTGTAGCGTATCCCAGTGTGCGCAAGTACATAATGGAAGAAGAAATCACGAAAAATGGGGCCAACTGGATAAAAAATATCTTTGAGTATGACATCAATGTCAAGCGCACAAAAATCATGTGAGGAAGAGGGTTATGCAAATATCTTGCACAAGATAGCGAAGTATTGATGGAAAAGGAACAACCTGAACTAATTTTGCTAAATGAACCTAAATCCAAAGCCTACTAGGTAGCAAATAGAATGAGATTCATGTAGACTGGGAAATATCCAGTGAACCTCCCTTCTCAGAAGAGGAGATTTTATAGATTTTAGAATAGTGGTTATGTGTTTATTGAAGGAGTTTTGTTCAAAAGGAACTTGATTAGTATTCTTCTATGATGTGTGAACTAGGAATATTCACAAAAAATTCTAAATCAATTCCATAGTAGTCCAATAGGTGGATATTTCTCCATAGAAACCATCACTATTAAAATCATGTGTGTGGGATATTTTTGGCCCACATTATTTAATGAATCATATACCTTAGTCAAATCCTACAAAGAATGTCAATTATTCATAGGAAGAAGGAATAAATTTGTCCATGCCGCTAAAATAAATAGTGGTTGAAGAGCCCTTTGTACAATGGGGCCTATATTTTATCAGAATGATTAATCCCACTTCCAATGCCACACATAAATGGATTCTCACAGCCATAAATTATTTTACTAGATGGATTGAGGCTATTCCTCTAAAGAATTCAACTGAAAAGGAGATTGAAAATTTCTTAGAACAGCTAGTAATGAGGCCTGGCCTACCCATGACCATCATCTTCGACAATGCAAAATATTTCCTGAGTTGGAAGGTATGTTGATTTTCACTCAAGCATGGAGTATTATTAAAAACCTCTTCAAATTATTACCAACAAATGAATGATATAGCTGAGTCGACTAATCAAAAATTATTTTGAATAATCAAAAGGATTGGATCGAAGCATCAGAGAGAATGGAATTTGAATCTCAAATGAACACTATGGGTAGACCACATAACCTCCAAGCGGGTCTTAAAAACTTCACCATACAAACTGGTACATGGGAAGGAGGCACTACTTCCCGTCTCTATGGAGATTCCCACATTATAGTTGCTAAAGTCTCTAGAGGTAGAACAAAACAAAGCTATGGAGTTTCAGTTAGCTGAGCTATTAGAAGTCCAAGAAAAAAGGGAAAATGCCCTAATTGCCATGTGTAACAATCAATATGTAGTTAAGAAATGGTTTGATAAGAAGACCTCCAACTAGGGTCTTAAGCGCAGAGATTTGGTACTCAAATTCAACAAGAGAGCTACAAAACATGGCCACCATGGTAAGTTTGATAGTCTATGGGAAGGACCCTTTTGCATCATCGAATGTAAGAAACACAATGCATTCAAACTAGAAAATATGGAAAAAGAAACATTGGGAATTCTTGTAAATGGAATTAACTTAAAATTGTTCAATTAGCTTTATTGACCCTTTGACATGTGTAAATATGTGAATATGTAATTATTCCCATTTTGTGTCTTGTTCGGCCGAGGTGTTAAGTGGAACCCTTGAAACAACAGTAGGAAAGAAAGAAATGGAAAAAAAATCTTAACAAAAGTTATATATTCATTATTTATGATATTATGTACTCCAAAATGGATCTTGAGCCAAGATTTTTGAGTATATATATTATAAAATTTTGAGATATATATACAAAAACAAAGGAAGAAAAGTTTCATTCATTCAGGAGGAACTTCATTCTTTGACAAGGAAAACATCAACATTGGGAGAAACTTCAAGAATAGTGTTAGGAGAAACAACAACATTAGGAGTATCCACAACATCAATAACGATTGGAGGAAACACCAAGTTTTTGAAGTTAATGTACCACTCTACATCGTAGAAAAACACTATGTTGTAGCACCTTAGGAGGAAATCGTAGGCATGAGAAACCCTTTGGTGGTGTTCTCCAATCATCATAAGGAAAAATACACTTAGGAATGACACCCAAGGCACCACTGTTTCCTCTTCATTATGTCAATTAAGATCACTTGCTCTAGGGAGACCAAGGCCATACACCATGTTTGTCACAACTTCACCAAGGCCTTCAAGGTAGCGCTTTGGGAAGATCTCCTTGACAAGCCTTAGTATCATCCATTTCGATGTCTGAATGTCAAGCAAAGATGCAATAAAATGAGAGAAAATTTCAATATTAACGTGTTACCTATCCTCATACTCTATTCAATCCCTACCCAACACCCACTTTATTACAATAATTGGTAGTGAATGCTTGTTCTTAGTCACCCATTTTAAATATCGGTTCAAAATATCACCTAGAAAAGCTACCTAAGAATTATTTCTAGTAAGCTTAATCAAAGTATCCATTGTTGTTATGAAAAATCCAATTACCAAGTATGAATTATGCGGTTATAACTAGGTCTATTTATAGAGGTAGCTGGGGTAGAATGTGTGTGATAATCATAATGATTGATCGAGTTGTAAACTCAAAAAATTGACCAGAGTTGCAAGCTTTGATTTCTCCCCAGGTTGTATTTGTTGAGTACGATAGGCATGAGGCTGATTGGGAATACTTAAAATTCCCACCCAAAGGATTGCTACATGTGAATTAAGTTGAGATAATTAATCAACTAGAACTTGCGGTAGGTGCAAGTGGTAATCCACACGGTCAAGAACCAATTGTCCAACTATAAACATTTCTCAGCCTGCAAGGATCATTCCAAATCCTTTTATGTAATTATTACACCTTTTAGTTGAATCATTTGGTTAAGGTTATTAAGTGCAAAATCATGTGAAAATTTCATCTCTTTTATTCGTAGCTCAATTTCCTAGAAGATGGTGTTGTAGGACATAGTGGCTAAATCATCAGCATGAATTTTTCTTTTAAAGAGAGTAATTAATTTCATATGAATGGATGAGTTGGTGATTGCATGCTGAATTTATTGCTAAAGGAAACCATTGTTTTTAACTTTGGTTTTAGAAAAAGAAACATGCATGCAAAGGAAAAGAATTGAGAGGAAGAAATACATACATTATTTGCTCAGAAAAAATCCAAGTGTGATGTGAGAAGAATCAATGCAGCCAGGTTTAGAGAAATAGTAAATAAAATGCATTGTGCGTGAATGAGTCGAACCAAAAGAAGAAGAAAGAATTCATCTAAATTTTCATTCAATGCAAAGCCTTGTATTGGTGTTTTTTGTTTGGGTTCCACTCATTGAAAACTGGTGTGTTTCGGAGAAGGGTAATTTTGCAAGGCAAGAAGAGACATTATTAGGTCGAGAGAAATAAAGAATTTGGGAAGGATGACATAGAATCTTGGAACGATAGTGCAAGGAGGTCTAGTTGTAAGCTTATCTGATGCCATGAAGATGACGTCATGGGTAAATGTTTTCAATAACGCCTCTTACGCAACACCAGGGATGTTGGAAAAAATGAGATGGCCCCATACATGGACCTTGGAGAAGGAAGCCCATAGAAATAATTTCCAAATAGCAGAGGAGTGGGATGATATTTATGAAACTGACCTCAAAATAAACCCTAAGAATCTTAGGGAAGTGACCCATGAAAGAATGAAAAACGTCAAAGAGGATGGGAACATGGACTCTCTGGCCTACAGACTATGGTTCTATGATCTACCACAACATATGGTCCCCTTGGTGTACCATTGCCCGAAGTTGATTCATCAGTGCACACAAAATTTTGACCCAGATACCGATGTCATAGTTGATCGAAACGTAAGGGTAGTAATTAGTGCTACTACTATTAGGGATATGTTGTGTATACCTACTATGAAAGGAGAAGAGGCATACAATAATTTTATTATGGATCTCATGGATAAATTATGGAGAAACAGGAACCAGGACTTACAAATTTTCAACATAGAAATGAAAAGGACTAAAGAAGATAAGTGCCCGCCATAGTTTCCGATCATGCTCACTGCCTTCCACCAAGACTTGTAGGATGTATTTTCTATGGTGGATTTCATTTGCGGCATGGGTAGTGCTAAGGAGGTATACAAATTTTAAATGGGTTTGGGTTTCTAGTTAGGGAAACAACATTCCCTATTCTGGTAGGACTTCACGAAGATCATTTGTCTAAAGATGCTAGATCAATTCAAGGAATATCAAATGCAGGGTAAGCTTAAATTCTCTTCTTTTCTTACTCATATGTTTTTACACCAAAACCTTGTTTTCTTTCAAAGACATGAATTTATCTGTCTTCAATGAAAGTGGAGCTAGAAGGCTAGTTTCTTTGTGGACCCCTCTCCTTTCCATAACCTAGGATTATTATGCTTTTTTTGGGTCCTTCTTGTTTCCAATATTGCAAGATTTTGATATGGATGGAGAAGTTGAGTGTTATCGTTTCTCTACTAAGAAGGTGGGATGGATGCAAGGTTTTCTTCCTCCTTGTGAATTGTTCCTCTGTGAGGATTTTTTATTTGCCAAGTTGCATGGTTTCACTAAGGAGCCCTACTAGCTACCATTTTGTGTCACAAATAGGGTGTTGGGTATTGAGGTTCTTAGGCAGCTAGAAATTATTGATAACATGTTAGGTGGGGAAAGAATAAGAAAGGCTTCTTGAAATGCCCCTTAAGATTTGGAACGATTATAAAGCAAAGAAATTAGACACATGGTCTACTATTAGCAAATATTTATCATCTAGGGCTAGTATTGATTGAGGACAAATGAGATTATAATCTTGACAATGATTTAGTAGAAATAAAGGTTAATGCGAAGCACAACCCCTAGCCTTACTAGGAGGAACGTCAGAATCTATAGTCAGATAACCTGAAGGTCCTTGTAGACTTGGGCTATATTCCCACTAAAGACTGGAGGTTGTCATGACATTCCTTTTATTTCCCTTTGGCCAAGGCCAGCAACAAATGCAAAATATTGGCCACCCTTTTTAATGAATTGGCCAAAATATACAATTGGGGTTAGGAGAATATTGTCACCTTTTGGATCTATCATCAAGAGATCAGATGTCTCGATGCCCCATTCTAGAAGCCCAACATGGATAAATTTTTTGATGACCTCTCGAATAGGGGGCACGATGATAGTGATGATAGTGTTGAGGAAGTGAGGGAGGAAGAAGAAATTGAAGGTCACGAGGCTAGGGAACAATATGCTGGAGGTTCTCCAAATATACAAGCAACTACATCTTGTGTGAAGGTCAAACTACCAAAAACATGGGTAGTTAAGAGATCTAGAATGCCTCTTTAGTTTAAAGAGGTTATAGTCTTAGATGATTCTGCACCTCAGAAGAGGTAGTATATTAGCGTCACTCAAGGAGAGAGCTTTTGAGTGACTATTACAATGAGCCATGGGTAAGAGTCTTTGATAGATCAAGTACATTTCCCTCCTTCCTTTCTCGCATCTCAGGGTTTGATTCATCCTACTGCATCCATCCCTCTGACCACCTCGAGTATCATACTTCTATTTCTTGATTCCGTGTTCACGAGGAGTTCCCACCAAGATCCCTTCTCTATAGGGGAACAAGTGGCTTTTAATCTACCACAAACTTTGCCATCTTTTTTTTTCGAGCCCAATCTGCATTTGTAGCTGTAAATCCTTTTACTTTCATCGCATTGGCCCCTACTCAACCCACTCAATAAATGGTAACTTTTGAGTCCCCAAGACCCTCATTGTCTCCTATAAGCCCTTCCACCACTCTTAGGATCGAAACCTGGTATAATGTTCTCCCTTTCTGCCCATTAATGGTGAATCTACCAAAGAAAACATCATCCGAGTCTTTAATGGTCGCACTCCCTTTTGCTCTTCCTCCCATTGCACCCTTTGTTGACGGACATATTAGATCACCAACGATTTTTTTGGCACAAAATACAATCACTAGGGTAGCACATACCATAAGAATTCATAAAATGAAAGGAAAAGATGCTACAAATCCTACTGAGCCATGTGTGTAGACCCTTTAATGGTCGCATTCCCTTTTTCTCTTCCTCCCATTGCACCCTTTGTTGACGGACACATTAGATCACCAAAATTTTTTTTGGCACAAAATACAATCACTAGGGTAGCACATGCCATAAGAATTCATAAAATGAAAGGAAAAGATGCTACAAATCCTACTGAGCCATGTGTGTAGACCCTTTACAATGAGCACTAGACATCAATAACATTCATGACTATGGCACCCAATGTCATCAAAGCTCAATGGGAGATGCAACCTGAAGACTATATGATCCATGCTATAGGGCTTGAACTGAATACAACCTAACCATATGACAAGGTTAAGCTGATGGAGGAGACCCAGAAAGTTATGATGACCGAATTTTTGAAGCATAGTTGATAGCTAAATAAAAGAGAGGAGGATATCATAAATGTGAAGGAATGGGTGGATATCCTATAGAAGAAGGAGAAGGTCAACAACGCTAAGTTTTCACGCCTATCTGAACAAGCACAAAAACTCAAAGAGGAACTTGTGAATTTCTAGTCTCAGGATCCTAACCTGGTTTCCAATTTACAACAAAATAACCAAGAGATTTAATAGTGGCTATCTTAAATGGAAAATGAAATGCATGAAAAGGATTAGGAGCTTCAGAACCAATGGCATCAATTTGAAAAATTATTGAAAGGTTGAAGGTGTCGTTGACAATGGAATCCGGTTCCCGATGTCAAATGGAGGAGTTGCTGAGGAGCAAGGACACAAAGCTAACAACTCTACAAGAATGGCTCAATGCATCATATAAGAAGGTTGATGAGCTGATGAAGGAAATCAGGTCAAAAGAAGTTGAGATAAACCTTTCCAAAATTCCTTCGTAGCCTCCTATTCCTCAATCAGATTCCCTTTTGGTGGCTCAACAACTATATGTCTCCTACTAGGAGAAGGTCAATTCCTATTTTTCCCTACATCTAGCACTCCAATTCATGGTGGATGCAAAATTTTTAAGTAGGGAACTGCATGTGATGATTAAGAAAATTTTGTAATCCATTGCTGAGAGGGTTCTCGAGGCCTAGTAGTTGCTAGGAAAAGTATACAATGTAACTGATGCAAAATTGACAAGGGGGGATTGAGGACTAAAGGCTAGCTGACAATAAGGAAAAATAATTCATTTATTATCATGTGGAAATCCTCCAGGCCAAGAGTTTTTTGGTGTCCTTGAGCCTAACGATGAATAATATGTAGGTGCAATTTTCTCGTTTGACTTAGTTGGGTTTTCCTTCTCCATTCCTCTCTAATAATTCGGTGGCCATAGCAAAGCATATCACATCAAACCTCAAGGATTGAGGAGAAGCAGTAGGATATATTTTCTTTCAAATTATTTAGCCAACCTCCCATGATAGTAGACATTGAAGGCATTATTCACCGAGTTGTGCAACTTCTTTTCTAGCTTGAATCCAGGACCGAGACCTCCATGGAGCTACATTTCAAAGAAATCTTTGATCTGCATGAGACGCAAGAGAATTTTTGCACCTTATCAAAACCATCTGAGGCCAACTAGCTACCTCTACAAATTTCCCTTTCAAAGCTCTAATGTTTTCCTGATAGAGAAGGCTCTAGTCTGGGAACCAAGATTTTGGGTCCTCATTTCATAGGTGAAATGCCCCTGATATTCACCAAAATCTATGGATTAAATAATCCACGAAGCTCCCTTCGACTTGATTTGTATTCAACTTTGCAAAAGCCTTGGTTGTGCATGTTATATTTAATGAAACATCTTGAGCTCCTTTATAATCACGCTTTCATCTACTTCACCACATGTTAGCAACATAGGCCTTTGAAAGGATTCTCTCCAATGTTCCCTCTTGAAGCCTCGCCCGTGTGCCACATTGCATAAACCCTCAAAAACCTTTTGGTTGGGCCCCACTGATTGAAGCTCAAGCTGACACCATGCCACATGTCATCCTCACAAGGATTGCATCCCAATAAAGTGAAGGATAGATATAAACCCCCACGAATTCTCCACGTGTCACCTCTATGGGAGCTTTGATTGTAAGAGAATGAAGAATGAAGAGAGGGCTTCAATTCTTCACCACGTTTTATAAAAAACTCTTCAAGCAATTTGCCACATGTTTTTCCGAGGTTGTCTTTCCTTCATCATTAGGACCACATTCATCATTAGCTATGAGCGCACTTTGTTTGAGGAAACTAAAAATCTCTATGTTGTGATTTTTCTTCGATTCATCCTAATGGAGGATGATGCATTCCTGAGGAATCTTTCAGGCCATTGGCTTTAAGGTAGTGGTAAAGATCTATTTATACTACTGCAATGCTCTATGTAAGGGTTCAAAAATTATAGAAAAAATACTAAAAATTTTCAAGCCTTTGTATTGTTTTTTATTATTTTATTAAGGTTCACAAACTATGCCAATTTTTTGGCCTTTATGTTTCTTAGTTTTTATAAGATATTACACTATGCCAATTGTTGTATTGAGCAGTTTATCTGCAAAAAATATATAATTTCAAGAGAAATTTGTTGTTTGGGATCATGTATTAGACTCTTCTTGATTCAGTGAATATTTATGGAAGTTATATTATGTCATCTAGTTAAATTTCTTAGGGTTTTCATCTTTGTTTATGTTATTTTCAGACATAGCAGATTGTTAAACAGGCCCTAAAACCATATCCAAAAGGAAGGTTTCCCATGCCTAAAAACTTAGATCTTGTCGTATCACCTTAGGAATTAGAATTTATTTTTATATCAGCTTCCTTTTCCCATTCTAAACCACCCAATTACAGAAGGAGGAAACTTCTTTAAAAACTCGAAAGTTACTCAGTTTGGCACAATTGGTCCCCCATTTATTGAGTTTCCCATAAGGTTGTTTGCCTAGCAATTTTAGGCATAAAAAATAATCAAACAAGTTATTTCATTATGGAGTTTTTTGTTATTTAATTTCTATAGGTATGAAACATAAATAAATTTTAGAATTTTATTCCTTGTCAAAAAGTTAATATTTTCCCAAAGAAAACCATAAGCATGAAAATAAATGTAAGACTCCTCAAGATTGATACTAAAGGTGCAAGATTATCTCAACTAATTTGATAACACAATTATTAATAAAGTGTCTCTTACATAATTGTTCTCATTGCAGAGTAAGGGAACAACCTGGAAGATATAGTAGAGGAAAATTTCCATGGTCATTCTATTTTACCAAAACACGGGTCTTAATGGCTCTAAATTAATAGTTGAGATATTTTAATTTGTATGATATTTAGATAGGGTAGAAAAATGATTTGAGAAAATGGAGGTATAATTTCAATTGAATTTTCTTAATGTTAAACAATAAAATTTTCCTATCCTAAGTTGAAACTAGCAATATATGCATTGAATTTTTTTTTAAATATATAATTTTATATGGTTGTAGGAAAGCATGATCATGTTAAAAATAATGGTTTAGATTAAGAAATTATTTATGAAATAGTTTAACATAAAAATTTATAAAGAGGGAAAGTGTTTGAAGGATGAATAATAATGTGTACTTTCTCAAATTTCTTGATCAGGTCCTCAAAAACAATTGGAGCTATATCCAAGATAAAGAAGGAAAATGCTACTAGCTCACAAAAAGTAAATCCTACTAGTTCTTGTGATAATTGTGGGAAATATGCTTATATAAAATTACCATGTTCAAGGAAGTTTCATTCTAAGATGAACCCTCAAAAGAAAGGTGAAAAGGGTAAGCCAATTTAGCATCTCTCCATTGGAAGGGATAAAGAGATAGATTGCACTTCTAGGTTGTATGGGACTATAGTATAAGAGACCATGGGGAATTATATAAACCATTTACCATGTTTACCATGTTTATTTACCTTAGTATCAGCATCCAAGGATAATTTTTTTAGTTGTCTCCTCCTATTATCCTTCTAACCACATGGAAAAGGCATTGATCACTATTTTGTAATAGATCTTATATTTTTTTTCTAGTTATGGATAATGGACATGAATAGGAATTTTTATTGGATCTAATACAAAATTATATATTTTTTCTAACCTTGGTAGTGTAGCTCCTCTATCCAATGAATATAAAAAATAGGAGATCATATAAAATCTCCTTGTCTCCTCTACCTTAATTATTTATTTATGAATAATATCAGTAATAATCTCAACTGAATGGATCATGTTCTATTATTGTAATATAATTATAATTTATATGAATACATACATGGTTAGAAATTAGCCTCAAATGTAGCCCCATTATTATTCTTCAAAGGGTTACCATATCCCATATATCATATTGAAAATCACTCCTACACAACATTTTGGCCATTTTGTATACAATATTTTGAGGGCATTCAATCTATTTTAAATTTATTTATTTATTATGTTTTAACATCCTTATTTAAATTCTTTTCAATAATTTCTATTTGTATCACAAACACCCTTTCATGAATAGAAAGGAATATGAAATGCATCATCGATGGTACTAGAGAGATGTCTTTTAGGACCATTATTAAAAAAATTATGTCCCTAATTATAGTTCTTATCACACTCCATAACCTCATTCCAAACATTAAGAGTGGTATGAAAATTCACACCCTTATCAATTCCATTTTTAACCATTTACTTTTTCTATTAGTGGCATCTATATTAGCCATTCTTTTCCTAAAGTCATCCAAGTTGACATACATATTAAATATTAGTATCTAATATGTAACTCAAGATTGAAAAATAATTTTGAAAGCTAGTAACATTACTCATTTCAATTTGTAAATTTTATTATCTTGAGATATCATTAATATCAAGAGAGAAAATAATCTAAAACAATCCATTATTGATCACGTATTAAGATTTTAGTCATTAATATTAACTCTCTACTTCATATGGAAGTTCTATGATGGTTTAGATTTGGTATTGATTTTATTAATGTTCAAATTTAGATTTCCTTTCAAGTTTTGGCTTCAAATTTCCTTTGTGGAAAATCTATGATCATTTGGAAATGTGATATGTTAGATTTATTTTTACATATTTGTGGAACATTAGAGGTCAATTAGATGAGAAGTGGAAGGTTGAAATTTCATATTTTTTCATCCTAATCCATAGAAAAGTTCAAAAAAGTTTATATGAAATGTTATATTTTAGTTTGAATGATTTTTAGGAAAATTTAATGGATCCATATATGGTTGTGGAATGTGAAAATCTCCTTATCCAACATACTATGTTGCACTTTTTTCTTTTTTTCAAAAAAAATTCTTATTTTCAAATTTTTTGATTTATTTGGTAGAGTTTAAAAATGGAGGTTGATACAATATGCATCACTTTTAAATTATCTTCATTAGGTAATAAAATATACAAGTTCTTGAATTTAGGGCTTTATAAAGATCTATCCTACAAGAGGATATTTAGACCATTAAATGAAATCCTATAAAACTTAAATTATTTCCATCCATAGCTAAGACATAAAAATAGTTGATTTGTTGAAATTAGAATTTTTATTTCTCTTTTACCCCTAATTTTATATTCCACATTTTAAATCTAGATTTTTATTGGATAAAGTTCAAATAAATCAATGGCATAATTTTAGGTTGATGTAGTCAATTTTTATTTCATAAAATTCAAGTAAATCAAGGGGAAAAATTATAGGCTTAATTTTTAATTAAAATTGATTACATCAACCTAAAATTATTTCTATAGCTATATCCTAGTTAGTCACCTTATTTATTTCATAGTTTTTCTCACTTCACCATGCTTTCTCTTATATTTTAATGGTTGTTAGATTTTACTAGTTCTAGGATTACTTGCACTAACAGGAAAGGTAATTTTTTGGATCAAGAAGCTTTGTTCAATATTAATGTTAAGATGTTAATATTGATGTATGCATTCTAATTATTGTTCTCAAACTATCTTGATTTCCAAAGGTTTGGTTGAAACTTTTGGCCTAAATTATTATTAACACCCAAAGTTAAATTGGTTTGCTTGAATCAAATAATAACCTAATATTCTAGTTAATAAGAAACACAAAATGAAACTTAGTGATAATAATGATTATGTCCTTCTTATATGATCCTACTTAATAACTCTTCAAGACAATCAAATTCCCTATTATCATCTATGAAATATTTATGGTATTCCTTAATCACAAGCTAATAATTCAATTTTGAACATGAGAATGGAGAGGAAAATAACCCTTAATTATCCATTTGAAAGAAATAAAACATAAAGAAGATGATTCTAATAGTAAACATGTGTGTTGGTAGGTGGCGATTGATCATGCTTTATTGTACACTCTTTAGTACTCTACACTCTTCATGTATCCTTGTTTTAAGTTTTGTGGTTGCTGAAGATTTGCATTTAGAACAGCTTGATGTTAAAACAACCTTTCTCCATGGTGATTTGGAAGAGGAAATATATATGGAACAACCACAGGGATTTGAGGTCAAAGGTAAGGAGAAACTAGTGTGTAGATTGAAGAAAATTTTATATGGATTGAATAAAGAACCTCGACAATGGTATATTAAATTTGATAGTTTTATGGTTGAGTAAGGCTACAACAGGTGTAATTCAAACCATTGTGTTTACTTTAAGAGGTTAGATGAAGATAGCTACATTATTTTATGTTTATATGTTTATGATATGCTTGTAGCGAGGTCTAACATGGATCACATAAAGGAGTTAAAATAACAGTTAACAAATTCATTTGATATGAAGGATTTGGTGGTAGCAAAACAAATCCTTGGTATGAAGATTACAAGAGAGGAAAAAAATTTAAAAAAATTCTATCTCAGGCTAATCATGTTGAAAAGGTGTTGTAGAGATTTCATATGGAGAATGCAAAAGCTATCAGCACACCTTTTCCCAGTCATGTCAAATTGACTAAGGATATGTGTCCAAAGACGCAAGAGGAGGAAGAAAAAATGTCTAAGGTACGATATGCTTCAACTATAGGCAGTTTAATTTACACTATGGTATGCACAATACCAGATATTGCACATGGTGTAGGAGTTGTTAGTAGGTATATGAGTCATCCTAGAGTTGAGCATTGGAATGGGATAAAATGGATTCTTAGGTACTTGAGAGGTACATCCAATAAATGTTTATTTTTTGGGGGGCTCTAATACAAATTTAAAAGGCTATGTTGACTTAGATTTGGTAGGGGATATAGATACCAGGCAGAGTACCACAGGTTATGTATTTACAGTTGGTGGGACAATAGTGAGTTGGATTTATTGGTTGCAAAAGGTGGTTGATTTATCCACCATAGAGGTAGAGTATGTTGCTACAACATAGGCATCAAAAGAGATGATATGGCTATATTTTTTTATGGAAGAGTTGGGAAAACAATAGGCTGAAAATCGCTTGTTTACAAACAAACAGAGTGCTATAAATATTGCAAAGAATTTTTCCTTGCACTCTAAGACCAAACACATACAACTGAAGTATCATTTCATTTAGTCAGTGTTGGAGGATGGACAGGTAAAGCTAGAAAAGATACATATAGATGCAAATCTAGTAGACATGTTTACAAAGGCAGTGGTAAGGGAGAAGCTGAGATCCTCTTCAGCTTCGGTTGGTCTTAATGGTTAAAAGTATAATAGAGCAACAAGGTCCAAGGTTCTTATATCCAGTGGGAGCTGTAAGTGCAATGGTGTCATCCAAGATTAGTCTCTAACTGGGAGATTGTGTTGGTGTGGAGCCTGATTAGTCTCTAAGTGGGAGATTGTTGGTATGTGGAAATTGATCATGCTATATTGTACACTCTTTAGTATTGTACACTCTTCATGTATCCTTACTAGGGTCCAGGGCCAGGTTGGGCCCCGGGTGGGGGTTTGAGGGTAGCAGCCCATGAGAAACAAAATTTCACCTTTTTTCACTTCGTCACTGAAAAAGAAAAAAAGCCGACTTGGTAAACCCTAATTTCTAGAAGCTTTTAAATGCTTCTTATAAGTGATTAGGATGGGGAGTTGTAGCATGGCATTATTCACAATATTGTAATATGTTTTTCACTAGATAATAAAATCATAGGATGGCTACGGTTTTGTGGATGTAGCCTAGATTGGGTGAACCATGTTAAATTCTCTGTGTTGTCTTGTTTCTACTATAATTTTGTGTGTGTTTTATTTCTCTGTTTTAGTGTTCAAATCTGCATTTAACTTGTTATATATCTTCCTTCTAACCCTAACAATATGTTCATATATTCATTTAGTAGAGACAAGAATAAAAATAAAAATGACAAACAACATGAAAATTGTTTGTATTACTTAAAACAAGTGTTCTATGAAATATAAATAGATTTTACTCAAATTTTTATTTTGATTTTTGAAGTGTTTACATACTTTGCTTTAAAGTTTTTCCAACATCCTCCCTGCCTATTCCAAAATGGGAGCTTTGGAACAAGGTATGGACGTCCATCATATTATAAAGGATAGAGAAATTTTGTGCATTTTCTCTAGTAGACATGTAAGTGAAATGTGGAAGAATTGACAAAGGCAAGTGAATTGTTTGAAGGATATGCACAAAATGGATTTTTTTGAAAATGGCTTGGAAACTTTCAAGAAATGCAATTGGATGGCAAGTGTAAAGCCAAATTTCACAACCTTTTCCAACATCCTCCCTGCCCGTGCCAAAATGGGAGCCTTGGAACAAGATATGGGCATGTGCAATTTCCCTGGTAGACATGTATACTAAATGTGGAAGCATTGACAAGGCGAATGAACTATTTGAAGGATAGCCTCAAGAAATGTATTCTCATGGAATTCCATGTTGAAGGATATGCTAAAAATAGATTTGTTGAAAAGGGTTTAGAAAATTTCAAGAAAATGCAATTGGATGGCGAGTGTAAAACCAAATTTCACAACCTTTGCCAACATCCTCCCTACCTACACCAAAATGGGAGATTTGGAACAAGGTATGAGCGTGTACAATTTCCTTGGTACAGACATGTATACGAAATGTGAAAGCATTGAAAAGGAAAATGAACCGTTTGACCAATAGCCTCAAGAAATGTATTCTCATTGAACGTCATGTTTGAAGGATATGCACAAAATGGATTTGTTGAAAAGGGATTAGAAACTTTCAAGAAAAAGCAATTCATTTGAAACATGTATGTGAATTGTGGAAACATGAAACCAACCTGAAGGCTGATGCACTAGAGTGTGATACACTATAAGAGGTCGCCCAGGGTGGTGAGTTCAATAGGAGGTTCGCCCAAAGGTCATTGCTCACTAAAAATCAAAATGATAGTCGGTTTCAATTGTCACAATCTTTTATTTAAAAAACCCTTAATTAGGGGGTTCGAGCAAAACCCCTTTCACTTGAACCCCATTTTTTATATTAAAAAAAATTACTTTTTAGGGTTCGAGTGAACAAGGGGGTTCACTCGAACCATAGGGTTTTCTCAAACCCATTTTAGGATTCACTCGAACCAATTAGTTTGAGTGAAACCTCTAAATATGTTTGAGCACCCAAAATGCATTTTTGCTTCCTCAATAAAATTGTCAACCAATTTTGTGGCCCTACCCATAGAGAATAAATTTCGGTAGACCATGTAAGCTTCTTATAAAGTTGTGACCATGTTGACATCAGTGAAAAAATAGGAACAACCAACACAATCTATATACACTTCATGCTCATGTTACGAGACTCCATATTTATAAATATATATATATATATATATACCATGAAGGAAAGTCAAGATATAGTAGCAATAAAGTATATTTGAAGGAGAATCTACCACATTAACCATCATAGGAGATTGAGAAAAATTTGGATACCAGAATTGAAAGGAGTGCTAGGAACAAGCAATACAAGGAATAATTAGTAAATTTGAAAGGCAAACCAGTGGAAGATTTATCATGGATTTCTCAGGCTGAGGTGGATTTTCTTGGTTTTCCTCTTAGCCCTAAAAAGTGAGGGTCTCACTTTTCTTACAACCCTTAGTGTTTGATGTAGGGGCATCCTTGGTTGTAAAGAAATCCTATATCAACTAGTAGCATTTTTGACATTTCATTATGCATTTCATCGCATTATTATTTCTCAGTTTGTGGAGAACGATATAGAATATACGTGAGGTCATAGACAATATATCTAGATTTTGGATCATTTGCATTTTTTTTAGAAAGTTACTGCTCTCAAAAGTTCACTATAAATCATAGTCAAAGCATTTAGGGCTAACCTGGTCCAAATTTTTAATCAAATTTCTTAGTGCAAACCTAATCAAGAACATGCAAAGCTTAATGGGACATCATACAAGAATTTTTTGTCCAATGGGATCTATCTTGGAGATTCACAAGACATTTCATTTTATAAAGGAGTATCTTCATAGTATGAGGCCGACCTTCACAATTATTCATTCTTTAGGTTTTGTAAACCTTTGTGGTTGTTGTTGGCCTTTTCTGGAGTTGGAGAGTCATATTTAAGAGCATTTGTAATCATTTGGAAGTCATTAGTTAGTCATTCTATTAGAGATAGATAGTTAGATTCTCGCATGAACCCTTTGGGGGCTATAATAAGGCCTTTGGCCAATTATAAAATGGAATGCCCTTGTGCAAGCCTGTGAGCCCTGGTTATGCACCTATGAGGCATATGTTCCATGTAAGAGTGCTAGTTCAATAAATATTCATATTTGCAAAATAATTGCTTATGCTATTTTCATTGAGTTGACTCTAAGTTGCGTAGTTTGGACTATTCTTTTTGAACCCCCCATCTGCGACTACACTAGGAAGTTACAAAGTAGTGAACAATATGATTAATGTCAAAGGGGGATAATGAATGATGCAAATATATTTTCCTTTTCCATTGATATCAAAGGGGGAGAAAAAGCAATGTGAAATTTTCTTAAGGGAGAGAGAAAATATTGAGAATTGTGTAAGGGAGAGAAAAAAGAATAGAAATAACGAGTTGGTATGGATTAGAGTATTGAGGATCAAGATTTTTTGTGTTTGTTTTTTATGGTTTTTCACATCATGTGTTTCCATCAATGAGAAAGGGGGAGATTGTTACATGTATGAGTAGTTGGTGTTGTCATTGATGCCAACAAACTTTGGTGTTGTCATTGATTTCAACTTTATCTAGAGTGTTTTGCAAGGATGTTGCACAGTTGGTGTTGTCCTTGATGCTGCTTTGATTAGTAGCATTATGTTATCATTAGTAAGCTTTTGGTGTCAACCTCTAGTGTTGGTTTGATAAGCTTCTATCTATGGATGTATGGTTGAGTTGCTATGTTGTAGTTGACTTGATTGTGATGAAGAAATGTTGAAGATGTTGAAGATGTGAACATTTCTAGTGCTTGATTTCCACGTGCTTTTGAGAAAATTGAATAAAAAAATGAAATAGTGTGTTGCAATGGTGTTTTGTGTTGTAGAGTAGTGTTCTGGTTTGGCTCCACATTTCTTCTAGGTAGAATATTTTCATGTGTAGTTTGGATATGTTGATCAAATGTGTTTAAAGGTATTGCATTTGAAATTTGGTGTGTTGGATCATTATGTAGATGAAGGTGTGTTCACTAGTGTGTGAATTGTACTTTGTCGAGGTGTCGGAGAGAAATGTTCTTGCTCCACATTTCTCTGTAGAGTGGTTTCAGGTCATGTGGATCTAGAAGTATGTTGATAGTGTTTGTATCCTTCTTTAGATGAATTTGTTCAAAGTTTGGTGCTTCAGAAGTTGGTTAATTGAGTTGTAGTGTATGATAGAATTAATTGAGTGTATTGGGTATGTGCATTCCTCAAGTGAAGGTTGTTGTGAAAGAATTTGTTGGTTTTTAGGGTGTTTGTGGAATATTATAGATCATGTCAAGTGTTATGTGGTGTTTGCAAGTCATCTTTGAATTTGATGAAGCATGTACTTAATTGTTTAATGGTGTTAACATAGGTTTGACCAACCTTGGGTGTTTACACTAATTGTGAATTTGCTTCATTGTTTGTGGAAGTGTGGTGTGGCTTGTATGAGTGGATTTAGGTCCTAGCTAAGGTGTGTTGTGGTTCACCTTCATTCCTTTCCACTGTGGGAATGTTTTGGTGCTGACCTAATTTCAATTTGAATGGTTGAGGTATATATCCGACCTTGAGGAATATTTTCACTTGATTGAAGACGGTATAAATAAGTGTTGAGTTATTGAGGGATGATGAGATAGATGTGAGAGATGCAAGTGATGTGAATTACAAAAATGTAGGGTATAAATTTGTGAATTGTAGTGTGATCTTTCATGTGTTAGATTACTAAATGCAGTGAGCAAAAGGTGTCTACAATTCTTTAGAAAGACTACAAAGGTGTTGGTGATGCTATGGTGGATTTTTTTGTTGCATGGAGATGGATTTCTCATTGTAATACTCTTTTCTATCTTCTTTTTTATTCTAGCAATGAGCCTTTGGGAGTGAGTCTTTATTTCTTTTGGGGAATGAGCACTATTGTATTTAATGTTGATATTACATTTTATTGTTAGCTAATCCTTATTGTGGCTTTTCCCATCTTGGGATTTTCACTTAAATTTTGGTTTTCCTTATATATGGTGCTGATTTGGTTATGTTTTTGTTATCTTTTTTCTTGATAAATCATTCTAACAGATTAAAGGTTAATTAGATTAATGTGGATCTGAATATTTGTGAGGTTTTTGAAGTTTTAAGGTACAACTAATTCACCCCCGCCCTCTAAGTTGTCTTGTGCATTCAACAATAGCTTTTTTCAGGTCATTTGATACTCTTTTTTGGTTAAAATCTAGTGATGTAAAAGATTTTTATGCTCCAACTCTTTATATTGTTAAAGAACTTTGTTTTGTACTCAATTACACACACACACACACACACACACACATATATATATATAATCAACTACAAAACAAAGTTAGGATAGTCCAAGGTGACACCCATGACATAAGTATGGACTATGTGAGATAGTGGGTAGTTTATTATCATCATTGTTTTGAAATTTTTCTCTTTAATGTGACATATTATCATTAAGCATTATAGATTATTTGCATCTTGTACCTATTATATTATTTTCATGTGCAAGTAATTTCATTACGAATCACAATGTATGTTTGCACTATGTTCTCCTTATTTTTAAGGAGATAATTAATCTATATAAAAACAAAGAAGATTAATTTGAAATATTCAAATAATTAAAATATGAACATCTTTATACAAAATAAATAAAATTATATACAACACTTACAATATTTACATATTGTCATATAGATTTTTTTTATTATTATAGATATTCAAATATTTAAAATGTAAATATATTTTTTTAATAATTTGTTTGTTTATCTTACTTAAGTCTGCAAGTCTACTTACTATTTTTCTGCATCTTAACGGTGAATTATTAATATAATCTCAAACACAATTGAATTCGGCCCAAAAGTTATAGGGACTCACCAAATATTATTTACTGAACTACAAAATCTTTTGGTTGTTAAAAACAAAGAAAATTTTAAAAATTAAATAAATAAATAATATCGAATGCGATAGTTTTGGTCCTATGCTCCAGGGTTCGAACAAAATTTAGAGAGAGAAAAAATCAGCTGATCTAGAAGGACTAAAAACTTATGAAGCCTCTAGAACTTGCACGTGTAAGATGAAACGTAGGAGCTGACTGTGCTTCCTCATAAAACGACGTTGAAGATAAACAATGCCCTGGTCAGTTTTGAGCACATACATGTTGTTGTAAATTTTTCATTTCAAACTCATGGTAATGAGATTAAGAGAGTGTAAACGTGGTGAAAATGAGCCCTTCGATGGACTTTTGAGGACAATATGAATTTAGTGACATTTTCTTTGCAATTTTGAGGACAAAGCAAATTAGGAATCTACCTTTTGAAGGGGGCCCTTTTTATAAGTTGGATCTCCACATTCAAACTATGATCAAGTGATTGTAAACCTATTAATTTCTCTACTGACAACCCACTTTCTCTAGCATCCTCCCTGCCTATGCCAAAATGGGAGCTTTGCAACAGGGTATGAATGTCCATCATATTATAAAGGATAGAGGAATTTTGTGCATTTTCCTAAGTAGACATGTATGTGAAATTTGAAAGAATTGAAAAAGGCAAGTGAATTATTTGAAGGATATGCATAAAATGGATTTGTTGAAAATGGTTAGAAATATTGTAGCAAATGGAATTGGATGACAAGTGTAAATCCAAATTTCACAACCTTTGCCAACATCCTCCCTACTTGTGCCAAAATGGGAGCCTTGGAACAAGGTATGGGTGTGTGCAATTTCCTTGGTAGACATGTATACGAAATGTGGAATCATTGACAAGGCGAATGAACTATTTTACCAATAGCCTCAAGAAATGTATTCTCATGGAATGCCATGTTTGAAGGATATGCAAAAAATGGATTTGTTGAAAAGATTTTAGAAACTTTCAAGAAAATGTGATTGGATGGTGAGTGTAAAACCAAATTTTGCAACCTTTGCCAACATCCTCCCTACCCGCACTGCCAAAATGGGAGCTTTGGAACAAGGTATGGGAATGTGCAATTTCCCTGGTAGACATGTATATGAAATGTGAAAGCATTGAAAGGGTGAATGAACCATTTGAAAAATAGCCTCAAGAAACATATTCTCATTGAATGTCATGTTTGAAGGATATGCATAAAATGGATTTGTTGAAAAGGGTTTAGAAACTTTCAAGAAAATGTAATTTGTTTGAAACATGTATGTGAATTGTGGAAGAATGAAACCAACCTGAAGGGTGATGCACTTGAGGCTAATACACTAGAGGGTGATGCACTATAGGAGGTCACCCATTGTGGTGAGTTCACTAGGAGGTTTATTTAAAAAAGCCCCTTTTGCGAGCGAAACCCCTTTTGCTTGAACCCCATTTTTAATATTAAAAAAAATATTACTTTTTAGGGTTTGAGTGAACAAGGGGGTTCACTTGAACCATAGGGTTCGCTCAAACCCATTTTAGGGTTCACTCAAACCAATTAGTTTGAGTGAACCCCCTAAATATGCTTGAGCACCCAAAATGCATTTTTTCTTCCTCAATAAAATTGTCAATCAATTTTGTGGCCCTACCCATAAATAATAAATTTTGGTAGACTAAGTAAGCTTCTCCTATAGTTGTGACTATGTTGACATCAATGAAAACATAGGAACAACCAACACAATCTATATATAGTTCATGCTCATGTTACGAGGTTTCATATTTCCACACACACACACACATATATATACCATGAAGGACAGTCAAGATATAGTAGCAATCAAGTAGATTTGAAGGAGAAGCTACCACATTAACCATTAGAGGAGATTGAGAAAATTATGGATACCAGAATCAAAAGGTGCACTAAGAATAAATAGTACAAGGAATAATTAGTAAATTGGTAAGGTAGACTAGTGGAAGATTTATCATGGATTTCTTAGGTTGAGGCGGATTGTCTTGGTTTTCCTCTTAGCCCTAAAAAGTGAGGGACTCAATTTTCTTACAACCCTTAGTTTTTGATATAGGAGCATCCTTGGTTGTAAATAGATCCTATATCAATCAAAACCATTACTTTTCTTACATTTCATTTAGTAGCATTTTTAACATTTCATTATGCATTTCATCACATTATTGTTTCTTAGTTTGTGGAGAAGGATATAGCACATACGTGAGGTCATATACAATATATCCAAATTTTGGATCATCATTTACATTTGTTTTTAGAAAGTTGCTGCTCTCAGAATTTCACTATAAATCATAGTCAAAGCATTTGGGGTTGACCTAGTCCAAATTTCTTACCAAATTTCTTAGTGCAAACCTAATCTAGAACATGCAGAGCTTAATGGGACATCATACAAGCATTTTTTGTCCAATGGGATCTATCTTGGAGATTCACAAGACATTTCATTTTATAAAGGATTATCTTCATAGTATGAGGCCGACCTTCGCAGTTGTTCTTTCTTCAGGTTTTGTAAACCCTTGTGGTTGTCATGGACCTTTTTTGGAGCTAGAGATTCATATAAGAGAATTTTTAATCATTTGGAAGTCATTAGTTAGTCATTCTAATAGAGATAAATAGTTATATTCTTACATGAAGCCTTTGCGGACTATAATAAGGCCTTTGGCCAATTATAAAATGGAATGCCCTTGTGGCAAGCCTATGAGCCTTGGTTATTCGCATATGAGGCATATGTTCCATGTAAGAGTGCCAATTCAATAAAGATTCATATTTGAAAAATAATTTCTTATGTTATTTTCATTGAGTTAACTCTAAGTTGCGTAGTTTGGACTATTCTTTTTGAACCCTCCATCCGTGACTGCACCAGGAAGTGACAGAGTTGTTAACAATATGATTAATATCAAAGAGGGATAATGAATGATACAAATATTTTGTCATTTTCCATTGATATCAAAGGGGGAGAAAGCGGAATATGAAAAAAATTGAAGGGAGAGAGAAAATATTGAGAATTACGTAAGGGGTAGAGAAAATAAATGAAATAATGAGTTGTTATGGAGTAGAGCATTGAGGATTAGGAGTTGTGTTTGTTGTTGATGATTTTTCACATCATGTGTTTTCATCAATGGGAAAGGAGGATATTGTTTCAAGTATGAGTAGTTGGTGTTGTCATTGATGTCAACAAGATTTGGTGTTGTCATTGACTTCAACTTTATGAGGAGTTTGTTGCAAGGATGTGTAGTTGGTGTTGAGTTGGTGTTGTCCTTGATAATTCTTTCATTAGTAGCATTATGTTATCATTAGTAAGCTTTTGGTGTCAACCTCTAGTGTTGGTTTGATAAGCTTCTATCTATGGATGTATGGTTGAGTTTCTATGTTGTAGGTGAATTGATGGCAATGACGAAATGTTGAACATGTTGAACATGTGAACATTTCCAGTGCTTGATTTCCAAGTGATTTTGTAGTGTGTTGCAATGGTGTTTTGTGTTATAGAATAGTGTTTTGGTTTGGCTCCACATTTCTTCTAGGTAGAATATCTACATGTTTAGTTTGGATATGTTGATCAAAGGTGTTCAAAGGTATTGCATTAAAAATTTGATGTGTTGGATCATTGTGTAAAGGAAGATGTGTTCACTAGTGTGTGAATTGTGCTTTGTCGAGGTGTTCGGGAGAAATGTTCTTTCTGCACATTTCACTGTAGAGTGGTTTTAGGTCTTGTGGATCTAGAATTATGTTGATAGTGTTTGTATCCTTCTTTAGATGAAGTTGTTTGAGGTTTGGTGCTTCAAAAGCTGGTTAATTGAGCTGTAGTGTATGATAGAATTAAATGAGTGTATTGGGTGTGTACATTCCTCAAGTGAAGGTTGTTGCAAAGGAATTTGTTGGTTTCTAGGGTGTTTGTGGAATATTATAGATCATGGAAAGTGTTATGTGGTGTCTGTAAGTCATCTTTGGATTTGAGGAAGCATGTAATTTTAACACAGGCTCAACCGACCTTAGGTGTTTACACTAATTGTGAAGTCTCTTCGGTGTTTGTGGAAGTGTGGTGTGGCTTGTATGAGTGGATTTAAGTTCTAGCTAAGGTATGTTTTGGTTCGCCTTCATTCCTTTCCACTGTAGGAATATTTGGTGTCAACCTAATTTCAATTTGCATGGTTGAGGTGTATATCCAACCTTGAGAAATGTTTTCAAGATTGAAGATGGTATACATAAGTGTTGAGTTATTGAGGGATGATGGGATAGATGCAAGAGATGTGAGTGATGCAAATTACAAATTTGTAAGGTGTGAATTACAGTGTGAGCTTTCATGTGTTAGATTACTAAATGCAATGAGAAAAAGGTGTCTACAATTCTTCAGAAAGACTACGAAGGTGTTGGTGACTCTATGGTGGATTTTTTTGTTGCATTGAGATGGATTTCTCATTGTTACACTCTTTTTTTTTTTAATTCTAGCAATGAGCCTTTGGCAACGAGTCTTTCTTTCTTTTGGGCAATGAGCACTATTGTATTTGGTGTTGATATTACATTTTATTGTGAGCTAATCCTTATTGTGGTTTTCTCCATCTTGGGTTTTTCACGTAAATTTGGTGTTTCCTTATACATGGTGTTGATTTGGTTCTGGTTTTGTTATTTTCTTTCATGATAAATCATTCTAACAAATTAAAGCTTAATTGGATTAACGTGGATCTGAATATTTGTGAGGGTATTGACGTTTTAAGGTACAATTAATTCAACCCCGCCCTCTTTGTTGTCTTATGCATTCAATAGTAACTTTTTTTAGGTCATTTGATACTCTTTTTTGGTTAAAATCTAGTGATGTAAAAGATTGTTATGCTCCAACTCTTTATATTGTAAAAGAACTTTGTTTTGTATATTATATATATATAATCGAGTACAAAACAAAGTTAGGTTAGTCCAAGGTGACACCCATGACATAAGTATGGACTATGTGAGGTAGTGGTTAGTTTATTATCGTCATTGTTTTGAAATTTTGCTCTTTAATGTGACATATTATCATTAAGCATTATAGATTATTTGCATCTTGTACCTATTAGATTATTTTTGTGTACAAGTAATTTCATTGTAAATCGTAAAGTATGTTTGCACTATGTTCTCCTTGTTTTTAAGGAGAGAATTCATTTATATAGAAACAAATAAGATTAATTTGAAATCTTCAGATAATTAAAATATGAACATCTTTAGACAAAATAAATAAAATTATATACAACACTTACAATATTTACATATTATCATATAGATCTTTTTTATTATTATAAACATTCATATTCTATCCGATATTTAAAATGTAAATAAGTTTTTTAATACTTTGTTTTTTTTTATCTTACTTAAGTCTGCAAGTCTACTTACTATTTTTCTGCATCTTAACGGTGAATTATTAATATAATCTCAAACACAATTGAATTCGGCCCAAAAGTTATAGGGACTCACCAAATATTATTTACTGAACTACAAAATCTTTTGGTTGTTAAAAACAAAGAAAATTTTAAAAATTAAATAAATAAATAATATCGAATGCGATAGTTTTGGTCCTATGCTCCAGGGTTCGAACAAAATTTAGAGAGAGAAAAAATCAGCTGATCTAGAAGGACTAAAAACTTATGAAGCCTCTAGAACTTGCACGTGTAAGATGAAACGTAGGAGCTGACTGTGCTTCCTCATAAAACGACGTTGAAGATAAACAATGCCCTGGTCAGTTTTGAGCACATACATGTTGTAAATTTTTCGTTTCAAACTCATGGTAATGAGATTAAGAGAGTGTAAACGTGGTGAAAATGAGCCCTTCAATGGACTTTTGAGGACAATGTGAATTTAGTGACATTTGCTTTGCAATTTTGAGGACAAAGCGAATTAGGAATCTAACTTTTGAAGGGGCCCCTTTTTATAAGTTGGATTTCCACATTCAAACTATGATCAAGTGATTGCAAACCCATTAATTTCTCTACTGACAACCCACTTTCTCCTGGGGTCCACACTTTGCAAGATTTGTTGCAATTGAGATAGAAGGTTGTCTTTAAACTCTTACCATGAAAGAGGGACAATAATCTAGATATTTGAAAGATTCTTTGACTATGTGCATAGGGATGGGATAGGAAAAGTTTTTTCTTTTGAGACTTCAAATTAAATGGTTGTATGTTTGTAATTCTTTATAAAATATAAAGAAGAATTTAAGAAGATTAAATCATATTAAAAGACATTTTTTAAATAGATAGTGAAGGATTTTGTAGGATTATGATTCTATGACATATATTTTTAAATCAAGATATGTCTCAAGATTTGAAGTATAAATTTGAATAGACAAATATCATTTAAAAAATATTTAATTGAAAGTCAATTTTTAAATTTATATTTTGCTCTCTTCTCTTAATTATGTTTAACAATAATAATATTATTGATATCAATTTCAATTTCAAGATGTCTATATTTTTCCACTCTTTTATATGACATCACGACTAACAAAAATATTATCTTGTCAAAAAAATACAAATAAAATAATACCCCAATTGATTGGAAGAGATAATGGAAGGAAAATGGAGGAATGATGCCCTTTCGAGAGATGATTTGGAAAAAGGTACATCTAGTTGATCTCTTGAAAAGAAAAAAACAAAGGTGGTAAAGGTATAGAGGATAGGAAATAAGGATTATTTGAATAAAAATGGAGGGAAAATATAAAAAATGGAGAAATGGTGGAAGAAATGGAAAATTTAAGGTCCAGATCTTTGAATGAGGCTTGTTGGGCCTATAAATAGGCGTAAGGGGGCTCATGTGAGATTATTTCCACTCACCTTCCAATAGATCATATATTTTAGTGTGCAAAGGAGCTAGACAATATGGTGTAGATTCCACACCACACACCACATAGAGAATGCTTGACGATAGTGTCAACTAGCAAGAATAGGTAGATTAGTAAGTATTCAACCTTGGCGGTAGATAAGGTGGTGATAAATGTAGGTAGAAGTAGGGGAAAAAAAGCATGAAAATCTATATGATGGTAACTCACACCTTGAAATTCACACTTGCATGACTATGTCCAACACTTTTATGATGAAAGGTCACTTTGCAAAATCTCACTTAAATATGGAAAAAAATCTTCATTTATTATAATAATTACTTGAGCTAGGCAAAGAAATGCTTGTGACAATTGTTTCTTGGATGGAGTAGGGCTACGATTGCATTGGAAAAGAATCACTTGCAAAATAGTGTGCTTGCATAGGAAAGAGGATCACTTACACAAATCAAGCTTGTGTGATTTAGGATTGAATTAAGTTGGTTTTGAAGAAGACTTATTAATTATAATGGATGAACACAAGATAATTTACCTCCTCTATAGTCGAGGAACCATGATGAGGCTGTTTAGATGGCTTATAAAAATGGATATGAAGTTTGTATAGGAAGTCAATTTAGATGAGAAAATACACATGCCCAATATTACAACATATTGTGCAATTATTATGACACTATTAGAGGTGGTAGAGTGATAAGAATGTGTTCTTACTACCAATGAGTTAGATGGACATCATCCTAGATGATGTGTGGTAGATTTTGTAAATTATAATATATGGTGAGCTCGTAGAATATAATCTTATGGTTCAAGATTTGTATCTATGATAGATCTTCTTAATTGATGACCTACTAGTACATGGGATTGAGATGTATTTGATTGCGGGAATGATAGCACTATCACTATTGCCCCTATTTGTGGCTAGATTGATTGTTGGGTTGTAAGTTCTAGATAAATAATCTTAGAGGGATTATTTTATGCTTGGGGCTCCTGCATATTGGACTAACTATACAAGCACTTGCACACACTTGTATATAGTGATGGGAAAAGTTTGGGATGTGGCATGAAATTGCTCCACATATGGGCCTAGGAGCACATAGAGTCTTAAGACCAATTATAGATAGGGAGCCAACCGAAATTTATATTGATATTTATAGAGGTAGTTTCTGTCAAACTGTAATTGGTGATATTGTTTAATAACAATAGGTGGTGGATGAAATAGCTACAATGATCTTGTGGTCTAATAGTGATATTGTGAGGTATGGCTTAGGTATGATGAATAGATTCCATACAATCATTAGCTGCACTACATAATTGGATAGATAATTCATGTGATTGAGTGGTATGTTCCTATGAGGGTGTTGTGATAGGTTGGAGTGGTTTAGGGGAAATTATTCCATATAAGATCTTGATAGATTGCTATGTAGTGAGAGATGGCTAGCATGAGGTATTGGTAGCACCATGGGTCCAATGAATATAGATAGTAGATGTAGGGACCATGATATAATATGATGTGTGATTGTTAGTGCATAGGAATGTGTGTCAAACTATCATAGAGGAGGATGTAGTAGGATGAGGAGATGATGGTGGAGATGGTGGCATTAGAGGGAGGAGGTTGAGACAACAAGTACATAAAGAAGATCAAGGGGAGGTTGTATGAGAGTGGGAGATGACCATATGAAGGTAGAGGTAGGAGGTGATGGTGATTTACAAGTAGATCTTGGTGTACTAATGTTAAATCTATAGCAATTTCAATAGGAGAAGGATGAGGCATGAGTGAAGAGAGATAAGTGCATTGTCAATAACAAAAATATAATGGTAGATCTAGACTAATGACATGTTAAATTAACTACAATAGAAGTAATGATACAACATACAAGAATATGTCTATGGGATGGGATAAGGAGATGAGAATGGATTCTACCGATCCCTAGATAAAAATATGACTAGATAATATTGACTACGGGTGGAAAGGGATCTATTATATAGTCAAAGTGGGATGTGTAGAAGTATAGGGTGGACACTTTATAGGATAAAATAGATGGAGAGGATGATAAGGACATGAAAAATTATATGGCATTGGAGAAGGATATAACTATCATAGATTGGGATACGATCTACATATACAATAGATGATAGATGTGGAGGTAGCATGATTGAAACATGAGTAGGATATGGCCAAGATGATGACAAGAGAATAGGGATTTGTAAATATAAATCAGATGCTCCAAAGGATATGACATGTGTATTCTAAGAGGCCAAATATTACCACTCTCTCTTTGAGGGGGTAGTAATAATGGATTATAAGGTGTTGTATTTTGTGAAGAGAATTAGATCAAGGAATCATAGTCTATATGATCATGTCCTTTTATTATCATGGGCCACCACCAGCTAGATGTCAATCATCACCAGTTTCACCAAGTCCTTTAGAGAAAGACACCACTAGTTAGTAACTTTCATGGATTATGTGTCATATGCCTTTGATCTCTATCACAACCCTAATTGATACCTAGCCCTAATTTTGTAATTTTATTCTTGTATATATGTTCATCTAAATATGAAACCTAGCTACTATAATGTTTGTCCCTAAAATTATATGATGAAACCCTTGCATACTTGTCTTATTTTTCTATTTAAATAAACTACCTTATTTGGTTATTGAAAAATAATTTGTTATAAAAAATTGAAGAATGTTGTTGTTTATGGTAGTTATGAATTTAATTTTTTATTACATATATAGCTTATGTGATTGAATTTTATATAGAAAGTTGTAGTATTTTAGTTCAGATTTTTGTTTAAATAGAATAGCTTTATTCCTATGATTGGAGTGTGACATGATAGTTTTTTCCACTCTCACTAGACACAAAGTATCACTAGAAAGAAGAGTCTAGCCATCTAAGGGAAATATGAGTGAGAATCCTACACAAATGAGCATGTCATATAATTATCCAAGTTACATATTTTATTATAGGGGATAAATGATATTTATTTTATTTTTAAAGTAATATACAATGTGTTATTAACAAATGAGCAATTCATATTTATAAAAATAATTCTACATATATGTGGAGTGTAGTGTTTTTTATATAATGTTTATTAATTTATCTAGTGTCTAGAGTAGAGATTGAATGCAAGAAAATAGTTTCAAAGGTAAATGCATAAAGATAAAGCAATACAAACTATACCTTATACCTTTTACCACCTTGCTCCTCTTACCAAGCTTGAACTAGAAGCATTATTTTTCATTTGATATTCTCTTGAATGTGAAAGCTTGATTGTAGTAATTGCATGAATGTGGATTGCTCTTCAAAAAAACATAACCTTGGTATAATTTCAAAGGAAAATTAGAATCGTAGATAAACCTAAAAATTATTGATGAAGGATGATGGCCAAGGCTTCAATGTATAGGTTTTTGATGATAAAAATGTAGTGTTGAGATGCATTATGAGATGGAGGATTGAGACTGCATGAGATGATAGGTTCTTATCTTTGTGACAAGTAACACAAGAAGGAGGATCAAGAAAATGAAAAGTGATAGGGGAAGAGGGCTAGGTGTTCCTACATAGATATTAAGAAGCATATTATTGACATGTGGCTCAGAGGTTTTGACAAGTGAAAATGGAGATACATTAGTAAGTGTGACATGTGGGAGAAAGAAAATGTGTAGGGTGGCCACATGTGCGAGACAATATCACACATGTGAGTAACCAATGAGAATTTTTGTCAAAGGAAAATTTGGAATATGATGGTGACCCATGCATGTTCAAACACTTGTGATAATTAAAGATAGTTAAGAACACTTGCCACATGATGAAATTTTTTGGGATTTGGTTTAATTTTAAACTGAGAAAAAAGTTAGAGACAATTAGTGAGGATTTAGTTAATTAATTAGTTCTAGAAGAATTAATTATTTGGGGCTATAGCTAATTTAATTAAATTAATCAACCTTCAAAAGAAGAAGGAAATATAATTTATTAAATATAATTTAATTAATTATAGGGATGGATAATACATAATGAAATAATAAATAATTTTATTAATTATAAAAAAATAGGAAGTGGTGATTTATGGGAAATAGTTAATTAAATGATAATTTAATTAATTATGTAGCTAAAGTTCAATCTTAGGGTGTCTATGTTTTTCCACTCTTTGATAAGGAATTATGACTAATATAAGTATTATTGTGTTACAAAAATAAAAATAAAATTATTCTTTGATTGATTGGAAGAGATAATTGAAGAAAGGTGGAGGAATGATGCTCCTTCGAGAGTTTACCTGAAAAAAGGTATCTAAGTGATCTCTTCAAAAAAAGGTTGTAAAGGTATAGAGGATGGGAAGTAATTTTTATTTTAATAAAAATGGAGGGAAAAATATAGAAAATAGAGAAATAGCAAAATAAACGAGGGAAGCAATGGAAAATTTAGGGTCTAAGACTCTTAATGGGGCTTGTGATACTTATTAATAGGCCTAAGGGGGGCCATATGAGGTCATTTGCACCCTCAACTTTGAAGAGATTAGAGATTTCAATGCATAAAGGAGCTAGACAAGATAGTGTAAGTTTTACACCACATACAAATGTGTAAAGTGAGTTAGACAATATCAATGAATCGAAAGCATAGGACCATTAGTATGTACCCAACCTTAGGATTTTTGGGGTAGATAAGGTGGTGATAAATGAAAGTAGATGCAGGGAAAAATAGAAGAACACATCTATATAATGGTCATTTACACCTTGGGATTCATACTTGCATGACTATGTTCAACACTTTCACGATGAAAGATCACTTATGGAGAAAAAGTGCAGTTGTGATACAAAATATCACTTGCATGGAAAATATACGCTTATAAGAATAATTAATTACACTAGAGGAAAATACATGCTCATGAAAATGGTTTCTTGCATGGAATATGGTGTACTTTTATTGGCAAAGGTTCACTTGCACAAAAGTTTTCTTTCATACGAAAGAGGATTGCCTATAAAAAAAAACTTGCATGGTTCAAGATTGACTTAGATTGGTTTTTAAAGAAGATTGATGTCTTGGTTTGGATGAATTAAAGAGAAATTACCTCCTCTATAGTTGAGGAATATGTGACTATCCCTGATGATGTGTAGATAACCTATAGACATTGATATTTAGTTTCTATAGGTAGTCAATTTATATCAGATAACACACATGCTTGAGATTATGTCACATTGTGTGATGGTGATTATATTGCTAGAGAGGTGGAAAAGAAAGAGGAATTTGTACCTACTAACAATGGGTGAGATGACCATCATCCAAAAGGACATGTGGTATATTTTGTATATTTAGACATATGGTGAACTTGTAGAATTTAACCTTATTATTGGGGAGTTGTATCTATGGTAGATATTCTTGATAAATTACCTACTAGTACATGGAATTGAGATCTATTTGATAGCATGGATGGCCACACTATGACTATTGCCCTTATTTTTTTATGGACTAATTGCTAGGTTGTATAATTTCATGGCTATGGTTTCTAATTAGACGTACAACCTTGAATTATTGAAATACTTGTTGGTGGTGTTGAATAATCTCTTGAATTTTTGGTTGATCTTGAGTTATCATATCTTGTGCCTCTATAAAATGTAATTTTGCCTTAAATATTATAATAATTTTTTTTGAGAAATTTCTCCATCTTATGGGAGCTAATGATTTCACTTGGTGGTGATTTTATTCCAAATTTTTTATATTTTTTGTCATGTATCCTAAAAAACATGGATAGGTCTTGAAAATTGAAATGTATTGTTCCTAATTGTTTAATGCATTGTACACCCAGAATTACATCAACCCCCCTCATAGGTATATCAAACATTTATGAATCTAGTTGAGTATTTCCTATTGATATTTTTATATGATGTCATTTACCACCACATGGTAATTGTTTCCCATTAGCTATCATGAATTTAAAATTAGAGATAGGATTAAAAAATTGAGTTGATTAGCTAGTCTTCTATCAATAAATTTGTGTGTACTAACAGTAGCCACTAACATTTTTATTTTTCATATTAATTATTACTTTGAATGTTTGAGGTTCATTTGTTTAATTCAATCTATGTAGGGAGATAATAGTTATTTCTTGTTCCCTAGAATCTTCATTCTTAAGTTTTATGTTAGACTCTTTTGTAGGTACTTGTCCCTTTTCTTCAACCTCATCCCCTTTTCACTACTAGAACACTTATGACTCCTTGACCTTTTCTATCACAATTCCAACATAGGATTTTTATCATTTCTTTATCCCTTGTTGAGGAGAGAGCTTAATAATTTCTCCTAGGTAAAAGAAATTTTGCATATTTTTCTAGTAATATTAGTCATATTTTTATTAATTAATCTCATGATTTCACCTTCAATGGTGTTTTATATATAAATAGGAAATGCTTGTTGCACAACTTTCCTAACTGTACAAGGTTCTATCAAATTAAAATAAACATCAATTTGATCCTTAAATCAATTATTGTACTATTGTAGCCTTTTGTAACATGTCACCTTGAGAGCTCTAAGTGCCAATCTCAAATTCTCAACATTATTGTAGCATTCAAAATTGTCACCCTTGAAAAATTCATAATAGGTTTTGCTCCCCCATGTGCTTGGACCAAATTATTCATTTAATACACATTTTATAAGAATATTTGGAAAATCAAACACGGGGAATCAAATTATGCATTTAATATTATTCCCTTGGCACTTTTAGACCTCAAAAAAGGTAGATCTAGTCTAGGGTGAACTACACCCTAGACCACCTAATTTGGCTCCAAATTTGAATATGTCGGTGTTGGTAATTTATTATTTTAATTCTCAATTTCAGTTGTCTTTCATTGGTATTTAATTTATGAAAAAATTAGAATAACTGCCCATACATATAAGGTATTTTTACCATTTCAAACCTAGTGTTGGCATTTTCTATTGCAATCCAAACGTATTTCCCAAAAGCTTCTATGAACTTGCCATGTTTAATAATAAAATTTTAGGAAACATATGGCCAACCTTACGAGAACAATGATAAGGCTAATTATACTACACTTCAGACTCTATAATATCTAGGAGGGTATTCCCAAAACTGTGCTCTTAATCATACAAAGTTAAACGATTCTTTTGGACATGGATAAACAACATATAGATTCCCCATTTATGCTAAAAGGATGAAATCCTTCAAGAAATTGACTATTCCTTGAAAAGGATCAAGTCCAGTTAACAAAGAATCACAAACATGACTAAAGTAGATTGATAGGAAATGTTTGAATAAAAATATCCTGAATCCATAACACAAAACATGAGAGAATAAAAATGTGATCAAAATTCTAGTGCCATATCCCAAAGCGCAGAGTCAAAAGAGAAAACTGAACTACAGAGCAAATTTCATCTTAAGCATCTATGATCTATATGAATCACATTACAATCCACATATCTATACTTTAGTCTATTACTTCTTTATAAATCCTATTATTAGCTTGCATGAACTTACTAATTAACTAAAGAATTTAACCGATCCTTTGAACTAGAGCTATCGTTAAACGTAATTCATAGTAAAGAAAAAATGAAGATCAATGAAAATCATCTTGGATCAATATTTCATTAATAAAACATGCAAAGTATCACAACAGGAGAAAAAAAAACTCAAAACATTCGCATGTTTAACACAAACATTCTTAAGAACCCCATAATTTTCCAAGTTATTTTATCTGACTCAAAACCTTCTAAAAACTGGACTTACATTCATACTCTTTATACTACTAGACTCCTAATTCTCATATCTCAGATAGTTAAGCAGACCTCTCTCATGGCCCAAAATTCCCTTTTATAAAACAAGGGAGACAACAACCCTCAGGCCGGAGAGTACACATGTCCATTTGTAATTGGACCGCTAATTCCTAATTCAGATACAATTTCATCATGTGATTGAAAAGCATAAGAAAATAATCATCCTTAGTTGTTATGGAAGAAAAGAAACCGCCCTCCAAAGGGCCACTTTTTCACATCAAAAAAGGAATCTTTAACCTTTGCAACACTTTATTCCACCTCAACACCTTGTACTTGAATTTGAAAGGAGAATGCATATTTTCAAATATAACCTTCGAGGACAGATCTGTATTATACATGATCAAGTTGCATTTCCCATGTATAGTATTCATATTTCAAATTCATTTGTAAACAACTTTTTCTCTAATTAAAAATCATCCTCAGATGGCCAATTAAAAGCCATAACCTGATCAATCTTATCTCGATAGGGCGCATATTTCAGCATTACTAATGTGGCCTTCTTATCAAAGTTCTCTAAGAAACTGATGAAAAATGATAGTTTCTCCAATGTATTCTCCAACATACCAATGTCAACATTTTTTCATATCTCATGGGTATGAGCAATCATGATATTAGTCATCTGATCCTTCCAAATCTACAAAGGTTTTGCCTCATCTTAACTATGTAGAATATGTGGCAAAGGAGTTAAGTCCTTTCCATCATATATAACCTTTCACCCTTTGATATTTAACTCCATAGGGGAAACATACCCTTGAAACATTTTCTCCACAACTCCCTTGACAAATTGGTAGGTCGAAATAACCATAGGATACTTATCCCCATGTTGTTTTACTCCCACTACCATTGATTTCAATTTCTCAATTCTGGGGCTCCATCTGTCAAGCAATGGGGTGGCCACCTCTCTATCTCTTGGGAAAATCCTAAGTGCTTGCAACATTAGAGCATAATTTGTATGAACACTATTCAATTTTCCTCGAACCTTACTACTTAAATGTTTCAGCACAGTGTCCACAATCACATAATTTCTCCTTCTTGCAAACTCCCTCATTTGTTGCACCATCTCCTTATATTCCTCAACTTGCTGAATTAATTTCTCCCTAGAGAGTCGTTCTCCCAGGCTATTAGCCCTTTCAACTACAATAGGCACTTGTCCCATGTTATATGGAACAATAGCAAAGGATTGTCCTTGTGAGGAGGGTATAGATTGCTCCACAAGTGGGTCAGAGAGAGTGTTGCTAGAACTAACCTTCCCTTGAGACCTCAATGTTTCCATTTTCTATTTTAATAAGGCCAACTCAGTTTCTAGCTCTTCCACCTTTTGTTGACTCTTATTATATTCACTAATAATGTCATTGTATTGGCCTCTAAGAGTATCTCGATCCTTGGTCAGATCCTCAATAACTACTTTGGTTAATTTGGTAACATTTACTACCATATGAGAAGCCTCCAATGTTGGGGAATCAACAACTCTTCTTATAACTAAGTGACCACTGAAATCAAATGGTTTTGCAACAATTGGTTTCTTGGATCCAGTGGATAGAGACCAGATTGAAAAATCATCCCACTCTTCACTAAAAGATGACCCTTTGAGTGCTAGTATAGCTTCTTCATCAGTTGAAAGAAGTGGCCTATTGGCCCGTCTTATTGTATCAAACACCACAGCATTGGAAATATCCCATTCAAGAAGTAACAATACTCCACTCTTCTGTACTAGTGCTCGGCCCTACTCTCGTGTTATTTCTTTGAATTTTTCCTTCATTTGTTCTCTAACCTTAGATTGAATTACCTTCTCTGGAAGCTCAGAGTGCAAACTTATTTCTTGTGCTACTTTCTCAACATATAATGAGACATGTGCTCTCCACACAAAATTTTAAAATGACTAGTCTAGATAAAAGAGTCATCCATCATGAACTCTCTGTAGGCCTTCATTCCTAGATCATCATTATTTGTTATTCTCCTTATTTCATCTTTTCCCAACCTTAGAGAAACTTCCCCATAACTTGATGGAGTGTCCAGTGGGAAATATGGAGTTCCTTGATGCATTTTGTTAGGAGTAAAAATGATCTCTTCATCCTCATCACCATGACAATCAACCAACTTTGTTCTTTCAATTGTATGTCTCTTTGGTGATGAGGGACATGTCTGGTCAACAATTCTAGGAGGGGAATCCAGATCAACAATATTTGGTAATGACTTCCCCGAAGAAGATGGTGCAACACTTTTAGCAACTTCACCAACCCTACTTCCCCTTTTCCTAGAGAAAACCTTTATCTTCTTTAGAGGCTGATAAGTAGGCCTCTCCTCCAACCTTACTTCAAGGTATTCCTCGATATTTGGTGAATTTCCCCTCTCTTCCACAACCCGCTCATCCTTCAAAATTCCCACCAAACTCTCAAATTTGTCAATGGCATACATGACCCTATTGAAATCACCAATAATATCAGCTATAGCATTGAAATTATGTATCTTTTCTTGCTTTCTTTTCACCATCTTAGCAAACACGATGTATTTTGCCTTTTTCTCATCTTGTTCATCTAAATTAAAAATGTTCCTGATAATATCTTCACGAAAGTAGAAATTATGGACAAAAGTTCTAGTCCAATGCTTAGCCTTGATTTGAGAGATAAATCCCTCAAGATCATGATTCCTAGGGTGTACAATCTTTAATCCATAAGGTCTAAGCAGTGTGTACAAATCCTTCCATCCTCCCTTTTCCATAACAAAATCTTCAAACACTATATATTTATGGAAGAAAGACCCTTCGTTTTGTTCTACTAGCAGATGCACTTCTTGAGCACATCCCAACTGTCTCATGATTTCCAGAAATCCAATTCTCAGAGGCACATCCCTCGACAAAACATAAGGGTTGACATTTGTGCCATACACTCTAAAAATTGTTGTATTATGGTAAGGGATAATATCTCCCCAATTATGTGTCAATTTCAATTCAGGCCTTATCTCCATTGGCCTCAAGAAATCACGAATCTCTTTAGGAATCCTGGGAGTATCACGAACTAGAGCCTTCTTCAATTTGGATCCAAATACATTTTGGAACGGTGCATAATCAAACCTATGATCATGTATATCAAGGATCCTAGTCCAATATTGGACAGGAATTTCAATACTACCCTCCTTTTTCATCAATTCCATATCCTTTTCAAATACTGCCTGGCCCCTATATAGAAACATGTGAATCAACAAGAAATTACATTTGAAACCAACCCACTTCTTTCCTTCCTTTAGAGCCACTAGACACCAATGCATCTTCTCTGCCAAATAAGTGGAAAAATAAGTTCAAATCAATGTACATGACATTGGTAGGCAGAGTATTTTTCAAACTAATTCCCAGAACTTGGCACAAGGAACAAACTATCTTCTTGAAATAGCTAGAGAAATAGTTTATAGGAAAAGGCTCTGGCTCATTCTTGCCAATTACCACCTATTTCTCATTCTTTCCTTTTGTCGAGGTTGCCAAATGAGGTACCAAAAGAGATGTTCTGAACAAACCCTTGGTATTTTTGTATTCTTCTTTGAAGGCCTTGAGATTTATGGAAACCATATCGTGACTCCATTCATGTAGATCAAATATTTCTGGAATTTTCTCCTTTGTTATCTTTACCTTTTCTATGCCAGAATGCATTCTAAAACTTTTGGTTACAGGGTCATACCTCGAAGCAATATATTTCAATAAATCTACATCCAAGTAGACATTAGGAACCACCAGCTTGCCCAAATCCAACCTCCATGGGTTACACAAAGGTACATAGAAATTTTTGTTCCCCTAAAATATTGAGAACAACTACCATCGAGTATATGGTAATTTAGCATCTCAAGCCAAATATTGCTTGTCAGTTAATCCTTCCACGAGCAACAACCCATAGAACAAAACTTTTCCCTTAGGCCTTTTGTTAGTAGAGGGATTTAATAAATATATAATATCCTCGGAAAAGGTTCTAGTAGTTGCCTTAGAGCTCTAGCTTCAAGCCTTGGGTGCCATTTATACAAGACAGAGAATAGCTCGAGCTAGGGTTTTTTTTATATCTAACAATTATAACTCGCTCCCTATAGCTTTAAGCAGAAAATGCTCCACAATTCTAGAAACCTTAGCAATTATCAAGACAAGATTTAAGATACTTTAAAGAAAATCTACTCAAACAATCCTTCAAGAATGAAATAAGAAGCAATCGATAATGGTTCTTCAAGCAATCATAAAACCTTCTGAAAACACAAGAAATGGTATACGTGTTACTTACGATTTCACTTATAGAATTTTAATGACCGTGAGGCTGGAAAATCACAAAGATGGCTTGCTTTGCTCGACACTAGAAAATTCTTCTTCAACATGGATATACACACTAAAATAGCAATTCGCTGATCTTTTAGCATTTAGTTATGAGAGAATAGTCAAACTCGACCATTACTATTCACTCGCATGAGATAAAATGACTATAGTACAACACCAACCTATTTCAAATGTGAGTCATTGATCAAAAACAATGTAGACCATGAGAATGGCTCAGATTGAGTCAGAACTATTTGAAAATGCCACGTTCATTCACCAGTCTTTAGGTGAACAAGAAATCACCTATCGAGCACAACATCGGCATGAAACGGGCCCCACCTTGGTAATTCCACATACAACATTGGCGACCATGCATTAAAAATTCACATACCTCGCAACATTATTAAAATGAAAATTTTAATTGCGTGAGGTCAATGAGGAATGGCCAAGATGCTTCGGTAAATAATCAACTATCAACACAATTATCCATCATCGGTCAACAAACAAAAAATGGTCCCCACAATCATATGCGATAGGTGGCAACATCTCGCATGCCTCACACCACTTTTATAATGTCAACAGGAAATGTTGTGACGTCTACGAGGAATGGTCAAGATGAGGATCACTCCATCTGATGGCTATGCAATTTGCACATGCAAAAAAATTATTTATAAAATGGGGACTGACTAGGTGGATGGGGAAATGACCCTCGAGGTCGAAAATAATTTTTAGAGGTTAATCTAAAACATTTTACCAACTTGACACTATGGAAAAATACAATACCTTCAGGACGCAAAGGATGGAGAGGACAAGTAAAGAGGGGCCATTAAGTCATGACCAAAAGGGGTTAAGACTACATTTAAATGACTGACCACCGTTAATAATAATTCAACATTCAAAAAGAACACCTATGACCCAAACTCGTTTGTAAAACCCAAAACCCAACCAATTAGAGCCAAGGATAAAATAAACTCACAAGGGGAAGAATTTAAAAGCTCCACCACCTAGCACCTCAATTTAGTGAATCAAGTATCCTAAAATCAATCAAGGGTAGAATTCACAACACTATTACAACACTTTCATCAATAAGGTTCAAGTGTGCAAGGCATCAAGAATAATGAAGTAAATTATGTGCAACGAGTTATCATGTTCAATCATTCCATTTCATGAAGATGTATTTAGTTATCCTCTACATCCTAGTTGTAGCAATCCATTATGTTTTATTAGCTAATATTTTGTAGGTTTATCAAGCAATAAAGGTATCCATCAATAAACTGTTGTTGAAATTTTTGTGAAATATCTTCTTCAAGGGTTTCACATCAAGGTAACATTATCATTTTTCATTTTTCAATTTTAGTCAATAATTGTTGTTTTAGCCTCTCCCTAGCCTAAGACACACCCTCTTGATCATCATGAGTCATTGTACATGGAGGTAGAAATACAAACACGGGGTTTGACTTCTAGGTAAGACCATAAACAACATAAGATTTTCCCTATTTTCATGTATGTAGGTGAAATTTGAATATTTTAGTAGGTAATAGTCTAGGAAAATACAATGTAGACCTTAATTTAGATGTTGGATCTTTTAGACCTAAAAAATTAGGAGTACAGTCTAGGGCATAGGTCACCCTAGACCAACCAAACTCAAGCTCAATTTCTATTCACCAACTCCTTGCTATTTTAATTTATTAGATCCAAGTTAGTTTTGTAACTTTCTATTTTCATTTGTCCACTAAATTACATCTTTAGATCTAGGGTTATGTGCCAAATAGGCTTGTCAAATCACACATCAAATTTATCACAATACAACACAAAAAAATCATAAATCCTAGGGGATTAGCTATCCATTATGGTAAGAAGATAAGAATAAAACCCTAGTTAATTTATGTTTAATGTTGAGTCAAGTGAAAAGGGGATGATCCTAGTTGACCTAATTGGATCTAGGATCACTTTTCCTACTCCAATATTTTGGTGAACTTGACAAAAAAAAATTGTGCAGTTTGCACACACGCCCCTCTGAAAGTGGGGGCCCTCTCTTGGCCTGCCCTTTTGGCCCATTTCTGTGACTTGCCCCCTCTTTTGTGCTTATCTTTAAAAATTTTGGGGTTTTGGTCTTTGGTGCTTGCCTTGGTTATGGGTGCCTTTGTGTTGTGTTCCTGATGGTTTCAGAGTCTTGCAGATGTCCTCTCTAGGGTGGTTTTCTTTTGCCTTCTGTTTTCTCCCTTGGTGTTTTTGTTTAGGTCCTAAGGGTCAGTTTTATCCCTTAGGTTTTCCTTGTTTTCCTTGTTTCTTTTGTTGCACAGGAGGAAAAACCGGGATGGGACTTAATTTTGAAGTTTGGCTAAGTTCTCAGTTCTGTTCCCATTCTCATTTCGGCTCCACTTCCTACTCGCTCACTCCCTTCTTCATTTTGTTCATTATTGTCCTAAGGGTCACTTTCCTCCCTTAGGTTTTCCTTGCTTCACTTTCCCTTTTGTTTTGTCAGAGGCGGGACCGGGATGGGGCTGAACTTTGAACATTCATGAAGTTGACGGTTACATTCCTGTTCCCATTCCAGCTCCACCTCTCGCGTTCTCATTTTTTCATTTTTTTGTTTGTCTTCGGCCTTTGGGTTGGTTTTCCACCCTTAGGTTTTCCTCGTTTTTCTTTTATGTCATTTTTTCAGAGGCTAGACTAGGCTGGGATTGAATTGTGAACTTTTATAAATTTCACAGTTCAGTTCTCATTCCTATTCTCACTCCACTTCTGTCGGGGTTGGTTTTGTTTCTGATTCGGCCTATCTTCCTTCGGTTCCATTCTGCCTTTGCTTCCATCGGGGTTGGTTCTAGTTCCATTCCCACCAATTTCCCTTTCTTTCCCATTTTGTCTCTGCCTCTGCCTCTGCTTGTTTTGTGTCTTTATTCCTGTTTTTCTCATGGTTTCACCTATGCCTGTCTTTGGTTTCTCTTTCACCTAGGTTTGCACGTGATTCTCTTTCCTTGGGAACTCTAATGGACTTCCTTTGATTTCGATGATGTATTGAGCATTAATGGTGGCCCGTTCGAATTCAGGTTGGATCAAGCTGGTATTGTTGGGTGTACTTTGAAGATTTGGCAAGATATGCGGGTGCAATCAAGTACATTTTTTGGCTGCTATAAAAAACCCATTCCCATAGGAAAGGTCAATTTGGTTGGTGACCATCAATGGTGGGCGAATGTGATCTAAAGGGGCTCAACTTGGTTTTTTTTTAAATTTGAGTTGTTCATTTGCTCCACTCGGGTCCAATCGGTGACTCATATCCATGCTAGTGTTTCTGCATGCATTATTGATCGTGTAGGTGAAGTCTTTTGGTGGGTGTGGCTTGAGGATCTCTTCCCCTGGCAATTTGTGATCCCAGATCAATCTGATGGGGGTCCTTGCTGCAATCATTACTTGACGGCCAGTTATTGCTAGTTGTCAAGGTTGATTTAATTGGTGGTTGAGCTTCTTTCTAACCCTAGCTCTGGTTCATGTGGGCTTGTTTCTATAAGTATGGCACTCTACCTCATTTGTAAAGGTTTGGTTGAAATTGGTTAGGTTCAGTTTAGATTAGCTGACTAAGTCAGAAGACTTGTAATTAGTAGATTTAGCAGTGGAGGAGCATTTTAGAAGATTAGAAGTTGGTTTTTATACATTTCAAGAAAAGTGTTGTGACAGAATGGAATTGTTGCAAATGTGACGATTTAATATAAAGTGCAACCATTTTGTTATGACTGGTGTCTTCTCTTGCATTGAATAATCTTGCATGGTTCTTGTTCTATATTTTGAATTGCTTGGATATTTTTGAATGTATCTCAGGTTTAGTTAGTAATGCTTGTGATTTAATGTTTGGAGTGTTGTAGCAATCCCTAGTTAATACTTTGGGCAGCTTCTTGATTGTGGGAATATTGTGCATGGTCAACTTGTACCTCATATTCATGTTCTTATTTCAACTATATATGTTCATTCAGTCTTATTGAATTAATTCCTACAACTTGAAAATATTTAACACCCTAGAAAATTCCACTATTCTTTGCAAGATTGCAGGTATAGCTTGGGTTGAGTAGAAATTAGGTTAAGGGATTCATCCATTCCAATTATTTCATCATTTTCTTGATTAATCTTAGAAGTAGTGTTAACAATTAGAACTTTTGAAACCCTCATCTTTTGTTGTTTCTTTTATTAAATGGTTAGCACTAGAAATTTGAGCATCACCACATCTTAAAATTTGATGAGTTTAGAGCTTCCAACATTTTTGCGTAAGACCCCTTGTGACTACCTGCATTTTCACATTTTTTCATCGAGTTTTTTATACTACATAAGCATAATCTGACACCTATGAGACCTTCAGGTTATCTCTTTGTTGATAGAGACCAACCTTTCAAGAGAGATAGGGTTTTTTTTTCTGTCTAAGTTGTTGTTGTGCAAAAAAACCAAACAACAAGATTGGCACTAGAGGGAGGGCCAGATCAAGCGAGTTGGAGCATTTTCTAAATGCCATTTCTCTTGAAAGGCTCAAAAGGAGAACTAGATCTATATCAGGAGAAGAAGAAGAGTTTCAAGAATTTCCACCTCCAACTAGGTCACGAAGGACCAGAAGAAGGGAGGATCCATCATCCCATCCATCATTTCCACCATCCCCACCTCCATCCACTTCATCTTCATCCGATTATGAGACTGGTTCCATTCCACAACCCAAACCAGTCATCCATCAACCATTACCACATCCACCAATGGATTTCTTTGAAAATAACTCATCACCTCTGACATTCAACAGCTATAATGTTATGCCCAAGAACCCTGATCATTTTTTCTCTAAGTTTCACACGAATGTCCCAAATAGGACATCAGAAGAACATATTAGGATCTTTTAGACTTGTCTAAGAGATAGAGGGATTAATCATGAGGAAGTTGCATGCATAATTTTCCCCTATTCTCTAGGATAGGCCTTTTATTGGTATAACAATTTACCTATTGCATCCATCTCTAACTAGTCTGAGCTTGAGGTTGCATTCGTGCTGAAATTTAAGATTCCCATTAGTGCTAATGAGTTATATATATAGTTTACTAGGGTAAAAATAAAGCTTAATGAGCCTATCAAATCATTCAACAATAGGTTCCACTGAGCATACACTAGAATTCAAGTACCTTATGTTGGAAATGAAGACGCTACCCTAGAGGTCTACTTCGAAGCCCTTGATAGCCTTACCTCCACCTTCCTTAAGTGGAGAACTAATCAACCAACTACCTTGCTCACTACTTATATGGAGGTTCTTAAGGTCAGTACAAACCTGAGACAACACTTGTCAGGACCTCTACCATCTCTAGGACCAGCTGCTCACCCAAGCCACCTCCAACCTCTCAACCAAGCTTTGACCAATCACAAGCCTATCATGAATCATATTGCATAGTTGCCTCTGGTCCCTCACCTAGATCATCCAATAATCTAGGTCCAACCAATGCCCAGTTACCCCCAGCAAAACGCTAACCATCCCCTCCATTCATAGTCACAAGCTAGTTTCCCTACATATTTACAATACTCAGAAGTTTGGAATTTGTCTACTAGTTCAGGAGGAGTGTTAAGATACCCCGCAAATAGTGTAAATCCAGTCCCTTACCACAACCCTAATAAAGAAAGGTTAGATGAGCTAACCAAGCAAGTGAAGAAGCTGAACATGGAGGCAACCTACTTGAGGAACTAGAACAATCAACTCTAAGCTAATTAGATGCAATGAAATTATAATAGAGGGCAACACTATGACATAAATCAAAACTCTGAAAGAGGACAAGGTTCTAGTCAGAACATTGATAGAAGTCAACAAGGTGGATAAGGATTTGAAAGAAGACAACCACCTAGGAAGAATAGGTTGTGGAACACTAGGCCTAACAATGGAGGAGTCCCCACTCCACTAGATCAACCTTCCAACCTAGACAAACCTCCAAGTGGTGTGTACTTAGCAGAAACCACTTTGTCTGGATGGTGTAGGCTTCACAAAACAAGCCAACACTCTAAGCTTGATTCCCTGAATTTCAAACTATTGCTTCCATCTTTCAATATGAAGTTGAAAACAACTCCACTGGACAAGAATTGGTATCCTTAAATCCCTATGACTCCCCAGTTTTTGTGTTGAATCATGCTCCTTTCCCAAGGGATGAAGAGAATGAACCAAAAGAGGAGTCAAGTAGCTGGAATGGAGAGGTTGAACAAGTGCTCAATGAAGATGAAATATCTCAGCTATTTGGTGAAGAAACTGAGAACGACAATGGCCCATTCAATGAATGAAAGGCTAATGTTGAAGAAGTGTAGATGTTTCACCAACCTATCAGAAAGAATGATCTAAGGAACAAACCCCATAGGAATCCACAAGTTGGAGGGTTGTTTACTACATCTACACCTCTAGAAAATTTTACTACTCCACCAGATCCACATGCCAATAACAATCTATCTTACCCTCAGGCGCTAACATAATACCTCTCAAAAGAAGAACAACCAGATATTTCCAAAGGAAGCAATATTGATGCAATAAAGGATAAGAAGACTGGTATTCTAAGGAGCTCCACAATCACATGAATGTAGATCAACTAGGAGAATATGTCACCGAGGAACTCAGAAAAGTAAAGTTGAGTCTTTCTGGTTTTGAGTTATTAAGAGTTCTTAAAATCAGATAAATATAGTCCTTGGGTCCTTTAATTAAAGTATAGCAACACTAGGTGTAGCAACCAATGAGGAAATTGTAAGGCCTCCTAGTTCACAAACACCCAAAGGGCGTAGTCAATCACAACCTGAGGATAGGGGTAAAGAGAAAGATAAGGGCCAGGTTGCACAAGCTGATTCACAGTTAAATTTATTCTAAGGTAAAATGGAAACCCCTCCTTTTCTGATTTTTATTCATATATTTGGTAAAAATCTACACAATTGCCTACTGTATTAAGGGGTATCCATGAATGTTATGCCATCTCCTGTCTATAGGGATCTTGGTATTACCCCTCTAGCCTCTCAAAAATAGGTCACCTAATTGGATAAAACATAGGTGAATATATTAGGTGAACTGATCATGATTCCCATACAAGTTTCCTCAGACCCTATAGTGCGACAAGTACTAAATATCTAGGTAGCTAAAATTCCTGACACTTATGGTCTTATCTTGGGTAGACATTTTATGAAGGCACTAAATGGATACACATCCAAAAATTATTCGCACATGTGGCTCCCCTAGAAAGGAGTCCCAAATCAGATCACAATTTAGAGGGAACCTAGAATGTAGTATGTCATTACTGAGTATCAAAATACTTCAAATGACATATTGGTGTAGACATGGAGAATGTACAATTCGATTCAGCATACTTGATCTTGATTATAAACGATAGTTCCTCCTAAATCATACTCTCAACTTTTCATCATCTTTTGTCTCTTAATTTAATAAATCCTCATTTATTTGATTAAGTCTTTCTCCTCCAATGATTAAATTAATTAATTTAATTTAATTAACCTTATGTTTTGTTTAATTAAATAAATTATTTTATTTAATTAAAGTTTCTAAAGTCCTCTTATTAAATAAAATAAATTAAACCTTATTTGATTTAATCTAACATTATCCCACTTAGTTAAATAAATCAAAATCATTTATTTAATTAAGCATTTCCTCTTAATTCTGATTTAAATCAATTCATCAATTTAAGTCAACATTGTCAAATCATCTAATCCCTCATTAAATTAATCAAATTTTTGATTAAGTTAATCCCTATCACTAAAATCTTCTAGAGAATGCAAGTTGCACATGAAAATAGATTTAATTCATTTATTAAATCTCTATTTTCCCTCACATCACATCAAAAGGGAATATTCCCTCAAGTTTGAATTCAAAACGTCCAAGTGGACTTGTACATCCAACAAGGAATTCACTCCTCTTACATGTCCTTGTACATTGAGCCAAGTGGAATTTATTTCATTCATTTGTCCCTCTCACATGTCATTTCTTGAAATTCAAATTCCACGAAGTTGCATTTTTTGGCACTTTGGCCAAAATGTGCACAACCATCAACCCTTCACATGGTGACAAGTGGCATTTGGTCACTGGGTGAAAGTTAGTCCCACATTGCCAAAATCTTGCCATTTCTTCCAAATTCAAATCTATAAATTGGAGGCTTCTCTTGTCTTTATCCATACACAATCCATGCAAAGTTACTTTCTTAACATTGAGAGCCAATTTTGTGCACTTCATTCCATCATTCACATATTTCATCATTTTCATAGCTAGGTTATGTTCAAATCTCATCATGGAGATTTGATCAATCTACAACTTGAACATTGCAGCTTAGGAGTTGGGAAAAGGCCAATTTCAACATTCAATTTGGAACCGATTTTCCCATGGGATCACAAGTTTACTCACTTAATTAGGATTTACATGTTTTTTGTATTTTTTTCTTCATATTCCTAGTTTAAGTTTTAGTAGATGGATTTCATGGGGAATCCTTCATTCTTGTTTGCATTTGATCTAACACATTGATTTGTTTGTTGTTTCTTATGCAATTGTAGGTTTAGGGGTTCACATTTTGGCACTAGAAGGAGGGCTTCTATCTTTTTTAATCACATTTCTCAATTTTTTTTGTGTTTTTCACATTTTATTTTGCACATTACATGTCTACAACTCCATATTGTGCTGCATTTTTTGGTGCGATGCTATATTGTGCCTCATCTTTTCCAAACTTTTCTGCACTTGTTCCCACGTTTGACTTTTTGAATCTGCAAACTCGGTCGTAGACTCACAGTTTCAAATTCTGTCGCACCTAGTCCCATGGCTCTATATTGTGCCACATTTGCAGGTGTGACATCCTATCTCACCACATTATTCTCCAAATAGCACCACACCCGCATTCCCGCCTTAAAATTTTGAAATTTGACAAACTCGACCACATATTTTTAGTCCCAAATTGTGCCGCCTGCAAAGCTACGCAGCACCCGCGGTCTCTGTTTCTTCAGAGCACCACACCCAATCAAATGCATGGTGCTATATAGTGTCACCTCTATTCCAAATTGCACCGCACCCGCCAACTCCACCGTGGGCAACTGCCAAATTTTAAATTTTTTAACATATGCTTTTTAATTTTGGTTTTTTCTAACTTTTGACCTATTTGTTGTTTTTTGTGCTCTTTGGTTTCTGTCATTTTCTTTTGTAGGTTGGAGCAAGGGGGAAAGAAAAATAGGATGTTCATCATTGCATCATGTTCATTATGCACAAAGTGTTTTTAAACACTAAAGTATTGTTCAACACTTTCTAGGATGTTTAAAATTTTGTTTTAAAAAGGAATTTGTTTACTCTCATGCCTTAGAAACACTAAATTTCTTTTGGGTTTCAAAAAGAACAAACAAATTTTATTTTTTCAAAAGTTTGCAAAAGGCTAAAAAGAACCTAGAAACAATCCTACTAGATTTTTTTTAAAGGTTTAAAAATTGAACAAGGCAAACTCTCACACTTCAAAGTTGGTGCTTTAAAAAGAACTCTTTTCTTGCTTTGAGGATTAAAATGAACATATTTATTTTTGATGTCTTGTAATCCTTTTCACAAAGTAATATCATTTAAAAGGCGTATGTGCTTCTCTCATGCCTTACGACAATCTTGAGAATCAATTTTGTTTTTGTGATATTAAGTTGTCAAAAAAATTACCTCCACACTTCATTTTTTGGGTTTAAAATTGAACAAAACATCTTGCGAGTGTGCGTAGAATTATTGTGTGTGTTCTCCCTTTGTTTCTAAACAAAGGTTGATTGAACTACGAATATGTTTAATCACTTTTTTTTATCTTAGCGGGCCTGCCTTGTGGGAAAAAGTACTCACCCAAGGGAATGACCAACCAGTAACACACTAAGGACAAGTGTATTTCTAATCGGGATATAAAAGTGGGTACTGGAACAAAAGCCAGTATCATGTGGTTGGATCTGATGAGAAGGGCAACAATGGTCTCTTGCCACATGGGTTACCCTCCATAAATGAAAAGACCGAATTAAAACCCTTATTTAGAAGGCCAAATCCTTATCTATTTTGTTGGTGCAAAAGGTCATGACCTTCGAAGCCGCCCCACATTATACATGTGGTTTTCTTGTAGAGATGAAAAGTATGCCATGGGAGATTCATGGGTACTGATGCTTGGCTGACCCGGGAAGGGTGTTCCATGGAGGGGAGCCATTCTGGTCAGGCATCTAGTCATCCGCATAGAATATGCGTAGCTGGATTCATCCAAGTTGGAACCCAACAAAATATTGTCTCTTCATCCTAGGGTTGTACATGTGCTTGGTCCTCAAAACAATTGAAAAAAAAAAACATACACAAAGAGATCCAAATTTCAAACCCCTTGGAGGAAACAAATATCCTTGATGAATTTAAGTACTCTTGCTTTCCCAAGGGATCATATCCTTAGAGGTTTCTAAGTGCTTGGATTTTATAATCATTTTTTTTCACTGAGGTTAAACCTAGAAAACTTTTTCCCTAATTTCCTTGATTTCCACATAATGGACCTTGTGGAATGAAAAATAAAATGGGACATTATACATATAGTTTGAAACATAATCAAGAAAATGATTTTGGTAAAAATGAGCTCACTAAGGAAAGATAAAAGACAAATTGAACCTGACATGTGTTGTCTCAATGATTTCCCAAAAATTCAAAATCCCAAAACCAAGGTTCAAAAGGATTAGTCTTAAAACCCACAAACAACGTCTTGAAATGATCCTTGAAGTTAGAGAAATACTAGTGTACAATTTTTATAAAAAGGCTTTAAGAAAAAACCCAACTTTGTATGCATTCTATTATCAACAAAATCCTATTTTGAAAGGTTTGCTTTCCTCACATAGGAAGTGTAGCATGTTCTTCAACACCGAGGTTTTGTAAGAAGAGTCATGTCTAGGTCAAAGTCTAGGATCAAATTCGTCAATCTCATTTGTTTCCCCATCAATCAAATCTCATCCCATCAACAAAATTTTGAGAACTTTAGAAAAATAATTCATGCTAAACTTAAAGGCTAAATCAGCATCACTCTATTTTGGCTTTACACACCTAGCCAAATAGTCAATTATTTTGAACAAATTTTCCTCTAGGATAACACAACTTCTTGAGGTTTACTATTTCATGATCACCTTGGTTGGCTTAGCACACTTAGCCAATCCATTCTCTTGTGTGATTTTTCCCTAGGTTAACACAACTTCCTAAGGTTTACAAGCTCACCACAATCTTGTTTGACTTAATACACCTAGTCAAACTATCACAAACAATCCAAGCCCTAAATTTTAACATAACCCCTAAAAATTTCTTCAAAGGTTTCACTCATTCACATCATCCATTTATCTCATCATCATCACCACCCCATTTTGATCCTTTTCTTTCCCTAGTTCTTCTCTTTTGGGCCTAAAGATTAAGATCAAACAATCCCTATTTGTATGGTCCAAACAAGATCACAATACCAAAAAAAACCTTGCGAGATCAAGAAATCCCCCAAGTAGCTCTCCTCTACCATCAAAAAATCATCAAGAGGAAATATATGAAGAGGACATCACAAACGAGGATGTGGGATGACATAATCAGAAATGCTAGAAATGGTTCATAATCTGAAAAATCATAAAATTGTCAATGCCATGTTTAAATACTTACACACATTAACAGAAGGAGGGATTTCGATTCCTTCTAACCTTGATGTAGGCACTAGTATGAGCATGCCTCTTACAAAAAAATCCCTAATGTCAACTCCGAATATCACTCAAGAAATTCCTCAAACCATATCGATAATCACACCAACCTCCCCAATTGTGAACAAAGGAAGCGCTATGTTTCGTGAGTTACAACAACATCACCTCATAAGCAACAAAGAGGTACGTGACAACACCACACCAGAAAAATCCATCCTAGTGAATCCATCACACCCCTACATCCCACTCACCTTCCATAATCATGCAGATTCATCCTCATTCTGTGCAACACTAGCCTATCCATTAAACATACAAACTTCTCTACCTCAAGGAGAAGGTGGTTTGTTTGGAGCAACGAGATTCATTGATCCGTTTTCCTTTAAGGGGAAATTACCACCCTTTCCCCCATTACCACTCACATCCAAATCACGTATTGGATTGGGTCTTCCCCCCTACCCACATCTAGTTTCTCAAATCTAGGCAATCTGAGCATCACATTGAATCCTCTCTTTTTACCTTCAACATCACAAAAAAAAGTGGAAACCACTCAAGCCACCACAACCAATACATTAGGTGGTCCTCAAATCTTTCAAAACATACCTTCTGAAAGGCCGATCATCTCAACCACACCTCCCACAACCCAAATCTCGACCACTAACAAAAAATGTTTCACCTTTCACCATGGTTGGCATCATTCCCAATCCACCACCAATCCCACCAAAATCTAATGTGATGAATTCATTCACCACCTTGATCCAAACCATCCAAAAATCCAATCATCAGAGGGTAATTAAGAAAAACCAACAAGCCGAACAATAGGTTGCTCAGCAATCTCAAGCGCAATTAGCTGCCCATCAAGCTGCACAAGCCACTCAAGCAACCCAATGAGTAAAAGCCCAAGATCAAGCCCATCAATAGGCACAAGCACAATATCAAGCACAACTACAAGAAATCCATCGACAGGCGTACCAACAAGCCCTGCAAGACTTTCAAGCATAACAGCAAGTTGAACAACAAGCTTTTCTGGCCCAACAATAGCTTGACCAACAACAATCTTTGTTGGCACAATAACAGCTAGACCAACAACAAGCTTTTTTGGTGCAACAATAGCTAGACCAACAACAAGATTTATGGGAACAACAACAAGCTTTGTTGGAACAACAGTAGTAAGATCAACAACAAGCATTGTTGACACAAATGCAAGTATATTAGTAGGCCTTGAATGCACAGTAGAGCTTGCAGAAAACTCCCAGAAGGCTCAACCTGGTTTTGTTCAATCTGAGTCGTTCGTTTTCCCAGCTTGGGTCCAATCAATGCCTCATATCCATGTTGTTTTCATGTGCATTGTTGTTCGTATGGGTGAATTATTTTGGTGGGTGTGGCTTGAGGATCTATTCCCCTGATGTTGTGTAATCCCAGATCGATCTGATGGGGGTCCTTGTTGCATTCATTGCTTGACGATGAGTTATTGCTAGATGCTAGGGCTGGTTTGATTTGTGGCCGACCTTCTTTCTAACCCTTGCGCTTGTCCACGTGGGCCTATTTCTATAATTATGGCACTCTGCCTCATTTGTAAAGCTTTGGTGGAAATTGGCTTTGTTCGGTTCAGATTAGTTGACTATGTCAAAAGACTTGTAATTAGTAGATTTAGCAGTGGAGTAGCATGTTAGAAGATTAGAAGTTGTTTTTTTACATTTCAAGCAAAGTGTTGTGACAAACTACGATTGTTGCAAAGGTGATGCTTTAATACAAAGTGCAGACATTGTGTTATGATTGGCCCCTTCTCTTGCATTGAATAATCTTTCATGGTTCTTGTTCTATCTTTTGAGTTGCTTGGATATGTTTGAATGTATCTTAGGTTTAGTTAGTAATGCTTGTGATTTAATGTTTGGAGTGTTGTAGCAATCCCTAGTTCTTACTTTGGGAAGCTTCTTGATTGTGGGAATGATGTGAAAGGTCAACTTGTACCTCATATTCATGTGCTTAGTTCAACTATATATGTTCATTCAGTCTTATTGAATGAATGCCTACAACCTAGAAATATTTTAACACCTTAGAAGATTGCACTGTTCTCTACAAAATAGCAGGTATAGCCTTGGTCGAGCATAAATTATTTTAAGGGATTGGTCCATTCCAAGTATTTCATCATTTGCATGATTAATCTTAGAGGTAGTGTTAACAATTAGAACTTTTGAAACCCTCATCATTTGTTGTTTATTTTATAAAATGGTTAGAAGTAGAAATTTGAGCATCACCATATCTTAAAATATGATTAGTTTAGAGCTTCCAACGTTTGTGTGTAAGACCCCTTGTGATTACCAAAATTTTCACATTTTATGACTAAGTTTTTTCTATTGCATAGTCATGATCTGACACCCGTGAGACCTTGGGGTTATCTCTCTTTTCATAGAGACCAACCTTTCAAGAGATATAGGATAATTTTTATTCTGTCTGAGTTGTTGTGCGGAAACACTAAAAAACAATACTTTTTTTACTTTTCATTGCATAAAATCTGAAAATTGAATTTAAAACTAAGTTCTTTGGAGATCTAATGTTCATTTGCATTCATTTAAAAAAACTATGCATTTTCATTATTTGTACATCATAAATTAAAAATATGAAATTTTAAAATATTTTAAATTAAGTTGTATAATTTTAGATCTGATTTTTCCTTGTCTAGGGCTTATAATTGAGTTAATTTCATTCAACATTTAATTTTGTGAAAATTGCATACAAAATTCAATAAAAAATCATTGAAAAATCATAGATTTTCATATTATTTTCATTTGAAAAGATCAAAAAATATTTTTTTTTGTATTTTTTAGAAAAAATAGTCAATCATAGAATTTAATATAATTTGAACATATTTAATTGCTCTATAAATATCGAACATTGCATGCATACATGTGATTCATATATAAAAATTAGGTTTTGGTGCATTTACAAAAATTTGTTCACTTCTAGACCTAAATCTCTAAAATACAATACCTTCATACACTGTAGATGATTCCTAGATTTTGAATTTTCTAAAAGACCATGTCTAGTGTAAGGCATATTGCACCCCTATCTAGTTAGTTTGGGGTAAAAATTATTGTCAAAATCTCTATCAATATTCTATATTCAGATCCAGTTCATGTTTTGGAATTCTTTTCTACAAAGTGTTTGATATTAGTATACATCACCAGTTTCATCAATAGTACATTGTATATAATTTTTTCATTACAAAAATATTGTGTTGTTATAATTCATATTCTATTGTTAGATATTGTTAGGAAATTTAAATACTTTTTGTTACAATCATGTCAAAATGAGTTCCTCTCTCCTCTTTTGTTATTTTTCATTGATCCCTTTCCCAATATCTCTCCTATTTGTGAGCCTAGTTTGGTGCAAGAGGATGAAATCATTGAAAATGATGGTAGTCATGTTTTCTCTTCTCCCAATATCTCTCCAACTTGTGATAGTATCTTGGCGAAAGAGTATCCTGTCATATAGAATCATGGGAATCATATTTTTTCCTATCCAATTAACTCTCATACTTGGGAAGATATCATGGTGCAAGAGAATGTAATCATTGATACATTTCATTCTTCAAATGATAGTAATGTGGCTTGCATAGATGTAGGTTCAAAATGGCATTAGGTCCTCCATTAATAGAAGATTACCAAAAAACTAAAACTAGACACCCACATTTGATTATTGGACCTCCTAAACCACCTCTAATTATATGACCTCCAAAACCTTATGCCCATATCCCAAGGTTTACAAAAAACCTCACTAGTAATCATGTGAAAAAATACGTGTTTAAGCAACCAAGTTATCATGCAGTTTCTCACACATATAGCACTAAAAACTATAATAAGAAAACAAAAAAAACAACAACCATTCCTTTACCTCAACCATATTTCCCACTCACACCTAGTCTTATACAACATAGTGCTAAAGAATATGATATTTCTGAGAAAATTTGTAATACTCCAACCAAGATATCCCTTTGAGACTTGATGCAAACATCACCAACATACCATGAGATGCTCCAAGAGGCTTTGTTGAAGATAGATATCTCACCTTCTATCAAACCGAATGATGTAACAACCTTGTTTGATTGATGAAAAAAATTAAAGTTGGATAAATTACCTTCTCTCAACATGAATTACCCTCACTTGAGATCCAAAATAAGCATGAGGCTCTAATTATAATTGTTAGAATTAGTAAAACCAGGGTTAGACGTACTCTTATTGATAATGGATCAAGTCATAATTTTTGCAACATGGATATTTTAGATAAAATTGGTGTGGATATGAATCTTATAGTGCATAATAATCTTTGTATTCATTCCTTTGATAATGTTAGTAGAAAAAAATTAAGGACAGTTACACTACCCATTAAGGTAGGGCCTATGGTTTTTCCTACCCCTATCAATATCATACTGGGACCAATGTCATATAATCTTCTCCTACATAGATTGTGGATTTGTGCCATGAGGGGAGTCCCATATACTTGTTGGAAGAATAAGGAGATGCCATTGATGAAATTGTTGGAAACATGAACATGTGGAATTATCACAAAGTATAAAATTATGCACATGTCTTGAATATGTCTAAGGATGATTTTGAAAGTCAATTTTACCAGTAGGTGTGATCTGGTGAAGACATTTATTGAAGAAATTAACTAAGTGCCAATTCAAGTGATTCTATGTAGATGGGATCTAGTATCTGGGTCTACATTGGTTTGTTGATAAATTTCTTTCTTTTTCCTTCTAACATAATTTTTTTGGTTGATTGAAGATCCTAATTCTAGGATTTCATCTTGTTTTGGTTTCTAGCTTTGGAGTTAAGAGTAACAAAAGTTTGGCTTGGCAGTTATAGGTGTTTTGCAGTTCAATGCATATGTGTTGATGAGTCTATACTTCTTCGTGCATTAATTTTTGGCTTTCTGGAGTTTTGGAGGTGTTGATAGGTGTTAGATGAGCGCATATTCAAATTGGCATGGATTTGGGTGGTCTTCACATCCAAATGTGGATGTGTAGTTGGCAAATTTTTCTATTAGGTCATTATTAGTGCCGACCTAATGAGTTGAGTGTATTGTGGAGGTTGAACATATTATGATGTACTATGTGGGTGCAATTTTAGGTCCGTGTTGACCTATTTCAATATTTTATAAGGTTCAAATCTCAACATGAAGCGTGTGGGGGTAGATCTTGAGTCGACAAGCTATATTTTGTATTTTACATCTAATTAGGCTAACCTAATTGATTTTATAGGTGAAGTGGATATATAAGTTAGACCTTATTTAGTATTTTGATGATAATGATATGTGATAAGGGTAAGCGGATGAGAATTATCCAAATTTAGTGTGAATGTAGAGAAAATAAGAGTGTTGATTTAGATAAGTATGAAGAGTTTTGAGTCTGTATTTTGAGCTTCATTAGAATTATACTTCATGCATATGTTAGATACAATTACAAGTAGTTCAAATCTAGTTGTGAGTCAAATCTCTTCTATATCTTTTATTTCTCAATGGGAAGTGAGCCGAGTTGTAGTGAACACTTCTATAATACAACATAGCTAGTTATAATATATTGTGAGCTAATCCTCACCATGTTTTTTCCCATTTTTTGGGTTTTCCATTTAAAAATCCTAGTGTTCATGTGTTATGTAATGTTGTTGGATGTTTTTATTCTTTACTTCATTACTGCAATTGAATATGTTATAAGTTTAATGGTTAAATGTTTAATTGGTTCAAAAGAATACTAATTCACCCCCCACCTCTTACTATTTTGGGTGTTCAACAATTGGTATCAAAGCTTGATCCTTGGAAGGATCTTAACCACTTGTGGAAGATCTTGGAGGTTGAAACTATGGCTATTAGAATATTACCTACTCCTCTAAAAGATATTCCTACTATTGGGTCTACAAAAGAAGATTGCATATTTGACATAAATGGACAACTCAAAGTTTATCTTGAAGATATGGAAAGAATTGAAGGTGAAAACAAAGATCTAAAAGAAAGCGTCAAAGAAGTAGATGAATGCATCAAAAAATTGAGAGAATAAATAAATAAATTTAGAGAAAGGCATAAGGAGGTTAGCAAACAGTTGAAGGAAGAAAATGAAACAATCACCAAACTAAAGGTGCAAGTTGAAGAAATAAAATGAGTTGAAGAATGGTTGATTACAATGGTGAAAATAAAATCTAAAGAATGCACAAGGCTTGAACAAAAAATTGTGAATCTAAGATCAGATTTGGAAAAACCAAGAAGTCATGAAGATAAATTCAAAATGATTTCTAAAAATATTGATGAAATGATTGCAAATCAAAAAGTCTCCAAAGATAAAGAAGGATTAGGGTTTGAGATAGGAGAAGGCTCAAAGAAAATAAGCCAAATTGAAAAGAAGACTGAAGATAAGAAGAATAATGACAAGTAGATCAAGAATCAAAGGAATGAAGCCAAAAGATCACCGCTAGATAACCAAATGCACACAGGTACCCATATTTTTAAAGGTTTCTATTATTCTTGCAATATATTTGGACATACGACTCTAGAATGTAGAAGAAAAATTAATTAGAATGTTCAATCTATTTTTGGTCAAAGTTTTACATGCAAGAGATTCAGTCATAGAGCTAGTGAATGTAGAAGTCAAATGATAAATGACTTTAACAATGGTCGAATGGTTCAATATTTCAATGGATATTGTTATACATTCTATGGATTCAGGCATAAATTTAATCAATGTAGGTCTAGAATGAATGAAAGTAAGAATGGTCAAAATATTGTGACATGCTACAATTACAATAGGCCTCGACACATTTCTAAGTTTTAGAGAAGAAAAAATATGAAGAACGATAATCCAATAAAGAAGAATGATCTAGTACAAAATATTGATTTGACAGAAAAAAAGAAGGAGATGTACAAGATTTGGAGAAAGAAGGAAGAGACTGATGTTAAGGATGAATTTGTACCAACATTCAATGAAAATATTTCCTCTGGAAACTAAGTTGAGAGCTTGGGCTCAGAGGGAGATTTAATGGAAATATCTCATCCCCCACCAAAGAAAATAGTGTTGATGCTTTAGCATGAGGACATGTGGTTTAGGTCTTGATATCTTTGATCTATTTGAGAAAAATCTAGTAGAAAATATCATCATGGGAAGATTATAGAGCATTTGAAGTTGACTGTGTAGATAGTTAGGGTTTTTACTAGATTTTTGGTTTAAGTATTCAATGTGAATTAGGTTTTTACTAGATTAGAGTAGCATGTAGTAGAAGTGATTGAGTTCTGATGCATGAAAGCCTTAATCAAAATATGAAAGTCATAGGTATTTACTAATTTTGTTGCCCTAATTTTTTAGAATTTTCTTTGAAATTTGTTTAGATACTTATGCAATGAATACACAAAGGGTTGTGAATGTGTCCGAGCAACTGCAACCTAAGTTTAAGAAGAATCCTAACATATCCAGCAAGGTTGATCTAGAAGGTTCTTTCTCAATGGTTTTGTATGAATTCCTACACATAGAGGACATAAGATTATATATTCACGACAATAGTGAAGAGTATGATCATTCCAAATTGGGTGATGTCCAGATAAATGAGCTCATTGGTGAGGACTTTACATTGAGCTTGCACTATCAAAATCTAGTTGTGAAGGGGCTCAACATCTGGCAAGGGTTTCTTAACTTTGGCCTTTAATATGCTTGGGTAAGGATTACTTTGAACCACATCCATGATAAACTCGTATGGATGAATATTCCTCGATTGATCACAATAGAAGTGATTAGAGAGGTTATAAGGTTGTGTACCACTGGACCTATTTTGGTACTCAAATCTATTAAGAATGAGATTGTAATGGAGTGAATAGGAGAAAAGTATGACATGAGGGATTTTACCATCAAATACATAAGGAATCCTAAAGTAAACTATTCCTCCATTATGATAGGCTAAAACTTGTATTTATCCAATAGGGACAACTCCATATCTACCACCACCATTAACACTGCATATGAAATGGTGGAGAAGGGAGCTAATTATGACACATGTGAATTATTGAGGTAGAAACTCATGGAGAATTTGTAGAAAGAAAAGGATACCATGTATCCCTTTAATTATGGAACTTTTATTGTGTATTTATTGTTTTACTTTTTGAAATAACTCCCCAACACAAAAGGTGTAGTATGGTTGGAAGGAAGACCAATTTCTCATAAAATCAAATACTTATTAAGAGGTCTAGGAGATGCAAAGTCACATGAAGATTCCCTTATGCCATTCTTTACAATTTTTCAAAAGAGGATGCAAGAGGGATATAATTCCCTAAATTATGGTTGAGAAATATAAGAAGGATATCATCTTCATGGTTTTTAAAGATGAATCTATCATACAAGCAATAGAGAAAAAAAAGTGTGGATCCCAGAAATGGGATATGAGATTACTGAGATTGATATGATGGCATCCACAAACTCTATGTTGAGAAAACCTAAGGACACCACAAAAGTAAGATATGGGACTTATGAAGAAGAATAAATGGAGGTCCATCTAGACCAAAGACAATCCCAAATAAAAAGACTGTGGATAAGATGACCACAATGTTTGCAAGGGACATAAACCTTACACCCAAATAGGTTGAGGCAAATAAGGCTAAATTAGGAGCTTTGGGAAGCTCCTCAAGTGTGAGGAGATCTAGTAGAGTAGCTACCACTCCTCTAGGTGCTCAAAAATCCTCTAGGACTACTACCTCACCAAGTGGAACTAAGAGAGAGGAGACTAGTTCTTCTACAAAGGAAACCAATGCTCTAGTGAAGGAGAAGTTGGGTGAGTGTAGGATCACGGGGGTCCAAACTATAGTGATATGATAAAAATGTTTGAAATCTTTATTTTTAATCCAAATTTGATGAAATGAAAAGGGCTTATTGAGAAAACTACCAACTTTCCACCAATATAATAAATGCATTATTTTGAATTTAAAAGATGATTATTATTGATTTTTTACATGCATTATGACTAAAGTTATGATTGATAGGATGACTAAAAAACATCTATAATTCTCAAATGATTTCATATTTTTTGAATCTAAATATTGTGGCACATTTTATGCTTCTCATACTATAGGATAAAAAAAAATGAATTTCATACATTTTTGACCAATTTATGGTGGTTAGACAAACACGTTTTAATATTTTTTTAAAAAATTAATAGAAAATTCATAAGTAATTACTAATTTGCAAAAAAATTACAAAAAACAATATGACACATCCAGGCATGTATCCTCTACTTATATTGAAATTTAAAATAAAAAATAAAAAATATTGTAGTTAGGTTGGTCAAACATACACCTACTTTTTATTTTTTTCTTGAAAAACTTAGTACTACTGCATTGGAATTTTAAATTTTAACCAAATAGATTTACTTTTTTCCAAAAAAGGACTAGTATCTTGGAAACTATATTCAATTTTCTAAAAATTCCATTCTTACATATTTTTCAAATTATGATAATAACCTATTAATGTTTTTATGTCAAGTGCCTAACTTTGTTTTTTCTAAATTTTCATTACCAATTAAGGGCCTAGTTTGGACCCCCATGATTCTGCATTGACCCAGTCCTCTCTGGTAAAACAAGAAAAGAGGCTTGAGAAAGAAAAGGTTGCTTTGGCAACACAACAATATGTGAGGAGAAGAGTGAAGAACAAAGCCACTAGAGAATAATATCTGGGTGTTAACATTGAAGATGGAGAAGAAGGAAAAGGACCATAGTTGGTCTGAAAGATAAAAGGTGAACCTTCATAGGGTGAATTTGGTACAAAAAGGAAGAATTTTAATATCATTGACACAAATAGTGAGGAAAAGTGGAAAAGGAAAATAAAGAATTTGTTATCCACATGCGATAAAAGAAAGCAGAAGGATGAAGAAAGAGGAAACCAAAAGAAAAGAAGTGGGAACTCTTAAAAATTAGACATTTGTGGTTATATGTATGCACACCCACTTTCAAAGAGTCTCCACTCAAGGATAACCCTAGAGATCTCAACACAAAGGAGATTAAAATTTTGCAATAAGGTTTTCCTAGAGGCTAGATGATATCTAATGAGGGGTTCACAACCAATTTTAGACTTGCAAAACACAATGTAATGCAAGTTGTAAAACAAAACCCTAATTGAATGAAAAATAACATAAATGACTTGCAAAGATAAACAAAATGCACTAGAAAGCTATGAAACTGAAAGTGTGCACCTGGCAGACAAAAGAAGGTGGAATGGAGATCTATAATTCCAAAAAATCAGATGTTGATGATGATTGGGACTCATTTGCCATGATGGGTGAATCAGTCTAGTTTCTGGAAAAATGTGTAGAAACAATTTTCCACTGAAAGGGTATCCAAATATGTAAAAACCTCTATCAGGCCTATACAGTGGGACTCATTCACCACTTGTGGAAAATCTATACACTTCTAGTTTTTTGGAAGTTCAGGTGCTGATTTCGTGTCTCTTGATCTGCTCTACTCTTTTTGACTGGTTTTTGGATCTGAAACTACAAATTGCCACTTGTAAGTCTTCTTGAGGCTTCTCCAAGACTTCATGACAACTTTGACAACTTTAGGGATTTGAAAAATTTTCTCCAAATTTTCTTCTTGAAAAATATATAACCTATCCCTGCAAATCACATACAAGAAGAGGGGAAAATATTGCGGGGTTAGAGAATAGGGGATTGCCTTGGTCAAACTCGTTGCTAGTAATTAACCTTGAAATGAAAGAAAATATTAATGGAGAATGATGAATGGAAAAATAACAATGTTGCAACTAACCAAACCCTAACAATAAGGTTTTGGAAACATGTAAGCAATGGCTCCAATGGATGTCGACTTGGAATCTTTCTTGACGTTGATAGACATTTGAATGAAACACTTGCTTGAATCATAAACCCTACATCACAATTGTTAGCTCTAAAACAACATGATGTAAGAAATCTTTGACATGATAATTGACACTTGAAGAATGCTCTAGAATGCTTGATAATTTTCCCTTGAATGCACTTGAATACTCTTGTCAATGCTCAAATTCTCTTGTGAACTCTTGAATTCTTGTAAAATTTTCTAGGTGATCTCTTGAATGCTAGGTATGAAAATAAGAGGAAGAACCCTGTATTTCTACTCAATTATGCAAGAACTCTTGAAATTGCAACACTATAAGCCGACATCAAATCTCGGAGAACAAAATCCTACTAGAATTTTGAATTAAATTTTAATTTTGGTCAAAGAGGACTCATTCACCCAAGGTGGTGAATGAGTCCACCCAAACCTAATGAATGGGACCAAAAATGAAAAGTGTTTAAAAATCTGTGAAACCTACATTAGGGCCAAAAATACCTAGGTGGGACTCATTCACCCAAGGTAAAAAATGAGTCCTAGATACTAAATCTAGGTCACATAAGCAATAAGGAAATAGAGCAATTGGTGTCGGGATTATTCTCAAAAAGATGCAATAAATGAGGCTTGTGGATGCAAAATAGAGCCAGTTAAAGTGGAATAAATCAGAACTATTAATGAAAAGCCTAGAGGAATGTGAAAGTGTTTTAGAACACTTTACAACACTCCAAATAAGGAAATATTAAGGATTAATTATGATTAAGATTATGCTTAGCTATTTGATAAAACCCTAGAAAAGTGTGAACAACACTTCACAAAACTTTTGCAAGGCACCATTAAAATAGATTAGTTCACAAGGGCCCAAGACCTAATGTGTATGTTTTATCCAAATTACAACATTAAATCAAGGCCACATTAAGCCAAAATTAGAAGGAGGGCTTGAACAAGTCAAAAAAATTAGAAGGGTTACTTTTTCGGTGATTCCATTTAGCCTCCACTTTAGTGAGAGGATGAACTTGCTTCAAACTCACACTAAAGT